>JAWWMU010000153.1:71633372-71645307 GCA_035048155.1 Cinnycerthia olivascens | reverse complement strand
TATTCTATTCTATTCTATTCTATTCTATTCTATTCTATTCTATTCTATTCTATTCTATTCTATTCTATTCTATTTTTTTAATGAGCTAAAAGCAAAATTGTAGGAAAAAAGCGATTGTGAAATACAGTTGGGTTTCAGATACAGTATGGAAATCTAATATTGCACTTTCCTTCTTCCCTCAACTTCAATATTATGCAAAAACACCAGAGTAATTTCTAAATATTTGCTGCCATCTAGTGTTCATGTAAAATTCTTATGGACTGACAATATATCCTACAGTAAAACAGTATGAATGACCCAAGTTTCCAGCATTTCCTCAACCGTAGGCATTTAGCTACAGATGGAATAATTGATGAGTAGAAATATTTACTATCTTGGCAACGTACGGTCCAATTGCACCAGTTGTCATTAAACACTTTTGATTTTTTCACAGTTAAGATGTAAACAATGGTGTTTCATCACTCACAGAAATCAATTTTGAGTACTACATTTACCCAACTCACTGTATAATTTTAAATTGCAGCAATAATCAGCATCATACAATTTTAACTAATTTTGCAGTAACTGATGTTTCCATCATTGAGTGAAACGCGAAGCAGCATTTATTGTTTTTTTTTTTTTCACAAATGCTGTACCTCAAATTTTATCAAGTTGAATGATATTTCAGAGGAGGTGGTTTTGATTTTCAAAAAGTGTAAACAGATATATGCAGCACAGCTTTTGGGGGACAGTTTTTGAAAAATTAGTTTTTTTCTCTCCGATATTTCTGTAGATTAGAAAATGGCATAAAAATATAACTGATAATATACAGTGAACTTATAGCATAATACATTATTTTTTATATATATGCATCTTTTTTACAAATACAATTTCTGTTATTGTTGTATAATTGAGTCAGACTACACAAAGAAAAGTTTCTATATATGAATCAAATATTTGTTGTTAAGGTAAGAGAGCAAGGAACCTTTCTTACAACCTAATAAGCAATTTTATGTTTCCTTTGGAAATCAGCAGATTTTAAATTACTATTTCAGTGCCAGAGGACTATGATCTTATTTATGGTCCTATTCCTGTGACGCTTTTGAAATAATTAATGCTACTAGAATTGTCCCAAGTCTGACAGAATCTCCTGTGCTTTGCCCCATACCCAGATCAGCCATTCAGTCATCCACCTCCTGAGTGATTTTTGTTTTTAGGAAGGACTCCAAAGGAATTTTTCATCTCTTCTTAGAAGCCTTTCTTTCAAGGCAAAAGATTCAGAGGTTTGTCCAGACTAAAAAAGTCACCACGTTCTACATTCCTGTCTGCAGAGGAAAATCACAAGCACATGCAAGTAAAGGCACATGCCCTGGGGAGGGTATACCCACTGCCCAGCACTGCAAATCATTTCCTAAACTCTCTGGGGAAAGAGTGGTCCCAGCAACAAGCTGGAGTCCAGCTGTGGTTCTCAGGGGGGGCTCTATCAGGTGGAAACCATTAGGGAAGGAATGGTGACCTGCATTGTATGAGCTATTGATGATAGTTCCCAGATAAGTTAAAGTTTATGGTCTAATTAAACCACATCCCCTGCATCTTATCTTTCTTCCTGTATTTCCAGAAAAGACAGCCATAGGTATTTTCTGTTTGCCAGCTGGTCAACTGCCCCAGGACTTGCTCCTCTTAACTAAGTACTTTAACCAGCTGATTGTCTTACTCCTTTTTACATTCTATTATGCCCGCTGGAAAAATTTCAGCAAAGAAAGGAAAAGGGCATCTCCATGCCTTTGTTGATCATCACTTATCATTTACTACTCTGCTAATTGTTAGAAGAAAAAACCCTACAAAACCATACCAAACCTCAGATCTGCAGAAGAGAATTCACAGTGAACTGACATACTGACATACACATTCAAAGTCTTAATTTTGGTCTCAACCCAATGAAGTTGGATGTATTTCAGGTTTCCCACTACTGTAGTTCTCCTAAGAACAAAATCACTGAAGCATCAAGATCATCTGTCTCTGAGGTTAGGTAAGAGCAAGTGCTGAAGGGAAAAATGTGGGAATGAGGAAGAAGCATCATATAAATTTCTCCCAAATTCTTTAACTATTGCATCTCAAGGTTGTTAGTTAAAAGTATTTGCTTTGCATTTGGTATCTTTAAATAGATTTTTATTCCACTTTGGACAGTTTTTAAAGTACTTTTCTGTTTTGAAACAGTTCCCTGTATAGGATTCCACTGTCTAACCACCCAACTAAGATAATTTTGTTTTCTACACCTGCCACTGGCTCATTGCAGCCAAAACGTCCTGGTTCTTGCCTCAGGAGAGATGCAATCTTTGTCATATTACTTCATTTATTACTTAAAAAAACTGTCATATAATCTCGATTTTCCTGTGTTCTCTCCTGAAGCATACACAAAAATTGGTGAGTTCCTTTCACAGAAACTGATTTATTCCTTTGCCCATCCTCTCTGAAAATTTTCTGCTTCTAGAAAATTATTTTTTGTATGAGGATTAGAAATACTTCAATTTTTTGCACTATTGCCCAAATTTTCTCTCCTGCACCACATAAGTCTAGATACAAAATTCAAGGCCCTGGATTCCACTTAGCCATTGTGTGGCTAGGATTATATGCTGTATTATCCCAAATATCTGAATCATTCTTACCATCTACCTATTTCTGCCAAGAGACCTGGTCTAGATAAAAGCAATTTCATATTCTTGGGGAACATGAAGCCCTCCCATGCTTCCAACTGCTGCCTTCATTTTATCAGCCCTTCTTTCAGCTACTGGTGTGTCCATAACAAATTAAGAATTTAAACAATTCAGCAGTGCTTCTGGCCTCCAATTTGTTTCCCTTTACAACTAGAGAATAAGCATTTGGATTTCCTGAATGACTTGCAATAAAAGCAGATTCTGCTCCTACAATATGTTGTTTTATTATCCATCAGTGCAGATTTCCTGGTGCTCAGAACAGATTCTGTTATGGAGAAGATGAGAGAGGTCATCAACATACTTGTCTTGATTTCTGTAACAAATCAGTCAACACCCATATATTTTGTATCCATACAGTGCTTTGTAATGACCAAAGGGCAGAAGACTAAAATTGAATGTGCTTCCTAAAGCTATATACTGATTTGTATGATGGCATATATTTTAAAGCATGTTATTTTTCCAGAATTGTGCAGCCTATTGGAATAGTGATCTCCAGATAAACGTAACAATTTCTTCTAAATCACCTGTATCTTTCTCAGAGAATTCCACTATCTTAGATCAAATCAGCATATACAGAAGTTTAGACTGACTCCAATTATAAGGAAATGATAAAATTGCTTTCCAAAAAAGGCTGACACAATAGCTCCTTGTCAATGCTTATAGTATTGGTTACCTGTAATCTGGAACACACCGAATTTTTCCTGCATGTTATGACAGGAGGATAAGTAATATCACATATGCTGCTATCATGGCCTTGCTGTACTATTATACTCCATTGTTATTTTTACTAAAAATCATTTATCACAGTGATTGACAAAATTCTGACTGCAGCTTCAGCTTCTGTAACTGTATCAATCACTTTATGGAATCTGGGGTAATTTCAAAGTCATGAGTACACTGCTCTTTTCAGATTACTACCATTACACAAAATCAGAAAAAAAGACTAACTTTCTAATATTTTAAAAAAAAGTAGCAAACTCCTCTGCTGTGAAGGAAAGCCTACCCAAGCCCTGTTTCATTGTCTACTTCATGTATCTCAAAAAAACCCCAAAACTCTGCTGTGAAATCTGGCTGGATTTTTTACTAGTGATAAGGCACGCAGCATCCCAAGATCAGATCACTCTCTTCTGATTTATTGTGGTGCTGAACAATAACCACAGATAATCCTGACCTACAAAACCAACTTTAGGATGCAGATTTTTACTGCTAATGACTAAGTTGCTATTATGCAATTTTAAATAACTGAATATTCATCCAGTTCCACTTAGAGTATAATCAGAGGTGTCTATATCCAGGATCATTAAATGTTGGCAAAAGGAAATGGTTGAGAGCAATATATCTGCCCACTGCAAGTATGCCTTCCATTTATTTTTCCTCTTCCTTTTTTCTGGTAGAAAGAGAGATGGGTAAATTGCAAAAGTGATGAAAAACTAATATAAACAAATATGTAAGAATTGTGTAGATAAAATAACAAGCATTTTTAAAAGACTATTCCTAATAGATCAAATAAATTTCATATCTTTTAAAATGATAAGCAGTTTTATGTCACCGGACATTTTAGTTTAGCTAATGAGCTTGACTTCAACTGAAAAAGATATCTAGTACCTTTGGAAAAAAAGTTAAAGCCAAGTCCATTATTCTTCCTACACTGCAGTCAAATATGTGAATTTGGTTACATACAGGAAGACAAGTTTTAATTTTTTTGTGGGTTGTACTCTTCAGTTATGCAGAACACTTACTAAATTCTGAAAAACCACTTCTAATTAAAAGGTAAATGCTGCGTTGCTACAGTTTTATCCTAATGGTATTTTGACCCTCCATCCTATTTTGAATACCTACTATCTTTTGTAAAAGATCCCACACTTTCATATATGTAGCAGTTCACTTAAACATACACACCTAAACACTGACAGTAATAAAATATATACAATGAAAATTTTATTAAGTGTGACAATATTGCATTTTTGTTTCAAATAATGTCAATCCTTTAAAGTTTGCTAGTTTCTCTAAACAAATAAAAGGTTACCTCTGCATTTAAGTTGTCTGCAAGGCTTTCAAGAAACTGGCTTTCAATTGGGTTCTGCTGTGTAAGAAGAGTCAGGTAATGACTGAGTTTATCATGAGTTGTAATAATGATGCCTTCTCCGAATTTGTCAAACTGAGGCCGACCAGCTCGTCCAAATATCTGCATGACATCTAAAATTCCAAGGTCAACAAAGGAGCCTCTTTTTGCAGCATATATTTGTGTTCCCTGGTTGAGGAAAAGTTAATAAAAATTAACATAAATACACATGAATATAATCCTGATGAGCTGAATACTGAAATTAGGCAAATACAGCATGATTTCAGAAGTGTACTTTAACTAATCCTTTCATAATCTTTGATATATTTAAATCTTTACTATACAAACTAGACTCCCACTGGAGAGAATCAGTTTAATGAGATATAAATAACATTTCAAGTCAATCAGATATTTCCCCTCCAGGCCCAAAACTCACAAGAGATCTTGCTATCTACACTTCTTCACAGGTTTCTTTTAAGGCAGATAACCCCTTGCAGAGTAGGGAAGCTCTTACCTTAATAACAACAGCATGAGCAGGCAGATTGACACCCCAAGCGAGGGTAGCTGTACAAACCAAGACTTTGATATGTCCATTAGAAAACAAGTTCTCAACCAAACTTCTGTCTTGCCGCAGCATTCCTGCATGGTGAATACTAAATCCATCTGGAAAGAGCTCACGCAACTGCTTATTTCTGGATCTCTGTACCTAGAATGGACAAGAATAACAATTAAATTCACTTCTAATTACAGCACAAGAAGTATTGTATTAAAAGATCCAGGAAATTTTTGAATACTATTATGAGTCATAAGAAAGAAACTATTTCTATTAAGATCGGACTTTCCACCAAGGCCAATTTGGGATGCTTTACTATAAATTAATATTTCTATACTTGTTTTCCAAAGAATGCACTTAATTGTACAAAGACTGCAAGAAGTTTAATCTTTTTGCAGAAGCATATAGTTTCACTTAAATGGAGATTCAAGTTAACCAACAGTGAGTACATGGGAACTGAGAACTCACTTATGAATTTTCCTTAAAAGGAACTCTTTCAGACTGTGCTTGGACAGGCTTGAGGCATCAGGCCACACACTAACCATGAAAGAGGGGACATCCTTCCCCACCACCAGCCATTGTATGGGTGCTGCACAGCCTGAATCAATAAATTCAGAGTATGGAACCAAACTGTTCATCTACCCCTCATTTTTCCTTTCCCATAGGCAGGAGGCTGGGATCTCAGTCTGTAAAATTTCCAGCCTCCTGCAGGGTATGAGCCCTGTGAGCATTATTTCTGGTTGCTGGCTTTATCATGCCTCATCTAGACTGAACACTGACTCTAAGTTATGAAAAACAAATATACTTCCCTAATTTGCCTTTCTGATTTTCTTCTGATTTTCTGCCTCTCTCTTCCACACTCCTACCGGCTGCACTAACTGCCTTCCAAAATCAATTGCTCCTAAATATGACACTAAAAGGGTTGTGGTACTGATGATTCTAATATTTTTATAAACCAGATTTCTTCATCTTTGTCCACAATGAATCTCTACTTTTCCATAAATCACACGAAGGTTAAGTAGTATTTAACTCCCACTGTACTTTCAGCCATGTCTATTATAGTGAATTAATTCTAGATAAAATTAGATTATTATTGTTGTTATTGTTGATGTTGTTATGTCTCCACATTTACCATTTCCTGACACAAAGCCACCGAAAAGTTGATTTATGGGATACAGAGTGGGTAATGCGAAGCAAAACATGGTTCACAGTACTGGCAAACCGCCAAACATGAACAATAAATCTCTGCAAACACAGAAATAAATAGGGAGATGGGAATGCAATTATAAAAGGAGGACATGGAAAGAAAAATGTTGTAGGAAAAACACATTTCTCAGTTTCTCAATTATCCAGCTTCTCAATATCTGATCTTTCCCACTTTAGCAGTAATTATTTACTATTCGTTTAAAGGAAATAAAATTCAGCTTTTAAACCAGACATGACTTTTTGGCAAATTTAATTAACTGCTGTAGTGCTTAAAAATGAATAAATAATAAATTGATAAAGTGGCCCTGCAGTTCATGAAGCTTATTCTTCATGAGCTAACAAATGGAATCAAATATTTCATAAAGAGCACAGAGACACCAAAGTTTGCATTTATTGATTATCAACAACAAAATTCACAGAAGGTTGTGGAAAATTCACTTCAGCTGCATACCTAACTGTGACATAGAAATTTGGATTGATCTGGATTATATCTGGAACTTGGTGTAAGCATTTAACTATGAATTAGTTCTTTTCTTAAATAAGTGATTAAACAGCCATCAAAAAATTCACTTTTTTAGTAGAACTTCTTGTATTGGTGTCACATATCTATTTTCATATGTATTAAAGTATCTACTTTTCAAAAACCATAATTATTCAATATTAAAAGCATTGTACTTTAAATATTATTATCTCAGCTAAAAAGGAAGAATCTCGCTCTCAAATCCTTACAATTTAAAAATTGCAAACCTTTGTCTGTAACTTGATTGCTTATTTAATGTACTGAAAGACAGGGCAATATACCAATGGAAAACTAAGAAGAGTGGAATTGTGTACTACATATAGAAGAAAATTATTTGTTTATGGTTTTAGGAAGTACATTTTCATCAATTTAAGAGAAAGGAACTTTTGAATACAGTAAAAAGAAAGAGGAAGGAGAAAGGTTTGTGACAGAAAATGCATAAAGATATGGCAGTGCTAGTCTGACTATAATTCAATACTTGCAAGCTTAAGCTTAATCAACTGTTCAAAACTACATACGTACACTTACATATATCCATCTTGTTGCATTTAAAAAGAATAAAAATCTGGTTCTAAAATCTACCACACATTCTAAAGCAATGTCTTTGAAATATTTAATATGTATAGGTTCATTTGCTGAATCTGTGAAGTGCTAGACTTCCAGGTTACAGAGATAACAGGTTAGAAATATATGAATTTTCTTTTTTCAAGACAGAAGATGATAAACTTGTTTAAATGAAAAAAATAACAGTTCAGTTTTGGCATAGGAAAAATCCAGATGCTGAGGAAATTAGATTGTTAGTTATTCTGGATGATTCTATTAACTGCACAGAAATGGAAATAATTTTCTTCACATAAATTTGTGTTCACTTTAGATTACAAAGATACAAGGCAAGTTAGTTCAAGAACAATGATATAATCCAATTTTATGAAGTTCACTTGAGAAAATAAAATAAAAAAACAATTCCCATATCTCAGTGATGCCATAAAAGATTGCTCACACAATGTAACATTTATCGGCTTTTAAACAAACCTTTTAAACTCTTGCGATAATGAAGAACATGGCTATTGTATTTTATCTGGATTTTAATGATTACAGAGATAACAAAACCAAGAACTACTAAATAAAGGAAGTGAAACTATAAAAAGTTATATTGCTTCCACCTTGTTCTATTACAGAATAAAACAAAGAAGTTTTGCTTAAAATTTATACAAAACATTACTAAGTGCCTCAGGTGTACAGAGAAGTTGTTATTATGAGGTATAGCATTGGTCTCCTGATTAGAATTGATTTTCTTTCCCCTCCCTTATTGCTCAAGAGGGCTGAAGATTTATGACCTTTGCTTACGTGTGTGTGTGCATCTAAAACAGTATGTGTTAAATAAATTCCCGGTTTGGCTTGCTGCCACCTATATTTCTCCTTTAAATGTCTTAAATTTCATGCAATTCTTGATTAGGACACATTAAAAATGTCACAATTAGACATAGAAAAATGTCTTGCTTAACTTTAATGAGAAATGATGCATATATAGCAGGAAAAAAAAAATCCAACATTTCTGCTAAAGACTTATGAAAGACAACACCCTTTCTTAGCCTTTTTATGCATCTGATATCACAAAGATATCATCGTTCATAACAACTATAAGGTGTACACTCTTTGAAATAGTCAGAGTGAACCAAAGAATGATATTTTCAATAGGCCTCTAGATATCTTTTATCTTATTTTATATAAAAAGAAGGTAAAAAAGAGCATTAAAGCTTGATGATGAGGAGCAGCTACCAATAAATTGCTTCTTGATAAGTAAAACATGAATTTATGGTTATTTTTTTTCTCTCCTTTTTTTTTGATCTCCAATTGCTACTGTCATCTAGAACAAACAAAGTAGATCATCAGTACCCGAAAATTTATTTCCTTTATGTAAATTACTCATTTTTCTTTTATGCTTGTTGTATTTTAAGATATTGCTTGAAATTCTGAATTTGAGTGTTTTTTCCCACTAATAATGCAGTTTTTGACTCATGTATTTTCTTTCAATAACAAAAATGGCACAGGCTATTCTAGCATTTTTCTCACGATCTCCTTACTATAGCAAACTTCATGCTCATGACCATATGACTCAATCATTGTAATTTCCTTTCTGTGGAGTTCACTACAGGGCAGCACTTGCAGTTTGTTCAGAATGCACCATTATATTTGTTCACTGGTTTGAGCAATTCTGAGCAATTTACTCCCATCCTCCATTCTCTGCTCTGTCCTGACACCCTGCAAAGTAGCAGCTCTTAATTTTAAGGCCTCATTAGCCCCAGTGGATGAGTGTTGGAGCACAGACATCACAGACATCTACACCAAACAAAGTAAGGAATCTTTTGCTGCAGCGTTCAATGAACAGCAGTTATAATTATATTAACACTGTGTGATGAATACAGTTCAAGTATATCCAAGTAACTATTTTGTAACTTTGCTCAAGACATCTGAAAATGTAATTTGTAGGCTGACCTAAATCGTTTTAATTCTCAACAAGACAAAAGCCTCCTCTGCCTCATTCATATTACTAAAACTGCTGAATCTGCTCTGCTGGTTCATTTTAAGGATACTGTCTGTCTTTCAAAATTTATGACATCAAGGTAGGATAAAAAAAGTGTCCATCTACTCCAGACGTAAAGGTCAGCTGACAGAAGCAGAATGAAAAAAGGGAAGTTGAAGAGTCCAGGCTTATTCCTGTTCCATAAATATAAAAGAACTAAGTACGAGAGAAAGAAATGATCAAAGGATTGCATGATCATTCACCATTCTTGCTCTTCAGAATTTACCACATTGATATTGCATATTAATTTACCTATATATATAAAAGTTTTATTTTTTTATTTTCAAAGGGGAGAGATCAAAACTTGGATGATGTAAATAAAACCATAAGTGGGTTTTTTTAAATTATGAGTTCAAAACATAAGTAATTTTTTGTTACAGGGAAAAAACATGAGACTCCTTCATATGGAGTCAAGGAAGAGCATGAAATCTAGAGAAAATTCTAACCCATGAAAGAGAAGCAGTAACATTATCTGACAGTTTATGATGACAATTGTATGGTGAAATACAGATTTGAGTCTAAAGGGAGAAAAAAGGATGCATTTGAGGTACAATGATTTTACTTGAAGACAGTCCTTTTATGCATTAGAACTGTTATTTGTATTATTCCACTTGCATTGGCTGCATAATAATTAAGCTATCAGCAGCTGTTTCTAGGACAAAGATAAAGCAGCATTTTTTGGGGTAGCAGTAAGATTACTTTCCTGGCTCTTTCCTGGGAATTAATTTCACTGACTGCTCACCATGCAAGTGAGTCCTGTGAAGAACCCAAAAACTACTGAGAGCTCTCCTCACCAAGAAGACACTCATGACCTAGCAGACCATTTCTGGAGGGATGCAGGCTGCCCAATATGCTATTCTACTTAATGAGTATGCAAGCTCATTCTCTGTATCTTCAGTTCTTTATCTAACTCTTCACTTTGTATAGTTATCCTGAAGTAGTATCTCTGCTCAACACTTACTCTTTTACTGGGCTATAATTAGTTGGTACCTGGCAAGACATTGTTTGAAGATGGTAGTTCTAACAAACAAATGTGAATCAGTTTGAACTTTTCCTGGAAGAGTCAATAATCTAATTGTCTCCCTTGGGCAATTTAAGTTCACTGTATTAGTTAGAATTTTTTAAACCCATGAGTTACTGTCTGATCATTTTACTGATATCACCTCAGTTAGTTCTGTAAAATGCTTTAAAAACATCTCTGAAGGAGAAAGACAGGAGAGTAGTTGGACTGCTCCAATCAGAACAGCTTAAAAAGAATTCCTAAAAATTGTATTTTGATTCTCCCACTGATCCTAACTTATTTATTGCATAAGGTTGTGTTTCATCCAGTTGGTACCTTAGGGAGTGATGACTAGCAGTTAAAGAAGGGATTGGTATGGTGTCCAGAAATGTCTTGCTTTTTCCAGTGTGCTCTTTTTGCAGTACACTGTTACATCATAGCAGCCCCATCTTTTTTTCTCTGGAAAAGTTACATGGCACATAGAGAATGAATTATACTACGGGAAAAGGAGGAATAGCCTTCTGATTTAAAAACTTGAGTAAGAGCATTTAATGTAATCTTTGATTCCTTAGGTCTGTAATCTATAATGCATTAGACAGAAGTGCTTACAGACCTCACTGATCAGAGAAGCCAAGGAAATGTAGTATAATGTTTAAAATGTTGCATTTTTGAGCCAAGCAAATAAGCCAAGAATGAAAGAAACGTGAATGCAAATCTGGCCATGCACAAATGATGGATTTGCAATCAAGGATGTAGGTATAGTTTCCGATTACCTCACTCACTGCCTAGCAAAAAATGCCTCTAAAACAAAAAAAGGAACTATTTATATAGACAGTACACTACCTCAACCTGAGCCAGAATTTTATAAGATGGACCAAAGCAACCTAACATTTTGCTTCAAGCCAGACTGCTGTGCCTGTCTTAAAAGTGAATAAATTACTGATTCTCAGATAAAAGGGTTTAAGAACCTTGATTGAAAAATAATTCCAGCAGTAGGTTTAGACAGAAAGGAAATGTTCATTATAATCACCAGCTTAAGTGCCACCTCTCAGTGAAAATAACAGTATTTTTCATATATTGTACAGTGATAAGCATATTTCTCTTGTTTATAGCAAGTGATACAGAAATTATATATAGAAATTTTTGTACTGCTTCAGTATGCTGGAAATCTGGACTTCCCCAGGTCTGTGACACCAATCTGTGACTAAATAATCTCAAATCTTATTAAGACAAGTGTCAAAACAGTTTAACAACAACACGAGAATGCACATCAATTAAGATTGAATTGTATAACGTCACAATTTTAAATTGCATGTA
>JAWWMU010000153.1:71614835-71633272 GCA_035048155.1 Cinnycerthia olivascens | reverse complement strand
CTGTGACTAAATAATCACAAATCTTATTAAGACAAGTGTCAAAACAGTTTAACAACAACATGAGAATGCACATCAATTAAGATTGAATTGTATAACGTCACAATTTTAAATTGCATGTAAAATAATTTTAGTCAAAATCTTACTTTCATCAATTTAGAATTCAACCATTCTCATCCTGGGAACAGATGTATGAAGCATGTAAAATACAGCAGGGTTATCTATTTGTCTCCAGCATTTGAGACAACAAGTTCTGTTGTCATATTTGTTAACCACTTGGAGTACACAGACGAAAAAAACATCAATCTTGGTCTGTTTTGCTGGCAGCAGAAGTTTTCAGTATGGTGTTATAAAACTAGCTGGTAGGGATGATATACAGCATGGAAAGAAATTGATAGAGAGAGAGTTTGAAGACATTCAAGGATGAATTTTTACTGGTTTCACTTTGAATAGTGACAGCCTCTGGAGACCTAGTTAAACCTTTTGTTGCTGTGCTTAACTGTGCAAAGATTTCAATATATCTGCCTCAACAGGAAAGTGATACTGCATGGTGTCTATAAAAATATTTGTTATATTTCAGAACACACCTTTTGCTTTGTAATACTCAAAATTGCCACTCTGCTGAGCCGTGACAAGACAATGTATTTTTAGCAAGGAACAATGAAAGTAGAAACTCTTTTAAAGTTCTTTCCAATACTGCTGCACCTTACTTAATACATATCATAACTATTTTTACTGCAACTCCTCCTCAAAGGCTATAATGACTGAGACATTATTAAGCCTGCAAGAAAAATATTTTGTGAACGTAAAGCGTATTTCTCATTTCATAATTAAACCACAAATGCCCACTTAACTTCACAGCTATGCAACGGGACAGCCTGAGGATTCTCCAGAAGAACGGAATTTTTCTCACAATTCTTATAGGTGTGAATTAATAGTTCACATGGCTCTCAAATAGTTGTAGACTGGCATCGTTACGCATGACCATGAAAAGCTGAACCTTATCTTAAACCAGAAAAGCAATTTTTAGAGAGATGAACACTATTAAGTATTAAATGTCTTTGGATTAGGTATTGTGGCTTGGTCTTTTGACTCTTCTAACTTCCCGCCTATGCAGAATGGAAGATAAGCATAACAACAGTATGAAGACATGATAAAAAACTCCAGCAGTCAGCAAAAGTGACAGAAATTCCTAAACTAAAAAATGCCACAATTATATTTGCCACTCATTAAGCAGCTTGAACTATGTAATTTGAACATGAGCAAGAAAAAAAAATAAGACTAAAACAGAAACAAACTGGAACTTCAGACCATCTACAGCACTGTAAACCCAAGCCGTACCAGTGTAATATCCATAAGAAAATTAAGGATGTAACTAGCATTGCTTAAAGGTTTTGGGTTTCATTGGTATGCTAATATTAAATAAGTCCCAGAACTAAAGACATTTTACTCCTCCTGTGCCTTTACTATTACAGAAGAATTTCAGGGATTCCTCAGTAACCTTTGCAGTTCAGGGTTGCCGAATGTTAAATCTCACAAGACAAAGTTTTCAGAACTCTCTAAAGGATATGAAGGATCACACATGTTTATGTATTTCCATACTGCAATGTTTATACAGTAACAGCTGATTAATTATATTAAGTGGTAATTACTTACTTTATTTGATATAGAACTAACAAACAAAAAAAAATCTATTAAGAAACTAATAAACCTTTAAGGGGTGAGACTAGTAAAATCTGATTTCCTAAGAATTTTAAAATGCTTGTGCTTCTGGCCCAATTCAAATGCTTGCTCCACCTAATTTCCTTAACCTCATCTCTGCCAGAAATATTTCACTACATTACTGTTTCATAAACTTTTCCACTGCACCCTCAGAACAAAACAATACATCTTAAAAATGGCAGCTCTAAGGCTTATGCTGATTTTCAACACAGCCACCCAGTTATTACTAACACCTTTGACAACAATGTTGTCTTTTTTGCTAGTTTTATTCCAAATTACTTGCAGACTGCTCTCAAGATCTGCAAATTCAGTGCACAACTGTGAGGACAGTGGATGATTGAACATCATTCAAAATCAGTTTTAAAGGTAATGTGATGTCTTTATGCACCTGAAAGGGCACAAAAGGAGCACCTAATAAATGACAGAACAAGAAGGTTTCTATTACTGTGTTCTTATGGCCAGCAGACTTGGGAATTTGCAGTCAGTTTGTCAGCTAAACTGAGGCAGCTATTAGGCTTGCTGCCAGAGGAAACAAGCAGATGCAAGAAATGAGCATTGTGCAGTCACCTCCGAGCAGCTTAATTTTACCCCCAGATACTGTTCAAATGTAGGGTATTTTCCCAAAGACCTCTGCTAAATTACAAGATCCCTCGTAGTTTCAAACTCTACTGAAAAAAAAATCAGTTTATTTAACTCTCATCTCTTAAAAAAAACCTGCTCTCAAATTCAGCCCTTATAGTACCAATATTTTATGTAGCTTACTAACATTTTGTTTGATACTTCATGAAGCCTGCAAGATAATTGCTTTGTAAAGTTTAGAAATCACAGAGATGAACATATTTATGTATAATTAAATATGGCTTTGAAAGACTGTTTTTGACATCTACAGTTCTTTAAGCATTTACATAACCTAGCACATATACCTCCCACCCAAGGCTGATATTTTGAGCAAAGGAATACTTCATTTTCTTGTTAAAGTAACTTTTATAACATATTTACAGAGATTTGAGAAAAAAAAAATGATGTTAATTTATCCATCTGCTTTGAGGTTTATAAACAAGATTAGAAACTCTCTGCGAAACTGAGGAGCTTGCTATTGTTAAGCTATTGCAATTCATATTTGCAATTTCATATTCATCTTTTAAATTTTAAAGCAGGATATACAGTTTCTTCATCAAGCTAACTTTAATTGTCTAACATAGCAGGTAAATCCCAGGGGAAATATAAGAAAATATTTCACATATCAAACACTCCATGGAGACCAAATTATCTGGTAAGGGAAGAGGTTAACGGGATTGTTACTTTCTCACTTAACACATAGCAGCACAAAACAGGTGAGAGGAGAGCTGCTGTGCTGATTGCCTGCACAGTCCCTCACCAACCCTCATTAATTTCCATTTTTCACACTCTGTTTACTTATCTTGCATACATTAGTGCTAATGACTGTTCAAAAGTGTCAGATGCCACACGATGAGCTCCATTTTCTTTAATATTTTAATTATATTAACATTCTTCTGTATAATTAGTAGTCATATCTGTTAAGATCATTACATCCTTCATGCATTTAATCTCCTTAAAAGAGCTTTTCATTTCACAACTCCACCCTCTTTTAAGAGCCTGTGAAAGACTGAAATATTAAAGGTTAGTGATTCAGAGCAATTGGCCATTTCTGGAGCTGGAAGGGTGCTTTGCTCAGGCCAGGTTTGCATCCCTGCTCCAGCAACCAAGGGCAAGAGAGATTTCGTATTTGTGGTGGTGAAACCCCTAATCCTCATAAGGCAAATAGTAAACAGTCCCAACCCTTGCCTTAAAATAGTGTTGTGTACATATTTATTAGTACATATATTAGTCCATACAATTTATCACTTGAAGTAATAATATTTTAGAACAGAGTATCTTTTTATTGTTTTAAGAAGAAAAAATAACTGAGGCTGAAATAAAAACACATAAAAATAAAAAAGTGACTTCCCTACTTTAAGACTGAAAGCTAATACTATCTACATAAAACAGTTCTATAACTATCACTGCAAACACATTCAAAACATAGCAGCAGCTTTCCTAGATAAAGACAACCACTTGATCTGTACAGAAGTGAGCCACACACCATGGTTCAGTGCCAAGGCAAATATCATGTTTGCAGCATTATTGTAACACATGCACACTACAGGGTTATCACCACGATATCAGTCTTCAGTGGTTTCAAGATGGTAATACTGAATTATGAATTAAAATCAGAATAAAAGGAGTGAAGAATCTTTGACTCTTGCACTCTGAATAAACTTTTAATTAGAATCAGTGTGACATATAGTTTTAAAGTTGCACTTGATTTTCTCATTTTGCACTTTGAAAACTTACATAAAATATGCTATATTGTCTGTAAAGTGAATGTAAACAACATAACACAAAAGTAATACTATAAAATACAGAGTCAGAGAGGATGAAGACGACCTCCAAGATCATCAAGTCTAACCTTAGGCCTAATACCACCATGCCCAGTAAATCACATTGTGAAGTGCCCCATCCAAATTTTTTTCAATAATTCCAGGGGTGGTAAGACCACCATTTCTCTGGGCAGCCTGTTCCAATGCTTGACAACCATTTTGGTGAAGAAAGTTTTCTGCATATCTAACCTGAACCTCACGAGGAGCAACTTGTGGCCATTTTCCCTTGTCCTTCCCTGGGAGAAGAGGCTGACTTCCACCTAGCCACAACCTCCTTTCAGGTAGTTGTAGAGAGCAATAATGTCCTCCCAAGCCTCCATTTCTTCAGACTGAACAATTCCAGCTCCCTCAGCTGCTCCTTACAGGGCTTGTGCTCCAGAGCCTTCACCAAGTCTGTTGCCCTTCCTGGACTCGCTCCAGCACCTCCTCTAATGAGGGGCCCAGAACTGAACACGGGATCTGAGGTGAGCCCAGTGCTGAGTACAGGGGTACTGCCCAGGTCCTGCTGGCCACCCTATTGCCACTACAGGGCAGGATGCCTTCTTGGCCACCTGGACACACTGCAAGCTCATATTCATACTGCAAAGCAAAGCTGGATATCATATCATCACTTACCTTTAGGAATTGGTTTACATATCTGAGAATATTTTACTTTGTGAATTTCAGTCTAAATGTCAGAAGTTATTCAACAAAGGTGTCTCCTTCTGTTAATTTTATGTTTGGATTAATATTATGTTTGGAGATCAGCAATTAGTTTAAAATTGATTTTTGAGCTCCAAATATGGAATTGCCCATTTTGTTGTCAAAGAACTTTTACACGGCATGGAAAGACAGGGGCTACTCTCACCTGTATCACTGGTTGTATCTTTGCTAACCCCAATGACCACTTGCTAAGGGGAAAACTACTCAGCCTGTTTTCTATGGTATTATCAGACAGTCTTTTTGACAATACCTATAGAAACGGGCTGATGACTGATAATTCTTGGCATAGCCTTTTCATTATTGAGATCAAGCTAGAACATAATCCCTACTCTATTTCTTTGAGAAGGCATCATTTAAGACAAGCAGTCAGTTCTGTCATACTTGTTTAATCTGCAGGTTGATACCATGGAAGGTAAGAGGGCTGGCTAATGCTATCTGGTGCAGAGAAATATCTCTAAGTAAAAGCTAAGTAACTGTGTGACCATTTGAGACAGGTCACTTGACATCAGCCTGATATGGCAGGCTTCAGTTTGATTAAAACTCTGCAGATGTCTACATAGAGGTTTGCACATCTGCAGGAGGAGTCTGAGCAGCCTGCATAGTCAGTGGGAACCGGGCAGCAGAGCCTGTGCAGTGATTCTGCTCTCTCCCATGTCTGCTCCTGGATTAACTCAGGCACCCTCTTGGCACCATTGTCTGAAGTGCACTGAGCTTCAGCAACCCCAGCAGCAGCTCAGACACATCACACATTTGTAGTTACCATGTGCAGTCTCCTAAAACACATGCGCTATAATTTTAGCCAGAAAAACACTCCATATTTCAAATTTAGACTAATTAACAAGAATTATCCTGGAAAGAATAAAAGACAAATTAGACCCTCAAATAACTTTCCACTGCAACAAATTCCTATTGTAACTGACTCAGGTGGCATTTTCCCAACATTTCCAGATGGCACACATCACTAATAGCTCTTAATTATCACTCAATATTCCAAATAAATTGGAACTTATATTATCTGCCTTCACACTAATCTCTTCTTATTCTGATACTCATACATTAAAATTAATCAGATCATCCTACGTTTTAAATGCTGAACATAACAGAACTAAGGAACATCATAGCAAAAATAGGAATGGAGACTTTACATCCTTTCTATTGATGACAACGGCAACTTAATCAGGGGACATTATTTATCACAAACTCACTTCAGACTTCTAAGAATCCCCAAATGCAATTATGCAACCCCAAAATTACATTCCTATAGCCCTTCCTTTGTGATGGACAAACAGCTGCATAAACTCACAGTCTGGCATCACCAGACTCAATACAGGTCATGGTGCTACATGAAAGTATGACAAAAACCCCAGTTTTTCTCCATGTGACAAAGCTGATAAGAACATACCCTGAAATGTTCCCAAACTGTGGTCAGACAAATAAACGGATTAAATGCCTAGTTAATCTCAATTTTTCCCTAAGAAGGAAAAGGATAAGAGATGTTAAGTGATTTTGTTTTCTTACCTATGCAATTTTCTACTGTTATTGGTTTAACTTTTAGTTTAGGAGCAAAATTTCAGACTTTTTTGTGTTTGATAAAATGAGTTAATTGTGAAATCCCAAAGTTGTGTGAGATTCCTGAACATAAATTCAATCATAGGGAAAAAGAGATTTCCATTAATACAAGCAAATATAAACTTCAGGAGGAATTTCACTCCTACCCCCTCAAAATCCCAAAAGAAAAAGCTTTGTAGAGTGTTGGCCCTCTTTCAACCTCCACCATTAAACACAGTATCTTCTTTATATTACAGAACAGAAAACTGAACTCAAGGAAATCTAAATTATGGTTTTAAACGATGAACTCCATATTTACATCAGCCCCTTTACAGTTACAAAAAAAAGCTGACATTTCTTCCTCAGATACAGACTCATAAAGCCATTTGGCAAATCTGTGTTCAAGTGTGATCAATTAATCCTCTTGCATTTTCTCCAACTAATCCCTGTTCTGATGCCTGAAGCTAATTTCATACACATATTTCATAAGAGTAAATACAAATTTGAAAGATATAGATATTGATTTTTTCTATTTACTATTAAGTATTATTCTGGTAATCAAAACAATGACTAACAGACGTAGAGGAATAAATGCTTAAAACTGTCAATTTTATAAGCTTCCTAAAATTTGCATTGTTCAAGAGTTTTTATATCTTTTAAGAAAAAGTAAATGCAGTCCATGTAATATTACTATACAGAAATATGTATATGTACTATAAAAGCACATTATACATTATAATTATTACACTAGTACCTTATCTGTTCAGCATTTTATAATATCATCTATTAATGGATGCAACAAGAGAAAAAGGAAAGACTAAAGAAGGGAATAAGAAAAAAATTATCCTAGGAATTTCATACAAATGTAAAGAACCCATCTGTCAGGTCGAGAAGAGAGCTGCACCTCAGGCGAATGCCTGGAAGTTGAATATTTTCATTCTCAGTCATCAAAATGCTCAGAAGTGAAACAAGGATCAAGGGCCTTTACGGACCATAAAATCAGCTTTACTTGTGTGCATTAAAAGGTAAGGCCACAGGGTGGCTCTCAATACACAGGATTGAAAACTATGACTCAAAAAATGAAATTAAAATCTCGATTTGCTTTGTTTTCTTAAAATTGCAACTGATATGTCTCACCTCCTTTATTCTAGGACAGATTTATTTCCACACTAGGAATACTTTGAAGATATTTTAAATTCCAACAAAGAGGTTTCTAGGCCCAATCTATAACAGCATCATTTTCCTGTAGTCACTTATTTCTCCCAAATAAGTGAAGCCTTTTTCATAGTTGGAATTCATATATACATAACTGAAATAACGTTACATACAGTTTTTGATTAAATTAGTTCTCAACTATTTACCAATACTAGTTCTATTTCATGATGAAAACGATAAAGTTTCTACTCTGAACATGAATTTGTACATGGACAGCATCTTATAAGAACTTGTTTTTTTCTGATATGCTCTAGCTATATTACTTAGGTTGTTAACAATCCCTTTATTTTTCCTTCTACATGCTTAATAATAATTGTGAGTTTTTCTGGGAATCTTTCACCCTTTTTCTTTAACTACTTTTGTTATGAAAGTATCTGTTTTTATGCAGTATCTGTTTTCCTCTAAGTGAAAATCTGAAATTTAAAGAAACTGGAACAGGTGGAAAAAATTAATAAACAGGGCTATGACTGCTGACTCAGTAATCTGACAGTACTCAATAAATATGTGATGCTGAAGCGAAGAATTGTACACTCTAAAAAATACAGGAGTCTCTTAGGACAATAATCTTGGATATTTTCCTTAGACAAGAGATCTTGGTGGTTACTTCAAGGAATGTACTCCCTCAGGGGAACAAAATCTAAGAGAATACCTGGAAATAACTATTACAGCTGTTTTGCAACTACAGGCCAATGGAGGAAGAATCTGGGTTCATTTTCAATGTTACAAGGCAGTACAAACTCTTTTTAACTAAGCTAGAACAATCAAACAAAAGCCCAAAAAATAATCTCTAGTGTAAGGGATAGTTGAAAGAATTATAAGCAATACTGGTGTACCTATATAACTGTTTTAAATTCCTGAAACACTGGGACAAATTTGCATTTTCTTATTGCTTTCAGTTCCACATCTGCAAAAAGTTAAACACTGTGCTGTGTTTTCTCTATGAAACACTATTTTGTGCTGTATTGTGTCCTCAGGGCTTACTCCAAAGCCAACAGTCTATTTTCCATTAGTTTTAGTATGTTTTCCAATAAGATCCGTCAACTGTAAACCAGCTAGGACTCTGTTCAATTATTGAGCAATACCACAGTTTAAATGAAAGCAGGGAAATACAATATTAACAGTTTCAAACACTTCAGATTTCTGATTGTTGTCCTTGATAAACATACAGAGCACAATACTTGGAAAAAGTGATCACTAGAATCAAAGACTTTGCCCTAGAATTCTACATTTGATTACAAAATTCATGCATATCAAAGTCAGAGGTACCCTCACAGAAAGAAGATGTGCAGCATTTTTCGTCCTTGATGCAATGGCCTTTGATTCCCCAGCTTTTATTATTATTATTACAAAGAGTTTTCAAAGGCTTTTGCAATGCTTTTGATACTCCAAATTCAAGAACCTCAGGGTTTGCCCTCCCGTACTAGGTTTTTAGCATTTTGTCAACAGTTCTCAATATTTTAGAACTTCCAAATGTGCAAGTCACAGTTTTTGTCTTAGAAAAAGAAAAAAAAGACAGAGAGGAAGAATCCCTAGCAAATGAATTACTAACTAGAGGTCATAACCTTAAAGACAGCAATAATGACAGCAAATTCAAGTTCCATCTTGCAGTGTTAACACTCATAGATCATACAACACCCCCAACAGAAAAGGACAGACCCTCAGAGCAGTTAGCAGAAATCAACATGGCTTCTTAAAAAATCCTGGTTAAGATCTTTATTCAGATAGATAAGTTCTTACATTTCCTTACTTGGAAAAAAACCCACTATAAGTGAAAACTGAGCAGCAAGCAGCAAACATTGCCCCTCAAAGAACCAAGATGCTGCAAGCTCTTCTGGTCACAAGTATTTTGTTGTTGTGCAGGGTGGATTATTTCAGGTCTTGATGAGTTCAGGCAATCAGCAACTGTACACATAAGATCTTTCTCCAGGTTACAACTATTTCTTTTTCTTGTCTGAACATATTTTTTGATTGTTAGGAAAAAGTATATTTTCATTTTTTTTTTAACTTAGTTTTAGCTATGAAAACTTCATTTTGGTTTTAGTCCTGTTGTATATACTGGGAAACATGGACAATTTGCTAATTTTTCTTTTTAGAACTCTTGTTAAGCTTCATCAATATCTTCCTGTATTTAAGGAATTTGCTGGTTGGCCTACATTGACATCCATTTCAGTGACTCACATTTTCACAATTTCTGCATTCTGTCATTGAAAAGACTCATCAGATGAGTAGCGCAAAAAATTTTGAAATTCCTTCTGCAGTTTTCTTCCAGAGGTGGCAGACCATCACAATACAGTAGAACTTAGATCCAAATAACTTTTTCAGTAAAGCTCTAAACATGTTTCAATGTTCTAATGTTTCTCAAGTTCTAGAAATTTAAAAATTTTTTAAATTTAGCTTTGCTGGTTAAAATTCATTCTTTACCTACTTGCACTGGTATTGTCCAGAGATGAAGGTCTGATAGGCTGAATGGGGAACATTAATTTTTTTAAGAAGTCATAGTTCAGCACTGAAATTCACAAGTCTCCTAATACTGCTGTCTATCTTCATATCTCTTCCAGTATCTTCTCACAAATGATGTTCTTCCAAATCTGCCTTCAATATTTTTAGCAATTTTATTTTCATTTCATAAGACACAGTAAGCTTAATTCTGTTAACTACCAGTTGTCATTATAGTTCATGCCCAGCTTGTGTATACTCTACACTTGTCAAAAACATGATGCTGTTAGTCTAGTTCCCATTAGCATAATACATAATTTCTACTTCTAGTTTTTTATTCAAATAAGACAAAAATTACAACATGGTATGCATAGAAAGGTGTATCCAAAAGCATATTTATATGCAGTTCATTCAAAAAAAATCTCAGTTGTGAGATCAAAATACTGGTTTTAAGATTTTTATGTTTTTTGGAAAATGCTCTATAATCAGTTTCTATTAGTTTGGATGCAATAAAAAAGTTTCTGAAATAATTGAGTTGTTCAAAAGTAATTTGTCAAATTTAGGCAAAATTCTAATTTTACTTTGATAAAGGTGACACACAATGGTATCGCACATTTTAAAGAGTAGCAGTTTGTGGCTTTATACAACAAAATGCTTTCCTCCAAGACAATGATTCCCAGCAAGCAGGGATTCTTCTGATTCTTGTCTGACTTTTGAAATTCCAGTTCAAAGGATCTTAAGATGAATTCAAAACAACCAAGATAAAAGAAGATACGACTAATCTTGCTGATACCAAGGATTCCATAAAAGATTTAAAAGATACATTAAAAACCAGAGACTGACTATACATGTAATAAAACTTAGACTACAGAAAGAAATATACAGCAATAAATATTTGGCAGTTCTCTAGAAATAAATTTCCACAACTTTCCAGAAGTATACTTAATTACTTTTTAACTTACTTTGTTTTCTCCAAAGCACCTCTGGCTCTCAATATGTTTTCTTCTAATTACACTTTCATTAAAAAGCCTTAAAAGTGTGTGATCATTTTATGCATTATTTCCAGTTCATCTTAATTAGATGTCATTGCCAGCTTCAGTGCAAAAACACTTCTGTCCAGTTCTGATCATCTCTATATCTTGTGCAAATAAACTAAGGGAATAGTTAAAAAGCTCAATGAAATTTGCCTACATGATGGTATTTGGAGGAGTTGAAAGTAGAAAGTGGATGACAACTGAAATAGCCAATATATACATCTAAACAATAATGAAACTAATATTTGAAAAGCTTTATTATTTTGAAAATAAATGAAATCAAGAATATGAACTGAAAATTAATATTTTTCTCCATTTGTTAATAAAAGCATGTTTTCTAGGTGAAAAACTGAATCAATAATCTAAATGTTCGTTGGTGAACCTATTTACTTGCACTGATTCTAATCATGTTTTTAAGGAGACACTGTGAGATGGTTTCCAATATTGCAGTGATGTTTTCTGTCAACTTAGGTGTTTCTGAAAATGTATTTTTCAATTATAATGGGTCAATCCCTTATTTTTTTTTTTTAAATCACAGTTCAAATACATCCTATACATCCACTGTTTTACAATATAAAAAAAAAATTACATGAATCCTCAGGGAGCAAAAGGGACACAGTTACCAGTGAAACTCTGAAGAAAAAACATCAAGCAATTCTAGAAGAAAGTACATATATTTATTCTACAGGATAACTGTGAACTACAGGTTTTGTTCTGAATTTTATTTCAGTAAAGACAACTGCAAAGGGTGTTCTCTGATGGCCTGAATCTTTAAAGCAATCATCAACCACTTAAAAAAACCAACACACTGCATACTTCATTTACAACCTTGAAGAACAGTACTTTGTGATGAACCTTTATAAGTCAAATGTGATGCTAGAAAAAGCTAGAATCAAATACAATTCACCAGACCTTGCAAAATTTACTTTCTTTATTTATTGTAGAAGAAATCAAACGTTTTCTAAAAGAATGTCAATCACTGAACAGCATCAAGCCTGTTGGAGGACAGTATAATCACCATGAAATACAAAGTACAACTGATCAACAAGCAGCATTGACTGTCAGTGTACAATGCAGAAACCTTTCAAATTGTTAACTTTTCAATCATTACTCTTCATTGCTAATAATTACTGTAGATATAGCATTTCCTGACAAATGAATTCCTAAGTAGATAGGATCTCTTTAAATGCTATTTTCTATATCATTTCCATACAAAGGTACTGAAACTGCATGTGATCAGAATCGTTTGTCAGTATGGTTTGGTGCATCTTATGCAGAAAAGGTGCTTGAAAAATTGTCTGCGGTCCTACTGTGAACATATTGCATAAGGTTACATACTGCAAACTAGAAATAACTAGCACATTTTGGAAAAGGAAGAAAGACCTAGAGGTCAGTAGTAAATTAAGTTGACTTTTTTTTTTTTTTTTTGGTGCCCTCTCTGGAACAATCCCTAGGGATTGAAAGCAGCTGGAAACTGAACCAACCAAGCACTTTGGGCTGAAAAGGGGCTAGGGCAGAAAGCACTTATGCTGACTTGAATATTATTTATAATTTCTTCTTGCTAGAGTGCTCACCACTAACCAGATATTGCCTGCCTTTGAAACTGTTAAATGACAGAACAAAATGAAGAAAAGGGAGCTCTATCCTCTCAAGATACCTCATATATTTTTAATATATACCTGACCTTGATTACACATACTGAAAACAAGCACTAGCAAAAATGAAAAGCAGGTAGTAGGCTGTGCTGCTGAAGTACAAAGTGCAGTCCTGGTCCCTAGACTTGTGAATATTAAAACAGTCACATTGGTTTTGGTTTTGCTTTTCCCTCCCATATATCTTGGCATAGCTAATTGATACCCAAATATACTTGATATAAATGAATGAGATTTCAAGTTGAAAACCTCTTATTCAGGGAAGCTATCAATTAATAATTACTGGGAAAAGACATAGCAAACTTTCTGATCTGGATTACATATTAAAGCATCCTAGCAGCTAACTGAAGGAGATTTTCACAGTCAAAGGAAAAAGGAATGTTGCATGGTTTTTCTCTCTTAGTGCCCAGAATGAAGTTAAAATTTCAGGAAAGACAAAGAGATAACAAATGCTTATGTAAGAATAAGACATAGCTAAGAATGCATATGAAAATAGGAAAAAATATTAAACCTTTAATACATTCACTTATTTAAATCAGTTAGTTTTATAGTAATATCAACATTTATGCTGATTTAAAAATAAAATACACATATGCTGCTACTGACTCTGCAAACCCCTGTAACTGCAGCATCAACCAAATAACTTGTTAGAACTACTCATTACAGTAAGCAATGTCATAGCTTGACATCAAGGAACCTCTATTGGCCTAATATGCCTCCCATATCCTACAGAGAAAGAAGTTTCAGTATATTTTAATCAGACATTGAAAAGAAGTCTTAGATTAAGAGAATTACCGATTAAAGACATTCTTTTAAACAGTATAACTTTAAATTTCAGTTTCTATATTTTGAAGCATTAATTTAAACAAATTTATTTACCTTAAGGTCTGAATTTACTGAATGCAAAGACTGCACTACCTTGCAGAAGACTGTGGTAGACTTCATTTAAAGAGAGAAGTTTTAATCATGTTATTAATATGACAACAGTTTCAAATTATCCTACTGAGCACATTTAGTATTTAATAGGAAATTTTGTCAACAATGAAAGGGGATGCTATAGGCAACACATTATCCCAGAGTTTATCAGGGCATTTCCATGGAGGATTAGTAAGAAAAGGCATTAAATCTTATATTTACAGTGGTTAAATCCATTACTGATTTTAACCTGAATAACACTGAAATAGCTGAGAAGTTCTGTACAAAAGCATAAAACCTCTTTTAGTAGTTCCTTGAAGAACAACATCAGCACCCCTGTCAGCTGTATTTGCAGCCTCAGAGATCATTCTAGAAACAGATTTGCTAACCCATTTTTCTTCTAGGAGATCCCTTACTAATGCAGTGCAGCTTCTGGAAGTAGAACAAATATTCATGAGGTGGCTTTCCAGTGATAAACAGGATGAAACTAAGCATTGTTGCATATCAAGTTGTCACTCCTGATAGATAAAACAGAATATATGATCAAGCCCATAGATTAGGGGGTGGGAAAAAGTCCATTTTATTTTTTCACAGGATAGCAGAAGACTGTGACTTGTTACATCAGCTCTGTGTCTATCAGACCCTGAGAGACAAAGACAACAAGTCTGAAATCTATGGATAAGAGACCGATTTTCAAGAATATAGTTGATAACAGAATTCAATCCATACCATGCATTTTATACCTTCTTATTCATAATGAAAACACTAGAAAATTCTAGCAGACTGTAAACAATACACAGGACTACACAGAGCATCAAACTGAAAATAGAACTACAAACTTAAAGCTGCACTAATACAGTTTCTAGAATGACACGTAAAAAAGTAACAATTGCAATAACAGAAATATACATCAAACTTCAAGTGGTTTTCCTTTTTAGACGTGAGGAAAAGCAACAGCAAAAAGAAATTTATTGTTTCTGTCAACTTTTTATTTCAGCTTACAACAGTTAACACTTAACTTTAATATCTAGGAATACTACAAAAAAATCTGAAGGCAATATTTTTCTATTGCTCACAATATATCCCTCTGTAAAAAGAGGGATATATCCCTCCTCAAAAATCTAAGTGTCCATCTGAATAACAATGCTAAATTCCACAGCTCAGGATTCATTAAAACAGTGGATTCACTCTATACAGAACACATTTTTCTTTAACATGTGAATTGTTAGGACCACATCTTATCATGAATTTTGTCTCTGACCTTCAAACAGGACTACTGAATAAAATATCCCATGAAAGAAATACTGAGAGCTTCATTCCCTTCTCTGAGAGATAATTAGCAAATATTTTTCAAAAGTAAAAAAAAAAATAGTAATTATAAAACAAATAGGAAACCTCAACATATGTTTGACATTTATTATAGCCTAATGTATTTGAATACATATCCTCATTTTATTTTTATAGATTTTTTAATGGCATATCAAATATTAGATATGTTATTAGTAAAACAAAAATAAAATGAGGATTGCTCTGAAATAATTAAATGTCAGGCAAATGATTACACATTAAATATTTGATGAATGCTCTCTAAAATTAATTTTAATGGTTTAAAAATGTTTGACAGATAATTAAGAGGATTAGTAATTGCTTTCAGATTTTTAAGGCCAGTAAAAAATACAATGCTTTTAACTATTCCATTTTTTTATTTCATCCTGTGAAATAAGTAGCCTTCACTTCCATTTGCTGTGTCTAGACTAGAACATGCATGATTTGAGTATTACTTATATTATAAGACATATACTGGATTTCAGATGATTCTAAGTATGTCATTCATCCATTACAGCGAAAACTGCAAGCAGAATAAAAAACAAAGGACTGTGTTACATTATCAAGATTATTCTCTGCCAGGTATTGCTAAATTTCATGTCAAATGAAATGGCAAGACTGGATGGCCTGTAATCTGATAAATTTGGGAACAGTGCCAATAAACATCCATTTATACAAGATAGCTCTTGTCAGACAAACATGATATTATCATTATGAAGCTTAGATTAATCACTCTGAATCACACAGCACTGATATAATACAGTTAAACTTCTGTCAGAAATTTCATTTACATGGTGCAGCATTGGGAATTAAGTACTATATAAAATGAATTTCATTTATTAAAGAGATTAAAATCAGGCAATGATGATTGAAGAAATTAATTGTATATATGAACTTTCACACTACAGAATGTCAGTGTAGTTCTTCAGAGATCCAGTTTGACCTATGGATATTTAACATTTGTACCAGTGATCAAAAATTTAAAATATGAACATGCTGATTAAAAGTACAATTTGGAAATCAGAAACAGTTGAAGGAATGGTAAGTGCTGGCAAGGACAGACCAGTTCCACACCACCATTTGGCTCACCTACAGATGACCTTGGAGGTTTCAGGAACAAAGAAACCACATCATGTTTGGAGACTGGATTTTAAAAAGAACACAGAAAAGCTCTTAAAAGTAATTTTTTATCATGTTAGTACTCAAATTATTGCATAAGATGTATCTGATTTATGGTGTAAGGTGTAAGAACTGCTGTGCCAGGTCAGAGACACAGCCTGCTGAGAACAATTGTTTCTCTGAACAGCAAATGCCTAAGGAAGAGGAGTGTGAATGCTCTTCCCAGTATAATCTCATGGCCACTGTAAATTTGCTGTAGAAAGGCTTTCTGATCTTGATCTACCTCTAAAAACAATAATTTGCTATTTAAATGAATAAAAACTTTCTTGGGTTAAAACATTTAAATCAGTGAAGAGAACTAGCATAAGATCTTGGGTCTAGAGTACTAGGCAGGCCAATTCTTACAAAGAATTACACGTGTCAAGGCTATAAACATTTTAGAAATTGTAACTGGAACTCAAACAGAATTTTGTGCCTTGCTCAATTCCCTACATCACATTATAAACATTTCACAACAGCTGGTCTTTCTTGTACACAAAAACTATGAATCCATTAGTGTGTCCCTGCAGTATTTCTACAACTCTGACTTGTTCTGTTTAGAACCACAGTTGTCTGCAAAAACGTTTTCTTTTTTTCTAACTGTTGTAATGGTAGAAAACTGTACAGATACAATTCCTGATGACAGTCACTTAAGCCTGGAAGTGCATTTACTTATGTAAATGCAGGCTCTGTGTGTACACCTATGTGGTACTGAAGTTTGTACCTTAGCCAATAAACCTCTCCAGCAGTAGAACTACCACCGAAGGAGAAAACTTCAACACTTTCAGGCTACCTTAATGTTCATGTGCATTGTACTTGATTCAGACAGTGAGTGCTATTCCAGCCTCTGGTGTTTAATTTCAAGATGGGTTATTGGAAAGAAAGCAGAACATTAAGAAAAATAACCAAGTTCTTTATGCCCAACTTGACTTCACTGTGCCTTGTGGCTTTATCTGTTACACTTTAAAATCTTTAAAAATCTTGGTGCTGAAAATTCCTATGACAAAATACATGATGGTGAAGCCCTTTGGTAAGATGCACATGAATTACTGCTCTAAATATATCCACTTTTGTTGGAAATATTTACTGCTAGGAAAGAAAAAAGAAAATTTAGATTGAACAGTAATAGTTTTAATAACAACCCACCACATGCTCTAATCACTGAAATCTTTGGTGTACTCATAAGTCTTCATATGTAAGAGTCTTAATTGCTCAGCAAATTGTTGCTAGCTTATTACTCATCTTATGGTTATTGATGGCTGTTTATGCACAGTTGCTGCCTTGGCAGACTATATATCTTATTTGATTAGTATCTTTATTGTGCTAACTGTATATAAATAAAAATGTGCCTCAAAGGTACATGCTGTGACATAATCATTTCAATACAGTGTATTCACATTAGATTAAGCAGCAAGTTTCTGATGAACAAAGAACACATATTCCCTCAATATCTTGAAAACTCCTTTTGTAGACAATAGGTATTAGGTAACAGAGCCAGGATCAACAAAATACTCAATTTTTATTATAAATGAAATGAATATAATTTGGCTTTTTTTTTTTTTTAATGGACCCTGAAAGAGGAAGTTTGCTGGGAAAACTTACTGGAGGTGTTTTGCTACTGATTTCAGTATGACTAGACCTTCACTCTATTTTTAGTAACCCCATTACTGATTTATTTATATGTGTCAGTGAAGGAGTCCTTCAGTATACTGCAGTATCTAATTTGTATCAAATAATAAGAATAGTAATAAAAAAAAAAATTTTCCCCAATATCTAGATCATACTTACATGCACAACAAGTAAAATAATCTGAACTTACGCTCACATAATATGTGCATATGACATATAATGATTACTGGAAGAATTTAATTAGTCCTTCTGTCTCTTCATAGCCATTGCAAGACTCAAGACAGACACATGAAGGTTATGTGATCCTAGCTTGAGAGCACAATTCCCTCTCATTCATTGCTACATGTCATGGTTTAGGGATGATATTTCCCAGTTTACTGCTCCCCACTGAGTCTCCAAACCATGCACTTCTTACTTGCTTCTCCCCCTCCCATAATCTTCCCTTGTGCAGGAGAGAAGAAATGGATGCACAAAAGGTGAAGATCATGTGTTGAGATAAGGACAATTTACTGGAAACAGCAATAAGAGAAGAAAACAAACAGCAACAGCAACAACACTAATGACACAGGGTGCAAGAAAGAGGGGAACTGTGGTGGTGTGTATGTTCAATGATTATTTATATACTTTTATATCAAGGTCTCGCTGTTATATTCAGTTGATAT
>JAWWMU010000153.1:71596741-71614735 GCA_035048155.1 Cinnycerthia olivascens | reverse complement strand
CCTGCAGGCATCATCGATTGCCTGGGAGACTCCCTGGACAGGTTGAGGCTCTTGGAAGCCAGGCTGACCCAGAATCCGACAGGGAACAATTGACGTGTGATTGTTCGAACTGGTGTTACCAGACTACTCTGCTGTACCCAAGTGACCAGAAGGAGCCCCTTCTCCCTGCCCCCAGCAATGATGTGAGTTGGTACAGAATAACCTCCAGGTCCCCTCTTGGCTACTGAAAAAATAAACTCAGTCCTGGCTGGAACCAGGGCCCTGGTCTTCACACCTCCTCCTTCTTATCTGGTTATAAATTTGTTCTGTTATTGACAGTCACTCTTTTTGGTCTTGCTTTCCCAGACAATCATCACCCAGCTTGGTTTGTAACTGCATTTTGCCTCATCTTCAGCACTATTCCTAGGTACTGATTCTTAAGAATTTTAAAAATTGAATATCGGGAAAGATTCCATAATTTCTCACATCACATTTTCATGCCTCAAGTTTCTCTGTAAGAACACTTGGAAGTGTGTATATTAGTACTGATCTTGTCTACAGCTTTTCCTGAAAAAGGATGATTCTTACATTTTCAGATTAAAAGAGTAGTATTCCCACGTAAGAACACAAATTCCCTTGAGAGCTTGCTTAGAATAACAAGTACATTTCACATGAACATATAGTGACAATATTTTACTTGCATTTTTCATGAATAGCAACTTAAGTATTCATTTTCATCTACCTCTCTCTTTCCCAGTTTCTTCCTCACTTCCTGAATCATGATGCCAAGTCATCACTGCTTTCAGTGAAGGTGAATGCCTCTCTATTCAAGCTATTTCTTCAGTGTAAAAGCAGAGAGATTTGTCTGCTTCATGGAAGCTTCCCAGAAGATTCTACTATGCAATTCTCTAAATGAGCCAAAGACTGCTGTCCCAAAGACCAAAGTCTCACTGTTTAATATCACAACCTTTGTCAGAATACTGAGGTCAATCACTACTACAAAATTTGTCATTCATGGAAATGGTTGTTGCCAATTCTTGAGCAGCAAAGTAGGGGCCTAGTTGGACTCAAAAGCAGTTTCTAAGTGTAGCCCATGAACCTCATGGGTTGCCTGAATAATGTCACTCTCCCTGACAGTGGTTAACAATGAAATGGGGAGACTACTACCAGTATCTACTAGAAAGTCACAACCACTGTGTCTGCCTGGACAGACAGTCCACAACAGATCTCAGCCAGAACCTCCCTGTCCCTTCCTTCCTGCTCCCACCTTGAAGCAGACAGGAGCTGCACATGTCCACTTTCACTGTGGGGCTCTGCACAAAGACCAACCTAGCAGGGAACTCAGCTCCCTCTCCTCTACTTCCCCATCTGTGCTTTCCAATATATATTCCATACGAAGCCTTGCCTCAGAGATGAAATCTACTGCTTTATTCACAAGTAATAAGCATTACAGCACATTCCTATTACACATATCCCAAATGGGTTTAGAATTTTCTCTGTGACAGTTTTGTGGTTTCCATAGACACAGGAATATGCTTTCTAATTAATCAAATTTAATTAATTAATGAAAAGTAAAACTAAAGATAGAGGAGCTGTTTTCACTGACATATACAGTGAGTTGGATGAATACTTCTTTGACAGATATCTCACAAAATATGCACTGCTGAAATAAGCATAAAATTTTTCTTAATTTCTTTAGCAACTATTTTGACTGTCTAAATAAGCACTAGTATTTTCAATAGCTTAACTTTTTTCTTGTATTGCCATTAAAATCTAATATTATTTTTAATAAATGAAGAGTTTCAGAGTTTTTTCTAAGAAATCTAACGAAAAAAGTTCAGCATTAATTAGTGTTGTAGTAGAAACATAGGGTCTGCAAGTTCAGGTTTGATGTTATTTTTATAATGTAGTAGATACTAGCATCTACTAGAAAGAGAGGCTTTTAAATATGCTATTTTATGAAATATAATGACATCAACTTATAAGAGCATAGTTTTACAATATTTATTATAGCTCTCAGAAGCATCTTGCCAAAAAGAACATAATTTATCCTGATTTTGCTACGTTTCAGAAATCTGACTCTACCAACTGCAACATCTATGCTCCATTCATAATTACTAAGACTGAATGAATCTTTTCACATTGTCTGCAGAGGTATATAATAAAGTAACATTCATTACAACTAACGACAGACATAAAAACCCAAAACCCTCAGAAGGTTGTAATTCACAGGTCCAAAATATTGAAGAGTTTATCAATATACTTACCAGTGGAAGAAGGTATCTCACATATGTATTAAAACTTTTACAGTAAGTATCTCCTCCATGTTTATGGAGAAATTGTGGAAAGAGAAAGAACCTTATTTTTTAAGGGATATTAAAAAGATCTGCTAACTCTAATCTTTAGACTTCAGTTGATATCACCATATATAAATGTCACACAGAGCATAGAATTAAGCATTGTTATGGAAATATTCTTTCAGCAGATATACTGGCATATTCCTTGAAACTGGTGGTTTATGGACTTCCTGAGCTGCAAACATGAAGGTTACTGTCAAGTAGTGCAAGTTGCATAAAACACAACAATTATCAGCTTTATCTTAATAAACTGAAAGTAACAGGACTTTGCTCTTCCTTTACTATTACTCCTTCTGTTCCCCCAGACAATTCAGCAACTTCACATGACTTTTCAAAGCAAAATCTTCCCGGAAGCTCAAAAATGCTGCATCTATTCCCAAGCTGGACTCTCTTGTAAAAATATATCAATTCCAAGGCTGATAAGACTGCCAGCATAAATTATTCACTTACCTGTTTTTGAGCTTGCCCATATTCTGATCCTTGGGGTGACAAGAAGTGACAAATATGACCACTGTTTTTTGCTTTTTCTCGGAGAGCCATAGCAGTTCGTACTGTAGCATTTCTAGCATGAACAAACACCATCACCTTTAGACAGAAAGAAACAGGGCCAATGAGAAACAATAAAAAAAAAGGTTTAATCAAATAATGAAAATATTTAAATTACAAAAATTATGTCCCTATGGGACTGACAAAAACTAGTTAATACATGGCATACTGATAAAACTAATACCAGTTAAGGTAAATTAAAGGATGATCCTGCCTACATTGTATTTAATATTTTCAAAGCGCTTTTGAGATGGTTGTACTTCTTAAAAATTGAGTATTTAAAAATAGCGAACAATTGTTGGCCATAAATAGCTCATCTTCACAAAGTACTGAGATTAATATCGACATAAAGAGTTATTTGACACATCCTAAATGATCTGGAAACAAACAGTGGGCTGATAAACATTCTGATGCTACAAGTTGGCTATGTAAGAAAAGAACAACCAATCAAACAGAAGGGAACAACTGCGCACCGCTCGCAGTTAAAAGCCCACAAGAACATTACCACTGTTAACAGCAGGACAACTAATGCAATATTCAAAAACCATGAAAACACTAATCAAAATGTTTGAGAGAAATGGTTTTACGTTTTTTTCCTGTTGTTGAGAATGTCAAGGGATCTTAAAAAAGAGTTGGAGTCTTCTCCCTAAAAACAACTAATATAGTCCATAATATATGTCTAGAAACAATCCTGTGGGCTTTAGAAACTTTGATAGTCAGAGGCACTCAGTATATATGTTTCAAGAACTGGAATGGGACAGTTGGATTGGGACCACATTGCATTTTATGCTCTGAGGTCCCTTCCTCTTCTGCCTATTATACTCAATAAACTTCAAGAAATTCATCAAGGATAAAGAAGAAAAAGCACATGCTTCTGCTTTCAGTTAGCAGAGGCTTGGTACAGACTGGATAAAACTTCAGTTATGATTTCTGAAGCTTCTGCCTACATGTATGACAATATCTGACACCATAGCAATCATTCATTCAGAAAGACCTAAGACCTTACTAAGAAACAAGCATTGTGTAACTGTCCTCTATGCAGAAGCCTCTCTACAATTCTTATAGACACCTAATTTTCAGATGTGTAGCACTTTTCTTTGATACTTATCTGCCACTGTTTTAAAGCACATCTGAATTCATTGACTTTTATGTATTAAATGATCACATACCAACACCTGAAAAAATTTAAAGTGATTGCAAAATGGTTGACCAAAAAAAAAGAACTTCTCAGACAGACAACAATCTCTGTACATCTTGTTACATCTTGTAATCTCCACACATTTTTAAAGAACCAGCCCTAGCTGAAAATTGACATATAACACCTTGTTGGATGTTTTTTCCCCAATGAAGTCAGTAAACATTTATCAAATATACTGTAAGACAGCAACATAGTCTTAGGAGGGTTAATTTAGCCTGTCCTAACTGTGTCAGAGAATATTATATTTCAGTGGCAAAATCTCTGTGCATTACATTATGCAAATAAGTTAGGAAAAGTAATTTAGAATAGAGAGAAGTGGTTCCACAGTTACAAGCTGTGTAATTAGATCTGTACTTTGCAGTTCAAAGCCAGCTCTGGTGTATATAGCCCTAGTGCTGAAAGCGTCTGCTGCTGCTCTCCTGAAACCAGAGCTTTTAAATAATAAAAAATACACAAGAAAGGAGAAAGCAAATGTCTCTAGCTAGGTTACCTCCTCAGAATTTTTGCAAAGTACAAAACAAATCAAACCTTTTCACTGAAAACTTTGTTTAAAATTCACAGCAGGAACTGCTTGTATTCCCCAAAGAGTTGCATATTCCAGGTTTTAATCTTTATGAAAAATGTTAGTGCATCACCAAAGCACAGACAAGTGTGCTATTATTACTAAAAGTGTATAATCAGGTACTTGAAATATCCTGAAATACATTTCTTCTGCCTTGGGCAGCAAAGATGCTTGGATTAACTTTTGCTACTGGAAAATACATATCTCAAACTGATATTCTCTATGATAGCCTTAAAATGTTGTGTCATTTTTCTGGGGAAACATGCTGACTCTTTCAGTTATCTTTCCATCTTCTTATTGAAAGTGGTCACTTGAATGCTTGAGTTCAGCAGTTTTCTTACTGAACACCTTTTCTCGATGAGAGATGGCCTAGGTTTTGCCACCCATTTTGCATCATACCTTTCAAAGAAACTAAGATGAATGAATGAATTTATTTAATTCAATGTCGATATTAATTATGCAGTAAAGAAACAAGCATCTATATTTTAGCCTCAAGATGTTTTGGCTTCACACAGCTAAATCCTTAAAACATGTTCTTTTATGTGGTTCTTGATCTGGGTATTACTTCTAATGAAAATGAACAGTTAGGGATATTGATCAACAGATTAATCTGTCCAAACATTTTCTCCCTTAAGGCCAGCAAGAAAACGCCTCCAAGTATTTTATAAAACTCAATTCCTAATAAGGTTTCAACACTTTTCCCCAAGGACTGCTAACTGCACCTATTTATGTTGAAAACATCTTCCTCCACAACATAAATGGAACCACCTTACAGACCGAGTAAAATTCACTAACATGTAGTCTAACTCTAAAGAGGAAGAAAACTGTTTTTCTCTCATGCTATGATTTCTCCCTAACTGCCAAGATACAGTTCAAAATAGCAGTGCCCAACATTTACAGAATGAAAAATATATGACATCCAAAATACATACCAGAAAACAACACACATAGCTCACTAATGGCTCTGGATCAAAAATGAAGCTAAAATAGGATATCTTAGATTACCAGCTCTAACCGATAGCATAGCAGTGTATAAGTATGATTTCCTACTCCTCTCACCAAATCCAGTAACTCGTGAAGAACTATCCAGAACTAGTAACTAAAAGAACAGCAAAAAATTAAGATATTTCAAAAGTTGACCTATACTAAACCTTAAAAAATTTAACATAGAAATCTTGATTTTGCTTTAGCAGATTTTTGTATTTTGCATAATAAAATCTTTCTGCATATTAAACAACATCATGGGAATGGAGAAAGCTGAACAGGCTCTCACTTACTAAGGCAACAAGAGAATTTGAATTTATTTTCTAATTATTTTAATTAATGTTAGTACATTTTGTATTTAAAAGAAATATTGATATAATTTGCATGTGTACTAAGATCTTTTACTACAGAATACTGAAGGATTACTAAATTGCCTACCAACTAATGCTAATGAGACATTTTTTATATCCTTCCTTTTCTAGAAAAAATTATTCACAATTTAAAAGCAGACTGCATTTAGTCATCACATAACATTAAATAATGTGGCTTGGAATACATGAATTTTCATTCAAGGTTGAGAAGTCAAAAATGCACAAAAAATTTCAGCAACACTCACCATTAAAACATCACCATTAAAACATTTGTACATTCAACAGAAATATTTAGGAAACTGTGCTGAAGAACAAAGCTGCACAGTATCATAGAATATTTTAACAGAAAATATTAACTAATAATAAAGAAATATATAATGTTTCATCAGCTAATCAAAACAGTAAGGTGATATATTTTGAACTCTTGATAGATTGCCATTAATCACTCTAAATTTTGATTTATTCACTCAAATAAATTACTTTTGAACATTCATATTTAAATAAAACCTGGGGCTTTTCAAAACATTCTATATAATCTCATAAAAAAGAAATCTATTTAACATCACTATTTATCTAACTACCTTTCTATTTGATATACTGGGTTTTAAGGGGTAATATCTCCATTGTGCAGATATTTTTACTATTGCAATGTGCACTTGCTCATTTATTTATCTGCAATAATACTGCTTTTTAAATACATGTGCCCTAAAATTTCATTTTCTGAATTTTTCATGTATTTTAATGTTTCTTTTAATGTGGGAATGTATATTTACGTAAAATGTGACCACCCTAGTGAATGTTTTATTGTACAGTCCCATCTAATTTTTTTATTGCTTAAGAACCACAGAATCTTTTGAGTTGGAAGAGAACTACAAGGATTATCGAAGTCCTACTCCTGGGCCTGCACAGGACAACCCCAAGAATCACCCACGTGCCTGAGAGCATTGTCCAAACACTCCTTGAACTCTGTCAGGCTGGTGCTGTGACCATTTCCCTGGGAAGCCTGTTCCAGTGCCCAACCACCCTCTGGATGAGAAACCTTTCTCTAATATTCAAACTAAACAACCTCCAACTCATCTTCATGCCATTCATGAAACTATGCAAAGGGTTCTGGTAGGGAGATAATATTAGAAATTCTTCATTTTCTTCCTATTGGCCCTTCCTTCATTTTGCCTTGTGTGTTCTAAATCTATCAGTAAAAAACACCCCACAAATTTCAAAATACTGTCATATTTCTTATTCTTAATTTTCATTTCTCTTACAGTAAGGGTAGGACTAGTGAAGAGCCTTTGTTATGATCTTTCCCATTTGCCTCAGAAATTTTGGGATTCCTGGGCAAATCCTACCAGCAAGACCAAGGCAAAGAGGACATTGGATAGCTGTGTTACAGATGTTTTATGTCACAAGGTTTGCTGCTCCATTCAGTAAAGAGCCGTCATTTTTCTTAGCTACCTTCCTGCTGCTGCTGTACTTGTGGAAGCCCTTCTTACTGCCCTTTACACATCTTCAAACAGAGTTTGGCTTTCCTAATCCTTTTTCTGTGTGCTTGGGCAGTGGTTTTATAATACTCCTGGGTCTTCTGTTCCTGCTTTACCCTCCTGTCTGCTTTGCTTTTTTCCTGGCTGCTTCCTATCATGTTTGTCAGGAGTTTCTTTCTCATCCACATTTGCCTTGGGCCATTTTTCTTGCTTTCCTGTACATCAAGATGGACTGTTTTTGAGCTTGGAAGGTGTGATTCCTGAAAATCCCCTAGCTCTTCCAGACCACCTGTCATAGAATTCTTTCAAGATTTCTGATAAGGACAAAGTGTTCTTGTGCACACCAGGACAGTGCAGCTTCTTGCCTTGTTTCCTCCACTAGAACCTTGAACTCCACCATCGCATGGTCACTGCAGCCAAAACATTTCAAAACATTCAGATCCCCAACCTGTCTTTTCCTTTTTTAAGTTCAAGGTACAGCACAGCATCAACCTTCATCAGCTCCTCAATCATCTGTGCTGGGAAATTGTCATCAATGCACTCCAGAAACTTGCTGGATTGCTTTTGCTCTGCTATGTTGTCTCTCCAGCAGATATTGTGGTGGTGAAGTCTCCCTGGAAGACATGGGGCTACAACCATGAGGCTCTTCTAGTTATCTCAAGAAGGACTCATTTACTTTATTCCTGACCAGTGTCTGTAGAAAAATCCCCCAACAGCATTGTTATGTCTGTCTACTGGCTAATGCTTCTCCTGAGCTCTCAGCTGGCTCATCATCCATCCCTGGGCAGAGCTCCAGGCACCCCTGCTGTGCTCTTACACACAAGCAAGTTCCTTGCTGCCCTAACCTCGACTTTGCTCAAGATTCTGCCTCCACCCATTGCAGTGCTCAGTCATGTGACGCACCACATCACATCTCTGATCTCATGACCATCTTAGCTCACCAATTAGCTGATGCAGGTCCCTAATTTCTCCCTTTTGTTCCATATGCTGCATGTAGCAGTACACAGGCGTTTCAGAGAGGCACTCAGCCATACGCATGTAAAACCGAAACCTCTGCCACTATGTAAAACCGAAAGATACAGGGATTTGGTGTCATTTCCACTCAAGGCTATGGATAAAACAAGTTATGGACTTTATGTGACACTGAGGCTCTAGCTTTAAAAATAGGAGACTCCCATTACAGCAAAGCTTTACACTGAAGAACAGCCAGTGTTCACACATCAGCATCTATGGAAGGGCGATTCGAGTGAAAAGTACTTGCCCACATGAAACTTCATGACTCTGTCTTTATACAATAGTTATATACATTTTCCACTAAACAAAACCTGTTTCAGAACGCTATAACAGGATCTGTGCTATCTTCCATTTGTAGCATTAGCCAAATATATTACAAATTGCAGAGGAAAAATGAATAGAGTCAAAATTAAAGCAGAGGGTGAATTAAAAATAAGACAAACAAACAATACTTTACTGACTTCTACAGGTAGTAGAAATTATTCTGAATTTTAATTGACAGGATAGAAATAGAAACAGCAATAACTATTCTTGTATAGAAAATTAAGCGAGAATAGCTAGTCTATTACTATGCAAATATATGTCATTAGGCAGTTAACAATTGCATTTTTGCAGATGCCAATGGACTTGAATGACAATTATTACTCAAAATTATAAGCAGCTTTTCACTGTATCTTTTTTTAGAAAAACAAGATCATGCAATAATTTGTTTCAAGCAGTTCCCTTTGTCCTGTTTTGACACTAACTATTTTGACTTTGTATAACAAAATATGTTTCTATGGTATAACAAATTATATTTTCAACAAATATCACTCTAGATTAAGAGTTATCATGTTCACTGTTGTCTCTTCTTATGTTTTCAAATCTATTTACACTCAAATGTATAGCATTCATAATAAGCAAAAATGACCCAGGAGCCAGTAGTGATAAGCAGGTTCTATTCAGCTTTAATAAAGGAAAGGAACATAGAAGATACTTTGTAAAGAGAAATCTTCATATCTATTCCCATTACTTTTATTTAAAAAAAAAAAGGTTAAAAAAGTTGCCATGTCAATCCCTTGATCTTCTGGTTTCAGTAACATAAACTTACTAAAAATTAAAAGAACAGTCAATGATTTCAAATTTATTTTTTATCAGTACTGATTTAAAGACAGACCCTTATCCAGACTTTTTCTTCTAATCAACAGGTTTTCTATACCACCAGAAAAATAGAGAACTGCTTTCAAACATTGTTTTTAATATGAAACTTAATAAATTATGAAGAATTTAAATGATGCATTTATTGTTAATAGTAGTAAATTGTGTTAGAACAAATAGTATCTATCTCATAAACCCACATGCTACATACCTAGTCCTTCTCAAAATATCCTATCCTAAATAAGAGTATCAGAAATACCTCATAATTAAAAGGCATGCAATTATCCAAATGTAATATATTCTGGAATCACCTTTTCAGTAGCCACAAAGAAAACTCTCAAAACCACAGAATTACATAAATGAGAAACTTCATAGTCTGGAAAGTGATTATAAGCATAAAATCAAAAGGAATTTCCTAGTGGATCTTAATGAAAATTTATTTTCCATATTCATGGGTTCCTCAAAATACCTTATTTTCTACAGCAACCTATGTTTCTGTCTATTTCTAATTGACATCCACCAATAACATTACTACTGGATTCTCAGGTTACACCTGTTAAAAGTCTGTGACAGGCATAAAGTCTTGGTGGACAGTAGCTGCCTTGGTAATAATTTACAGATGTTTTGACAAAAATCAGATAGTTTATTTATATAGTTGTTATATTGTATAATTATTACTTTATCAAGATAAAGTAAGCACACAGATCCATTTCTTTCAGAGCTACAGGGCAGGAATTTTCAAAAGCTTTGAACCACTGACAATGCTTAATGTATCTTTTTGGAATATCATTTAACCTTGTCATTGAATTTTTACTAAAAAATAATGTGGAGCTGACAGAAATCCACAGACTTAACTTCCCACAATCTTCTAGACTAATGGTCTGCAGCGTCATACCTGAAAAACAGCTTTTAACATAGAGCTACTAAAACTCCTCACATATGGCTGCAAGATTGCTACATGCAAAGCTGCCTCTGCTGCACTTGCAAGCAGTAAATCTGCAACTTAACAGTTAGGTCATCCACAAGAGGCCAACTGGCTCAGGATATTACTATCCATCACTGCATTTAAACAAAATTTTAGGCTATGAGAAGTTGCTCATCTGGAATTAAATTTGCCTTCTTTTTTTTGTTTTTTTTTTTTTTGCTTTAATGATTCAATGCAAATTTATAATATCAGAAGAAGAATAATTCTAAATAGTAGCCCTTGCTACCTTAAACTGCTGTAAATACCAACAACACTGTGTAGCTGTGCAAGACTGCAGACAAAAACTGAACACCTCATGTACTCATAATTAATGAGAAGATCTTAAATTGGTGTTTCTGGTCTACATAAATTCATTGTGAACACCTGAGTACACATATACAGACAAACTACTATATAAATACAAGCATACATGCAAAAATTAGCACACTGCATAGAAACATTGCGCACAACATTTAGAAGGCTCCCTAATTGAAGAATTATGAGGTTTTTTACATATAATTTGTTATGACTTTCATTTCCAGCAATTTCCTCAGCTGTTCATAAAGGCAGCTGACAAGGTATATGTCGAAAATCAAATGAATTTGACCAGAAAATATAGAGGAAAATAGTACATATATATCATTTGACAATAATATGAACCATCTGGTATAAAACACTTTTTGAAGTGCACAGCACACCAATATACTATTTTCAGTTAAAGTAAGAAACAGAATTTCATTTATACAGGCATAAGATTATATTAACTATTATATCCTTAAAGTTGAAAAGGCAGTTATTGTGGAAATGGAGAGCATAAATAAATCATGAAGAGGCAGAACATAAAAATAGTGCACCATCACTGAATTACTTTGTAATTTTGTTAAAGAAACCACACATAGAAATGGGCCCTAATTGTGCAAAAACTGCAAAAGAAAACAATCTAAAACCTCAATTCTTCATTTAATCAGCTAACGTTTAAAATCATCAGTCATAATTCAGTTATCCTGCCAGGTCACTTTACATTCTGTATTTGTGTATTTTTATTCATACATGCATGCACATATACATGTAGAAGGAATACAAACAAGCTACACCAGATAATGAGAAAGAAACAATCTGTATAGATAAAGAGGTAGAAAAACTCAGGCTGAAATAAACTCTTCAAGCTCTAAAGTGAAAATCTAGAAAAAAAACTCAAATCTAGATGAAGAATACATGTTAATAAATTCTGTAACTTCTCAGACTTATTTGTCCAAAGCATGCTATAAACACTATTTCATCCAGGGAAAAAAATACTAGGGCGAGCTTAATTCTCAAGGTACTAAGTCCCAGAGAAACCTCTGAAGAAAATACTGTTTTATTAAATCTTATCTCAAGACATGGCTATAAAAGCATTGTCAACAGCTCCAGTAACTAAGCTTATTAAACTTTTATCTTCACACGGCTTCTGCAGCCAAATAACAGCAGGAAAACTGATAATAAAAGAAATATAATCCATCATTTTTACAGATGAAATTAATACCTGCCAAATTCAGTGCTGACAATTTAATATAATAAATTTAAATTAACTACTGTTTCTCTTTTAGTTTAAGATAACTCAGAAAAACAAGATGACACTTCTTAGTATTGCAAAGTTCAATTATTGTACATAGAGAACAATTACAAAGTGAATACTTTATGTGCAATATGCATCAAAGAAGTTCTGACTATATAAGTTTAAGTACAGGTTGTTTCTCATCTGAGACAATAACAATCCTGATTTGAGAGTAAAGTATTAAAAATCTGTGCAAGGTGACACTTAGAAATTATTCCAAACTTTTTTAAAAAATTATTTCCAATGAACTAAATGTGGACCAGTAGTGAAAGACAATATTTTAATTTAAGAACATAAATTCTAATTAATAAAGCAATCTTGATCTCCAGAAAACTGCAGAGTAACCACCCAATGCATAGACAAATTTAAAATGTTATAAATACACATGGCTCTATTCTGCACATTAATTTAATTTTAAAAGATAGAGGGTAAAAGCTGTGACAGGTTAATCAGATGCAGTTGAGAAAATACAGCAAAAGCAGAACACAATCCAGCCACACCTAAAAAACTAGCTCAAATGAGAAGAGTAAAAGCTCAGAAACTAACAATGTACTTGAAAAAGCATTTTCTTCAAAAGGTTAAAAAAACTGAACTGAAATAAGCACAAAATGGGCACAGTTCTAAATCACCACTCACAGTACATCAACAAGAACAGATGGTTTGTAAAAAGCTGTTCATTGTTATTTTTCATCCACATTTTTCATCCCAGTAGTGAGATTCCTAGCTTGATAATTCAAAAAAGGGTTGTTGTATCTCTACTGTTTTGCAGTTATTAGCTTTAGTTAAGAGGAGTTGTTGCTAATTTTGTACAATTACTACCACAGCATTCCCTTTGTGGTGTTGTGTTGAGGATTTCAGTACCATACGGCACTTCAAAAATCCAAGTTCTTTGCAATACACAACTTGGCATCTTTGGCCAGCAGAAAAGCTGTTCCTTGCATAGTGAAACCACTTCTGGCAAAGCCACGGTGTCTCCTCAGTATTTATGTACAGACATCTTGAACCATAAACAGTTAAGGGCAAGGAGAACCACAGAAAGGTGTCAGGATTACCTCAGAACACCCAGTTTTTGCTACGAGCTGAAAATACCAAGCTCAGTGGGAAAACAAACTTCCAAGGAATGACAGAATAAGCTGAGCCAGAAGGGACACATGGATTGTCAAGTTGAACTCCTAGAGTTTCCCTGAGTAACAGAGCTAGTGAAAGAAAAGATATTGTCATGTCAGACTTGTACGGAAAACTCTCGAAAGCAATGGGAAAACAGGAATTACTGTCTTAAAAAGGAAAAGAGGTTCCAGAAGATAAGAGAATGCCAAAGACACTTCAAGTTAAAAACTGTCATAAACAGACAAAATGGCAAAGGAGCAAAGTGCATTGAATATGGAACCAGGACTGAAACTTAGATACCTGTGACTGAAGATGAGTAACAGAGCATTGAAAGTCAGCAAAAAAAGCCATACAGGAAAATAAGATGCAGAGAGAAAATGTAAGAGACCTGCTGAAATACCAAGGGCAAAGAAAACACAGGACTTCTTTTGAAGGTTTAAGTAATATCAATGATAATCACTTATAAGAAAAAAATAACAAGAAAATGGAGAAACAAAAGAGATGTGTAGTCTGTGGACAGCAGCGAAAGAAGAGTTTTATGACTGCAGTTTGAGGAAGAACATCCTTCAAAAGCTTTCAAGGACTCCAGCAACAACTCTTCTAATTGATAACACAAGAAATTTATGGGATTTTTTGCTTGAGTGAATTTCAGACAAAAAAAAAAAAAAAGAAAAAAAGAAAAGATAGCAAAGAGTATGGTTCTGAAAAACTCAAAACAGCAAAAAATATTTAAGAGGTGATGGGGACAATGGGAGAAATGTGAGATCATCTCCTGGTAACGAAGCTAATGAGACAAACCAGCAAAAGGTCAGTAACAGCAGGAGACATAAGGGATGTGAATTCATGAGTCAGAGGGAAAATAGTTAACTCCCTAGGATACTTAAACAACTGAACCTTGACAAAGAAAGCAACAGTACAATATATTGGATAAAGGAATTTAACATGAAATTAACCAAAACCTTAAATATACTATGTTATTTCTCAAAACCCCTAAAAGTACTGTTATTTCTCAAATCATAACACGACATGGGTGTCATGTTACTGACATAAATTGTTAAGATAAGTACAGTATGATATGCATTGTCCTAAAGTGGTGATTGGAAGGGAAAGGTTAAAAGCTGAAGAATGGTGAGGAGGATGGTAGATTCGCTCAAGTGACCTTGCAGCTGGGATTGCCTAGGCCTGGAGATTAACAGTATGCTGTTTAGCCTCTGTCTATTTTGAGAAGTAGAATATCTGTGTTGTGATAACATAGGTGTTCACTTGGAGGCACTCTCATGGACAAGGCCAAGATTGCAGTCCTGAGAGAGAGAGATCAAAGCTCAGAAATCATAAAAAGCACAGGAAGACCAAAGCAGGTGGTGCAATGTGTGGGCCCCTGTAACTGGGTACAAACAGCAGCCCCACAGCCCATCAGGGTGGGCTGAGCCTGGCAGTGCCTGCGCTGCCCCTCGTGTGCCTCTGGTCCTGCTTCAGGGTCCTTCAGTTAGCGAGGTAATGAAAAAAATTAACTCTTTGCACTTCAGCCTGGGTTTGTGGTTGTTCTGGCCATCTGCCTGTGTTGACATACACTTGACCAGTAATGTAATGTTTCAGTTTATAATAAAAATGATGCTGACATGTGCAGTCTTCTGTCACTGTCTTTGCTGATCTTGTGAGGTTCTCCACAGGCTGTCTCAGAAAGGTGCTACTTGCACCCCTGAACTTGTTGCCATTAGATGCCCTTCTCACAGGGCTGTAAAATGTGAAATTTTTTTTAGATTTGTATCTGAAATAATCTTTTTGGTTTATGTGGTCCACTACTGGTGACTGTCAGAAAAAAGACAACTATAATAATACTGAGGGAATATTAATTTTCAGTCACTTAGCTTTCACCTAGACCTCAAGTGACGAGTATCCTGAAGAGAAATGCTGGAAAAATACTCCACCTGCAACTGAGCATGGAATCATATTTTCTGACAAATGGTGCACAATTTTTTCTTTCTTCATATAAAGAATCTTTGGTCTATTAAGGGGCAGAAATAAAGCTCTAAAAGTTGAAATTTGTCTAGGAAGATCTAACATCTTTTTAGATTATATCAGAACATAGCAAATTCAAAGTATGACATGAAAACAAATATTTACCAACTAATATCAAGCATGGAAGGACAGTCCCAGAAAAGCAGACTTAACAGCACTAGCAGTTCTCACTTAAAGCCATCTTAGGAGGTAGGATCTGCCAGAGAAAATGTCCAATAGATTTCTACATTGTTAGCATTGTTAGCACACTAATTTAAAGAGTACTTGGAAACCTTTGTGACATTTTCTGATCTTTTTTAGTAACAACAGAAAGTTTCTATAACAAAAACCCCAGAAAAGTCAATAGGGCAAGCCATCTATCAAACTTCCTCAAGTTGTAAACAAGAGGAGAATAGTGCTATAAGACAAATGTTATCATTTCAGTTGCATTTGGTAATTCAAAGTGAATCCTACAAATGAGATATCTCATTAGTTTGAGCAGACGGATCAAAATTAAAGACTGAATCACCAATTCTTAATTTCCCAGCAGCCAAGAAGAGCTTGAAGTCTTGCAAAGGATGAATGTTGAAAAATCAACATAAAAAGCTTCTCTCCATCTGTCAAAACATATGCCTATAGAATGCAACTACTCCTACCACCCTTAGCCTTAAAAAATGAAAATACACATACATCTAATATAAAAACATGGATGTGTAACTGTAGCCAAACCCCACACTGCAACCTACAACATGACAGTGACACATCAGCATGAATTCCATAAGAATAAATTATTTAGTTCTGTTATGGTAGAATCCTTTGAGAATGAGTCAACAGAACAGTAGATAAACAATGCTGAATTTAATTCATTAAGACATTCCAAAGACTTTGGTCAAGAATCTTAAAAGAGATAACATTGTAAAAGCTTGATGGCCACAGGAAGATCTACATTAACTCAAGCAACTTTAGCGAGGGAAAGTGTTTTCCTCCGGTTCTGGTATTTCTTGTATTTCAGTATAAAACAGAACAGAGGTTTTAGGCTCTCTGGAGCATTGCTAACGAGATCTGTGTCTGTCACACATTATTGCCTGAATAGATATAAAATCTCAACTATGTCCTGAATGTCATACAGATGCACAACAGCTATGGAAATTTTTTCTTAAGTATTTGGGGGGAAGAGACGAATACATCTTTTTAAGAACTATATTTAGAAGCAACCACAGCTTTGTAAAAAGCATATGAAGTTTGCACATATATAATGTTAATAAATACAAGTTTTTTGGATAACACAAGTTAAGAAAGGTAAAAGAGCATGATGATACCAGCCTATTGTGAACATGGACACAGGGGAATGAGTTTGTGGAAACTTAGAAAATCAAAGGACATTCTCAAAATTGTGAAAAGACACTGAAGAAAAGCTTTCTAGTGTAATATTAATCATGTATGCTCATAATGTTCATCTTCCAATATGGAACAGGCATCTCAATGTAAATACATCTAAACGACCTTTTTTTTTCCACTTTTTAAACATCTGCAGTTGGTCTAATGATTAGACAGATCATTTCTCATAGCACACTCATTAAAAGGAAAACTCCAATTTTTCATGTGGTATAATACTACATATTATAATTAGACAATGAGCTGATGTGCTTGATTCTGCATTGTCAAAGCCTGTATACTGGTACTTGTATATCATTAATTTCAGGTTATGATATATTGTTTAAAACATATGAAGACCAATATGAATTACGATAGTCTGAAGAAAAGTAACAGGTTGCTATTTAGATGTTCTAAATGAGAGTTCCGCAACATATCAGAATGAACACTTTCAAAGAAAATTTACAATCATATAAATCAAATTAACCAAAGTGTTCTGAAATCAACCCAATATTTATATAGCAAGGGAAACCACACTCCTGCTTTGTCCAAAAATACACTTATATGGCTGTTGGTTTGAAATAATTTTCAGAAACTGAGATCAGCAACAGTGTCCTTTGCTGAAACTGAAACATTAGGTAGACTACAGTTCTTCTTTTCACCTTTTAAAACTGTAGCTCATGCCTTAAAACAAAACACTTATGCTTTCAGCTGCTAGCACAAGAACTAAAACTATTCTCAAGAAAAGCTACAAAAATATCTCCTACTAGAACTGAACAACTTACTGTACTTGAATATTTTCAAATAATATCATATATGTTTGCAGTTTTTTTCCTCAGTGTGAAGAAAAGAGAGGGGAAGAAAGGTGCAGTAAATATGCCAAAACAGCACACAGACTCCCTGCTGGGAATCCAAGATACATTACTTAGATACTACAGATTTAAAGACTCTGCCATTTGCACTCCAGCAAGTGAAAATAAACAAAATCAAGACAAGAAATGAAAGATAAGAAACCAAATGTACTTCAGTGTTAGGAATTTGGTAATGTTTGTGCATTATTGACAATGAGGAGAAAACAAACAAAAGTTCCCTTGGTACTGCTAAAAAAATTTCATTAACAGTCTTCACTCAGGAAAATAACAGTATTTCCATAAGTAATCTTCATGAAAGTTTTCTGAATGTAACAATAATGACTGATATCAACAAGAGAAGATAAGCAAAAGAATGGTGTTGTGGTGTGTGTTTTTGTTGATCATTTATGCACTTTTGTATCAAGGTTTTGTTCTTATGTTTAGTTGGTACGTTCCTAGTTTTCCCCTCACATTTCCCCA
>JAWWMU010000153.1:71573321-71596641 GCA_035048155.1 Cinnycerthia olivascens | reverse complement strand
GCTTTCCCCTCCCTTCAGTCCAGCATCTTCCCTGTCTGTCATGACCCCCCTCCTGTCTGTTACAAGTACCCCACCTCTTTGTTCCAGCACCTTCTATGTCAATCTTCCCCAGACCCAATCCTAGAAGCATCAGACCCCCTGAGTGTGTTGGGGTGTCACCCTAACCTCGATGTTCCATTGGAGCAAGTGATCTCTTTCCTCCCCCCCCACGCTGTGGTTTGTCTATACCTTTGATTGATATTTCCATCTCTCCACTTTTGCTGTTGCCCCGTTGGTCAGTATACTGTATCCATCCCTGGAATAAAACCCCCTGCACGACCGTGCTCGGCGCCTTTCTGCTCCTGACCCCTTCGGCTACAATAAACCTGGGCTGGAACCTCACAGCGAAAGGTCTCCTCCTTCTCCTTTGCTCAAACCCTTGTCGCACTCACCGTCCCGTATTAGAGCTCACGGCTCTAAAGGTTCCGCCCGCAGGCACCCCAAACATGCTGCAGTTCACCCAGGTGGCTCCCCAAACATGCCGCAGCTCCGGAAAACCCCCGAGCTAGCCGGGATCCAGTGAGCTGTGGCAGAATGGAGCTAAAGCAAGGCAGTGGGGGTAGGAGGACTAGGAGGTTGTTTTCCCTTCCCAAGTCAAAAACCAACTGTTCATCTTTCAAAAAAACACAATGACTTTTTCTGTGGAAAGTAAAAACTGTGCAATTCTTAGTGTGACTGTACAAGACAGAGTTTCCTTCTTTTATATATATGTTATTTACTGAAAAGCCTCTTCAAGCCCCATAGAGCACTAGCATTTGTTCTTGCTTTGAAGAGGTGCCATACCTGCTTTATGTGCACAGTTCTAACAAAAATGAGATATTGTGTGGGAGTAATTCAGGACCACAATTATAACAGAATGAGAAACTATTCAGGCAAATGAGTTAGGCCCATATTCTTAGTTGAGGAGAAAGTCAGACTTGAAAATTCACCGCAGAAACCTCTACTGTAAAGCAAAAGGAAGGATTACTTCCTTTAAAAAGAAAACAGAACACAAACCCCAGGATACTTCAAATGACTTATGCTGAGCCCTTACACACCATGTCTTGAACGCAGCATAGTTCTTATCTCTCATCTTTAACACAAAAGACTAGAATTTGAAAGACATAGGAAAGGCTAAGAATAATAATTAAGTGCTTAATTTTTGGTTGTTTTAATCTTTAAGTGTACCTGTTGTAAGGTCTCTAAAGTACTGATCTATTTTGCCTTGTAATTTTAAAATAAGTGGCATAAATACACATTAATTACTTTATGGATATATAAAGTACTGGGAATATTGAGCTCTGTTAGAAGCTAACACTATTTAGTCAGTTTACATTTTCTTGCATGCTGTTTCTATGAAGTGTTTGTAGGGTTAGAGGCTACCTCTGAAGTGACATATTATAAAAGAATAATTCTTAATACATTACAGTGATGATTTAACTTATTTATGTATGTTCTGAATGGAAACTAAACTAAAAAATAAATACCTGGTGTCCAGCCATTATTTGCTTCAGCACACTTTCATAACATACTTCATCCATATGATTCAGCTGCTGCACCTGAAAAACAAACATCACAGTCCAAATTAAAATAATCTCTATCTTTATGGATTATCCACTATGTATCAATTTAGAGTGATCCATGAAAAATAAATTTGATTATACAATTAAATTTACAGTACATCAATTCCCATTCCAACAATAGCATTTTGCTTTTATTTTCAGAAATAAAACATGAAAATGCATAAATAAAATATGAGTAAGGGCAATTAATAGAAAATTTATTATGTTACTTTTCTGGTGTTTTTTAATGACCAAAGAGAAGTAACCCAGTTCTTTAATTTATCTGTTTCATATTAAAGAATCTTACTTCTACAAGGTATTGTGGAAATCAATTTAATACATCTTATCTAGAATAAAGGCTTTCTATTTGGTATATAAAAATAGTTTTTACATTACATACATATGTATTCTTTTTATCTCTAGGAAATTACTAATAGGGTTTTTTTTTGCCACAGAGAACACTGTAAGTACCATGTAGAGAGTTTCCAATTATAGATAAATAAAATATTTAAGAAAGATTCCAGTTGAAATAGTGTTCTTCAACCTTCTTTAAGATTTTTTTTTTCTATTTCTTTAATGAATTACAATACAGATAGCATGGTATCTACTTGAATGCCCCTCAGTATTAGGTTGTGACAAATCTAAATAAATAAATAAAGTCCAACATCATAGCAATCATTCCATTCTTCATTTGTGCATTTATGTCTTATAGTCAAATTGTTTTGGCACAAAGAAATGTTCTAGAAAAGCAAAGCATGTACAAATTTCAAAATGAAAATTTAATACTTGGAGTCACCTAGAATAGATGAAAGTTGAAAAACACAGCTTTAGAGGAAAGAAAACAGTTGTATTCAAAACTGTACACATATAGTAATAAAAAGATGTGAAAATATGGGCACGTGTGCTAGAGACAAGCACCCAGTCTAATAATTCTTAATATGACAGGTTAGCACCAAATATGCTTTTTCAAATAATAGCAAGTGAAAATCATTAAAGAGAAACTTACAAGAGCAATGCATAAAGACACATGGACATATATATTTATATATACATACGTATATATACTGCAAAGTTAACTTTACATATTCGTTGCATTTACACTTAAAAAAATACATGCATAAAGAAAAAGACAGATATTGAAGAAAAATATCTGACATTAACAGACTTCGACTGAAGAAGCCAAACCTTAGTCTTGGTGTCATATGCTCCAAGAATTTCAACATATAGAGTTTTAAGAGCTTTTCTGGAAAACTTCTACGCATAATAAACATGTCATGCTGTCCTTGCCTTTGAAAGTTTGCCTAGAGTCTGCACGTGACTCTGTAAATTGCTAATCAGCTCCAAATTTTGGGCGACTATTTTTTGGATGCAGGATTTCAACAAACTGTGTGAAAGCATCCACCTGAAATAACTAACAGCTTTCTGTCTCCTTGCAACTCATTGCCCGTGCTGATGGTCTGCAATAACAGCTTTTGATCCTGTGCTTCCCTACTTGCCTTCCTCCTCTCATGAAGACCACAAGGATGTTGATATGGGCAATAATTCAGCAGCTTTAGTATTAGTATTATCCTGAATAGAATCCTTTTTCAAAGAGGCTTAATACTTCTATGTTTTGCTGGCTGTGAAGTCCTTTATCTTGATTGTAAAATATATTTTATGACAATCTTCTGAAAAACAAGAGAACTCCTGGCTGTGGTATTACCAAAACAGTCTGCCAAGTATTTACATTTCAGAATAACTATTATCTCCTAATGTTTTCTCATCTCCTTATGCATCTTTAGAAAATCAGTGTTTTTTTAATAATTTCAAATTTTACAAGATTTATTTCTATATTTAATTTTTTGAATCCCAAATCATTCTAAAGTGAGTACGAAGAAAGAGACTATTTTCTCTTTCCTTACTATATAGTGAAAATAAACTAAATATTAGAATCAAGTAGTAATGAAAGACGAATTAAAAATAACAGGAAGTAAGAGTGACTATTAAAAGCAATTAATGAAGACTAAAATATGCAAATCATGGTAAGCACATATGGTAAACTATTCTTATGAGTATAGATTTGAAACATCTCCCTACAGTTGTAAAATAAGTTCTTCTCCTGCACTGCAGATGGAATGACTACTTAAATAACCTAGTAGTAAAGGCAATGTCCATTTTTACAAAAAGTAAATAATATGTTATGTTTGATTAAGCTACATAATTGACTTTTGACTGAGAATATATTGATTTCTATTAATTTAAATCACAGGTGAGCAATATTTTTTGAAAAGTTAAACCTTAATTATAAGCTAATGAGATGCACGGGAAATCTATGTAAAGTGTTTGTATAAAGTCCTGTATTTAAAGAACTATAATGCACATGTCACATATCACTGCTCTAATAATTTTTAATAAGAATATTATACCTAAGCATTGTCTTAATGCTTCCCAAAATGAGCAATAGAACACAGTAAAGAAGCTTATTTAGGGATTACTTTAAATACAGTTTCTATCAAATAGGTACATATGATTATTAATAGATTAGCATGCTAAGGTTTTCATCAGTAACTTTAGTATTAATGCACTTTGTGTTAATACATATATATATATATCCAGATTAAAAAAATTAGTATTTTTTTAATAGCATTCCTCATGCATCCTTACAGCCAAACAAGATGCACCACATGGAAACCTGAAATGAAAGAGGTAGAATAATCAGCTGCTAACGTGACTCTGCAGTTGAAGATTAATTCTTCTTCAGCAAGCAAAATTTAGTAGTGAAGAAGAGGCAATGCAAATAATTTGCAGTTGGATACAAAAAATAATTTTGTATCCAACTGCAACAAGGCCTGCTCACAAGTATGATAAACTGAAGAAAGAAGATTTTAAAGCACCTTTCAATTATGTATTTCTATATACAAGAGAAAATACGTTTCAAAAAACACCTGTAGTATAATAAACAAGCACTCCATACACATACATACATGAAGCAAGATCAAAACAAACAAGGAGCACAAACAGCAGCCCTTTCTTTGGCATTCATGATTCCTTACCTTATTGGTTGTCTTGATCCCTATAAAGGTTTGTCCCAGAGGCACAGGTCGGAAGCGGCCATCAAAGTAGAATAATCCAATGTAGGGATTGACGTGCAGAAACGTAGCAACATCAAGATAATTGGGTAATGTAGCTGAAAGGCCCAAAATCCTAATCATGCTTTGTGTAGATTCAACCTATTAAAAAAAAAAATCAGAAACACTGTAAATTTGTCAAGCATTGTAAGCCAAGGAATCAAGCACAGCGTTTTAAATCGTCCCTTATAAAACATGAATGTGATAGAAACAGTTAACGTTTTCTATAAAAGGTGAACAATACATGTGAGTCAGTGATTATCCTGCATTGAAGAGACCAGTTCATTCCACATTCCATCAAATCTTGCTTACTCATCTTTCTATTTTATTGTACTTTTGCCCTCTAAAAGGTTATCTAGTCATTAACTGACATGGAGGGACAATAGCAGAAAACTGGCTTTGTTAAAAAGGGATAGTCCAATTTATAGGCAAAACTGTGACACGTGATTTCATATCTTTTCTTCCTTAGTCCAAATCATACCACTGTTCTGGAAAGAAAAAGGAATCTATGCTACTCCTCCATCTTAGGTTTTTGCTTCCACTACTCTCTTAGACAATGTATTCTAGTTCTGTGTAACTGACATTTTCTTCTAATTTCTTCTTCTTTTTACAAATCTTTAATTCCTCAAATGTTTGGTTTACATGCCTTCCCATTTAATAAGGGACAGAAATGGCACTTTACAACCAAACGTTCTGTTCCATACAAAAGCCTGCATAGTATATGTATTTTCAGGTAATTTTCAAAAAGAATGAAAGCACATAGAAGACTTGAATGAACAAAGTACACAAGAATTTTCCCATTTCCTTCTGGAACATTAGGAGTTGCGTAGGCTGGCTCACAACTAGCATAATTATTTAAAACCAGAGTTCACGGTAATTTTATTATAGAGGTTTCTTAGACGCTGTAACTGAAGCCATATATGACATTCTCAACTAGTCTCAAAATGGGTGAATGTCTCAAGATGAGTAAGGCTGGTAAATTCCATCTGGCTAAATCCTATTCAAAAAATATGAGGTTTTACTTAGAACACAGATTATGATTTACTCTGCTGTTTTGAGTTCAAGTGAAAGGAATGCAATTAAAACAGTTAAATTAATAAAGTTTTCAAAACATGATTAAAAAGGAAATGCAGAGCATACTCAAGGAAGGCAAAATAACACCATACCATAACCCAGACTTGAAGAACAGGAAGCACACAAAAATATTAAACTAAATCTCAAAAGGAACCACGGTCCCAAACAGCATAGACAACAAGCAGACAAAGTAAACCACTGCATTGCCTGGTAATATACATGTTCTGTGGCAAAAATTTAGATGTTAAAACTGTGGCTGCAAACACCTAAATGACACAGACAACTTGCAGACCAATTCTGTACTTCCATAAAAACAGTTTTCCAAAGGAAAGCCCCATGTACAATAAAATCTGATATGTAAATGTAAACTGGGACAAATGAGAGATTTCATTTTCTGAAGTCTTCCATGTACAGGGAACAAAAGCAGTGTTCAAAAGCACAAAGAAGCTTTCTCACACATCTTTTTATGGCTGGATGATGTGATGACCTAAGGACTACAGTCATCATCAACCACACAGTTTTCAGCTGTTTGAGGTTTGGGGGTTTTTGAGAGGTGGGGAGTTGTTGCAGGGTGGGTTTTTCCTCTTTTGTCTGTTTGGGTTTTTCTGGTTTTGGCATGGTCCCCTGGAGTACCACATCCTTCTGCACTGACCTTAGCATCTGCAGGGCTGTTTCTCACGTTTTTACCCTCACAACTACTGCACAGTGTTTTTACCCTTTCTCAAACACCAGAGGTGCCACACCTCTGGGAGGTCGGATCCCGCTGTAAGTGGCCACGTCCAGCTCATTCAGCCACAGCCATCCCCCACCAAGGCCACATTGCAGCCCCCTCAGCCAGCACCTGGGCATCTGTGGTGCATGTTTTAATATTCTTAGTGTTTATACACTTTATATTTAAGCTTGAATCTGTAAGCACAATTACCACTTGCTGATATACGCATCCCATAGATTGTTCACAATTGCCTGATAATAAGCACAGCATTCTTAAAATGTAACTGAGCTCCCATCTGGAAAACATTACTTGATTTTGCTAAATTCAATAACATTTCTTTTTTTCAAATCTCCTAAGAGCCTGAAAACACTAGTTTGCAGGTATGCTCAGTTCCATCTGAAGGCAAGAAAGCATTTCAAGTATTTAAGCAATCAACAAGAACACTGCTTAATAACCATGGGCATATGTATTTTTACAGCAATTAAATGTAAGATGGTTTTTCAAAGATTTCTTTTAAAATTAAAGCAGTGCCTAGAGAACAGTTACGATTTACTGAGAGTTGCCACTTTCAAAACCTTAGTAAAACAAAGAAGCCGCTCAATGTCACTGACCTGACAGTTGACTCTGGGGCTAAGGAACTTACTGAAAACCCTGAATTAACACTCCACATGGCAACTGAAGCTGACAGTTAAAACAAGCAAGTAATTAAGATTACTAATATATTTAGAGTACACCACTAGACCAGGTTGTTCAGGGCCCCAGCACTTCAAGGGACATCCACAACTCTGGGAAACCTATTCCAGTGCTTCACCACCTTCACAGTCAAGAACATCTTTCTAAAATCCAAACTAAACTTGCTCTCAGTTTAAAACCATTCCCCCTTGTCTTACCACTACACGCCCTTGCAAAAGGTTCCTCTTCAGCCTTCTTCTAAGTGCCCTTCAGCTACTGAAAGGTAGTAAGATGACACAGGTGCCTTTGTTACTCCAGGCTGAGCACCCCCATTTCTCTCAGCCTTTCCCCAAGGGGAAGGTACTCCATCCCTCTAATCATCTTATTAAGACTCTAAATCATTCCATAATTTCCTTAAGTTCTTTTGAGGCCATGCAAACAAAAAGAAAAATCTTTATTTTTTTACCATCTACTCTTATATTTGCTCAACAAAAATATATATAATTGATATACATATATAAAATAATCAAGATGCAAAAAGAGGTACACTTACACTAAAATGAAAAAAATGTATCACAACAATTCTTCCAATTATTTTATGTCCAGATCAAATTCAAACTGTAAACTAAACTCCTATGTGTTTGGTTTATGCACATCATTGCATGCTGATAGAGAACAAGGGGTTTTTATTCTTTTAATTATATATGGCAATATAAAACCAGCAGTGACTAAAACTGTGTTAAACTTAAAAAATAAAAAAACAAGACTACCTGAATATGCAACCATAGCATGATTTATTTTTTTGCATTTCTCTGTGATTATAATTCAGTTTCAACTATGTATCTATTATTCATCTATCCAAGCACTATAGAAACTTGATTTTCCATAATGGTTTTTAGCATGCCAACACATTTTTGTAATAGAGTTCTCTTCATACATTTTTTGACTACTTTCCTGACTTCCCCTTGAAGAGCAAGCATCTTTTACTTACAGGTACTTCTAAAGAACAGTAAGCCTTGAAAGTGTACAGATGCCTTTTGTAAATACAGATCATTCAAAAATTAGTATTTTTCAACTACTGGATCACTTATTCCTTGATTCTAGAAGTCCCAACTAGAGATTATGCCTCCATATACAAGAAACCATGAACCCACAGCCTTTTCCTGAAATGGCAGTAGAAATTACTGATAACACATTTAGGATGACAAAGTTTTCCATTTACATTGCATATTGGTAGCTGGTGCTAGGCAGCTAAGTCCCTTCTCTTCACTACTGAAACACAGCCTCTAACATTTCATTCTTCGTATGTGCTTAATTATTCCAGTAAAATAATAAGCAACATTTGAAACATATGAGGTTTTCCTTGAAAATCTGAACTGATACAGTATTTGCACATCAGTTTCTTTAAAAGCTTTACTATGTTTTATTGGTTTGATGTTGCACTGGAAGTGAGAAATAAAACTGCCATTGCTATAATTGACATATCTAATTAGCATATCTAATTCAGAACCTTTCTTGATGGCATGTGGAGAATTGACAGCATGTCCATCAGACACATTCATAGGACACGATTACCACACCATGAAATTCCATGTATGCAGAAAAAATAATCAGAAGATAGCTATCCAGTATTGATTTCCACACAAGCATCATCTGTGTTTTTGCTGTAAATGATAAAGGATCAGGAATGAGAAAAGCCTCTCTGGACTGCAGATTGATCACAACAGCAGGATCATTTTCTTCCTAATAGGTTTTAAGATTTGGATATCATCTCGTTACATTACAGCTGCCACTTGAGAGCTTACAGAGTGTGCATAGAGATACTCTTTTATCTGACTTCTAAAGTTCTTCCTGAACTTTGTGATCTTGGCAGCCTTCCCATTTCCATGTATTAAAATATCACATTCACAGAATGAATTACAATCAAGCTGGAAAGCACATCTCTGATTGTTCAACTTGAGCATAGAATTAAGTGAAGCAGACAAGTTTACACATTTTAATCTTTGAAGAATTGTCTGCTGGTTAGAAACTAATCTGATATTCAGGTGACCCAGGATCAGTTCAACACACCCTCTGCAGTCAATCTTTATGCCCTTCAGATGTACACCAAAGACAAAAAACTCAGAAAATTAGACACAAGCATTTCTTAGTTTTTAGTGCAGATGTGAAAGACGATGAATTCTTAACTTAGGCTCCTCAGTTCCCTGTTCAGTGGTAGTAAGAATGGTAGAAAGAATGAAGTACTACATATGGGGATTTACATGAGTTATTAGTTGTATACCATCCTACCTACAGAATGGCTCTGTGTCTCACTCACTCACAGGATCTGTGCTATTTATCCGAAACAAAGGAGAAACAGAAATAGAAAAAGAATTGAGCAGGGCTCAGAGCATTAAAAATTAAAAAAAAATAATTAAATGTTTCAAAATTACTAAGCAGGAAGTTTGTTAGAATGTGTCATCAGTGCTTATTTGTTTTTTGCTATATTGTTTTCTAGTAATGAAAGAGTTAAATTGTCAATAAGTCCACATAGGTGTAGTTGCCTAGTTTTATGAACAGAAACGAAAAAAAACAGTGAAATTGCAAAACCAAAGTACATAGTAAAAGTGCAATTACTAATACAGTTTTGAAGATTCCATATAGGACGTTATCTACAACTCACTCTGCACGGAATGCATTTGTTACTAGGCAACCATCTAGTTAAGTAATTTTATTAGTTTTATTCTGCATCCAATGAACCCTGAAAATACTGTGATCTCAGTCCTCCATTTAGAATATATTTAAAAATCTAGAGGTACTGAAAAAATGTAACCATGCAGAAAGCACTATTAGAAGCCATATTATTGTCCTTCGCCTAAATATTAGGTATGCATTACTTTGTCTTAAGAAATGACATTTTGCATAAATCTGTTAAGAGATTTCTATACCTGGCACAGTGTCAATTTTTCCTGACTGACAGAATGCCTTTTCATGCTATGCTTACTGTTTTGTTCCCAAGCTAAGAAACAAAAATACCTCTGAACCTTTCTACAAATTAGTTTCACTGCTTTACTATAACATGAAAGACCACAAAATGTATGACAATCACTATTACAGTTTAAACTCCACAGATGTATCACTAAAATGGAAAAACAGTCACCTATCAATAATAAAAAATGAGATGCAGAATGACTTCATGACATCCCTTGCATGCACAGTAAGAGAAAAGCTTCTGAAGATTAATTCAAATGTCTGATACATAACATTTTCTAAATAATGGAGATTAGGTTTTTGTTTAAAAAAGTAGTTTTAAAAAAGTAATTTTTACACAACTACAAGGTCATGCAAAAGATAACAAGATAAACTTAGACTCATGTAAGACTCATTAGACATACGGCTGCACAACATACTGCCTAAAAATAACAACTCAGAGTAGCAAGAAAACACATATTAAATTTATCACAAGCTGATGAACTGACAGATTTTAAAAGAACGTATAATTGAAAAACAGCCATTAAAAAGGGATTCCTCTAATTGCTTTCTAAGCCCAACCCTATTCAATAACTTTCTTGATGATATGCAGCACAAAAAAACTGGTAACAAGAAAGGCAGGTGATTGGCAGAATTAATCTAACTGATGTGTGTGTCAGCCATACAGATAAATCTAGGTTGATAGCCCCATTCAAAATAAATTTCTTTTCGCTTAGCTCATTCTATAACAGGCCGCAGCTGCAAAATGAACCAGTATTCTCAGGAAACATCCTTATTGCAATGGGTTATTCCTGCAGCAACTGTAAAGAGGTTTGTTTGAGGTTTTAACAAACAGGTACCTGAATGCAAGCTCTGAAGAAGATGTGCTAGCAAATTACGTACATGCAGTTCTTAAAGGTATAAAAGGGGTAGAACTGTATAATTGAAGGGAATCACTTTACCTCTGTATCTGCCAGAACCAAATTAACACAAAATTCTATCTATATTCAGTTTTGCTGACATGTTTTACAAATACAATCATGAATATAGGAACGTTCAGTGTAAAAAAGCCCCACAACACAATCGTTCGAAACAGGAAAATTTTTGCAGAAGGCTTTAGTTAACCTTGTTAGGTTTATCCTTTAATAAAAGATGCTGAGTAACTTGATTCGTTTACATAGGGAATATCAAAGAGACAAAAGAATACTAGAATTCACTCAAGATGAGAACTGAAGAAGAACCAAATGAAATGCCACTGTCATTCTAGTCTCAAAAGACCCATATAGGAACTACAGTGGGCTACCATTTGACACAAGATATACAGATCTAAGCAGCTGGTTTTATGTCATTAACTATCAGTCTTGATTTTTTTTTTTTTAAATGATCAAATTATCAAAATCAAGAATGAGCTTCCAAGTACATAAAAATTCCTAATTTGACAAAAATTAGACATTTGGCTTTGGGTAGAAACATCTAAACTTGTTTGCCAATGATCTCTAGTAAAAGGTAAAAGAGGGAACAAAAGGGACAGAAAAAAATAGGTAGAAGAAATAATAAGGCACTACAGATATTGAAAATGCAAAGAAAGAACAAAGAAAACTACATGATAGCTGAAAGAAAAAGCTCCTTAAATAAAGTAGTATGAGGAAAGAAAGCTCAGAAAGGAAACATGAGAATTTCCAGGGGAAGTAGAATTCCAAAATCTCGTGCTCACTGCAGTCAAAGCTACACTTGATCTTCACTTCCCCAACAAGCCCCTCCTTTCTTGATGAGTAAAAGGTCCAGCACAGCCCCTCTCCTTGTTGAGTCCTCTATCACCTGGAAGAGACATTTCTCATCAATTTATTCCAGGAATCTCCTGTATTCCTTGTACTGCTGTGTTATCCCACCTAACAAATAATAACTTTGTTGATCTAATACAAAAACATAAAGCAACTGAAACTTAAACTTGAAGAATGAAACAGTGCTGAGAACAATATTTGTATGTCTAAGATGGCAGTTTTGGTATCCCAAAATCTGAGAAAGCTTTCAATATGGATTTTCTTTTATTTAATTTATCATTCACATATTGAGAGCAGGTATCAAAACTTATGTATAAGTCAAGTATAGTATTCAGTATGCTTTTTTTGTGAAAATACCCATAAGCATCAAGAAAGTCATCAAAATCTCTGAATAATTATAACAAAATACTTCAGTGGCCTGTAAAAACTGTCAATTTTTTTTTCTTTCAAGCTAATAACCTTAGTATATTACAGTGGTGTGGAAAGTTTGATTAAAAAGTTTAAGCATTTCAGTTTTACATCTGCGCTATGCTCTGGACTAAAACTTTAAACATCAAAGCTATAAATTGGATTCAAATAAGTTGTTTGATGTTATACCTACAGTATATAACAGAGCTCAGAGCAATTTTCCCACCAAAATGTTTAGCAAAGTCAATTTAAATCACTTGCAAAAACATTCTCTAAAATTTGAAAAGTGCAAACATGCACAAATATGCCCTTCATTTTGCTGTAAGTAAAACTGTCAGCAATTTCAATATATATGCTCCTTCCAGGTTTAAATAAAACCTAATTCTAAAAAATGCCATAAGTTAAAATGAGCGTGTTAAAGTCTTACAGTAAGTGGTGTGACTCAGTGTTCATCTGGGGGAAAGTACATCAATCATTCAAGTATTTTGAGGTACAAATTAGGACAGACCTGCTAATGCATCAGGATATTCTTGCTTTAAGAATGCATTTGGATAGCTGTATTTTTACCTCATATCAATACAGACCTCAAAAACATTCTTTCTTTGTAGGTCCAAGTATCTAGTTGAATACTAATGACAAAAAAAGACAAAAAAACCCCAATCCACCCTCTTTTTTTTCTGTTGTACATCATCTAAACAAAACAGCCCTCATACCTCCAATGAAACAAGAGAGATGCTTTTCCTCTAAGACAGGATAAGAAACCCTGCAAAAGGTAAAGGGCACTACACAATACATCCTGACCTGCACAGGAATCATGACATTGTCTCATATACAAGCTAGGGAAGTATGATCCAGACGGAACTATAGGTACATGCATTATTAGAGCTGCTATTAGTGATTTATGGAAAAGGCTGAAGTAGTACTCAAAGGAATTTATCACAGTTCTGTTCTAGCAGTGATACCAGAAATGACTGTTCCAGGTCAGATCAAAAATTACACTACTTGAATGCACTGTCTCCTGCAGGAGCCAAAAGGGACAGTACAGAAAGTGGGAAAATGTCAATGATATTTACCAGAATAGATGTCAGTTACTACAGCCTCCAATCTGATCTAGTGACTACTCTGCAGTAGATTTTTCTTTGAATTACTTGCCCCTCTACTACAAATTAAGAAAAAAATAGTCAAAACTTTGGATATCTTAAACCAGTACATAAATCAGGTAATTGATTTCAGCAATTACTGCAGTGCTGTAATTGACATAAGGATATTTCAGATTAATATTTTCCCTGGAGTTTTTGTTTTGTTTTTTTTTTTCAAGAAGTGAACAATTATTCTTACTTCCTGTATGCATGAATACTAAACAAGTATGGTATTTCTATAGATGTCAATGAAAAGTAAGTTCTATAATTACTTTCAGAAAGGCTGGAGAGGAGATTGAAATCATTGAAGGCAGAAAGACATTCTCCAGGGATGGGCTGAATATCCTGGCTTGTTTTTGTGCTCTAGGGACATTTATAAATTTGTATCAAAATACATAGAATGGAATTATGGGCAAGGAACAAAACCAAAGAAATGCAACAATATATTTTTGTTCCTCACAAAGTAATATTAAAACATTAGATGTGATTTTCTTTTTAAACTTTGAGCATCTATAACAGTATTTTCACAAAACTCCAGGGAAATTCTCCTGAAATCAGAAACATTATGTTTTCTTTTTTTATTCACCACGTAAAAGTTCCAGTAACTTCATAGTTGTGGATGTATACTGCAAACTTCATAGAACTATGCCTGCAAGCTCAGATATTGAAGTATAACATTTCAGTGTAATTTTAAAAAGTAATCCTCTTATTATTTGTTTTCATATTAAAGAAACAAAACAACTGTACAAAACATCTCCTGTTTCTCTGTCCCCAGGCTCTCTGGGAGGCTTGCAATTTGAAATATTTTTGTCAGCAATTGTTTTCTACAGCACAATTCTAAAAATTCTACAAGTAATTTTGCTTTCTTTTTAACTATGGGATTTTTTAGCGTACCTTTACACTGTAAATTTTTTCCCTCTCTTAAGTTACCCACTTGTACATACATATGGGTCTCCATTATTGTCTTTCTTATCAAATTAAAATAAATAAGGTGGTGAGATGGTCAGTTTCAAGATTTGTGTATTGCTTTATTTCCCAACTGTTTCACTTAAGGCAGGGTTACAACTGGGTAGCTCCAGCTCCAGAGGAATTAAATTCCAACTTGGAAGGTAAAACAAACCTTGAAATCCTAGGAGATTAAAGCACCTCTTTTTGAAAGAGCTATTTTTTAAATTAGTACTGAAGCAAGATACTGCTATATTACAATAAATGCACTAAAAATAGGATTCAGTATCCAAGACATGATTGCCTGAGATTTTATATTCCTTAAGTTACCTGCATGGGCTTGACATGGGAAGGATCTATGGGAGATTTGTGTCCAAACAAAGCAGAAATGGAATGCCAAGCTGAGTAACGTAGGACAGATAAAATGGCTCTCAACATCTATTTTGAACAGCTGAAGCCTATCTTACAAGTCTCACAAAATTTCACAGTAAGAAATTAATAATTCTTGCAATCTGACATAAAGAAAATGATTATCATGGTCACTGCTAGAACCTGAGATGCTTTACTATAGACACCTAAGGAAAACAAGGTTATCAAAACCATTTAAGAAAGAAAATACAACATCAAACAGCTAAAGTTTAGTGTCTTTAGTTAGGTAGTCTAAACTTCGCTTCTTCTAAAGAGTTATTACTTATATTGTTCTTTATACAGGAACTTTACAATTTCTGCCCCAGACTAGAGCAGACATCCATTTCATTCTGTTCTCAGCAGAGTTGGAATGAGATGATTCAAAAAGCCTTAAGGTTAGTGTAGCCTTATCAAGAAAAAAAAAGCATCTTGAAAGCTTTAAACATCGAGCATGCTACAAATAGAGCCATAAAAATAACAGGTTACTTGCATGGATAGAGTCTTGCTCTTCATGACCAAAAAAAAAAAAAAAAAAATTGCACTCTATCCTCTCTCTTCCTATTATTTATTAATCCTAAATCTTTCCTTTTTATTCATCCTTAAATTCCAAAAGTTTTATTTTACTTGTAAAAGCATATCTCAGCATTGAGACCAATCTTATTTATTGGCTGACTCTGAATTCTTCTTTTGTACAAGATCCAAGAGAAAAATCTTTTTTCTGCTTTTTTCCATTTTAAATCTTGGTATTTAGAAAATACCACTAAATCATGGGGAAAAACAAAAGGAACATTTCCGCTAGATTAAAAATTATGTAGTATTTTTCTAGCACTGCTGAAAGTTTTACCTAGATTTAAGACACTACTCTTAATTAAAACATAAAAGAAATTCTCCTAGGAAAACTGCTAATTGAAAATAAGCATTCCTGGCAAGAAAATAAATTCAATTTTGGTTGTGTTGAAACATTAGCCTGATCATTATTTGCCCAAAAATGTTTAATTTTCCTGTTACTTGTACACTAGAATAAATTAGGCAAATAAATTTCAAGTAAAGAAACCGCAATGTAATAAACTATGTGTCTTGGGAATCTGATAGTTGATATAATACATAAAGGAAGGTAGAAGACAAAAAAATTTCCACATTCTTAACACATAGTTTTAAAACAAACAGCTATAAAATAAATTGTAAACTGCCTAAGCATGTTACCCTTTACAGTGATATCTACCTATTCTTGACGAAAACAAAATTATTTTGAAGATCTGTTTCTCTCTTACCTGTCGTAAAGTACGTGCTACTATACTTTCGAGTACTGGTCCTCTGTCCTCATGCAGTAGATGAACTTCATCAAGAATCAAGAGTTTTACCAGCTGAGAGAGGGCTACATCACCAACACTTTTCCTTGTCACTACATCCCATTTCTCTGGGGTAGTCACAAGCATCTAGCAGAGCAAGAAAAAAAACAAAAAGCATATACAAATTTATAAAAATATAGTAATTTAACACAATAATAATAAATGCATGTAGAACTTAAAGTTATCTTAAGTTTTACCTACTTTATATATGAGGTAGACTGTTTGCTGCAGCTACATGTGTTGGATGGCCATTAGTAGGATTCAGTATGGAAAATCATATGGAAATATCAACTAATAACTTCAAGCTATGCCCGATTGTATACATTTTCCACATGAAAACATTGAAATAGCTATCCAGAATGAACTATTTATATAATCATTTCATGGTTGTGTTTCACTAAAATCATCTGTGATAAAATATTTCTAACCTTCTTCACAGAAAACAACTAAGACTCTCCCCTCACACCTGAGCTTGACCTGATAGTTCCTAGTTCCATAAGAAATGTTTTCTCCTTAAGGCTTAATTTCAAGTTGTACATTTTGATATCTTTATCCTTGCACTGGTAAAAGAGATTGAATAACTTCCACCAGTCCTGGATATGGTAACTTCCAAACTTCATGGTTTCATGTAGATATGTCAGGCCATTTCTCCAGCCTCTCAATGTCCCTCCATATGACAGCACAATCCTCTGGTGTATCAGTCTCTCCTCACCGTCTGTCCAGTCAACCCATACATCAACAAGCTTCTTTATAAGGATCTTACAGAAAGCACTATTAAAGGTTTTACCAAAATCTAGGTAGACAATATCCACTGCTTTTCACACATTTACGTGGCCAATTATTTCTTGCTAGAAATTTATCAAGCTGGTCAAGCATGACTTCCCCTTGGTGAAGCCAAGCATGCTACTCATGATAGGATTTTCTTGTCTTTCACGTATCTGGAAAATGTTTTAAGATTAGCTTAGTTCCATCACTTTCCCATATGGGGCTGACCAGCCAGGCATTCCATGAGTCCTACTTCTTGCCCTTGTTGAAGACAGGAGTAACATTTGGCTTTCTGCAGTGTTTGGTCACTTCTCCCAGTTACAGTGGCGCATCCAAGATTATCAAGAGTGACACTGCAATGGCAGGAGCCAGCTTCCTCAGCATTTATGGATGCAAATCAATCAGACTACGGACATGTGTGTCCCCTGTTCTCTTAAGACCTGATCTTCTCCCACCAAGGGTACCCTTTACTTGCTCCACACTTTCCCCTATTGCTGGAACTCGGGATTCCTGAAGGCTGGTCTTGCTAGTAAAGACTGTGGCAAAGGAGGCGTTCATTATCTCAGCCTCTTCTGTGTCTTGTGACATTCACAGCCCCCATCTCATTCAGCAACAGGCCCAGATTGTCCTTAGTATTCCTCTTGTTGCCTATCTTGTTTTCTTTGATATTCCTGAGCAGATTCAATTCTGTCTGCACTTCAGCTTTCCTAACTTCAATCCTGGATGGTCAGACAATGTCCCTGTATTCCTCCCAGACTGCATGTCCTTGCTCCCACACTCTGTATGCAATGCTTCTTTTTTTTTTAAGACCTGGAGGAACTTGTTCATTCATGCGAGCCAAGCTCCTATTTATTCATTTTTGCCCAAGTTCCTATTCACTGGGATGGACCACTCTTGAACTTGGTAGAATATTAACCAGCTTTCTTGGTTTCTTGAACCCTCTCTTCCCTCCCGGACCTTATCACATGGGACTTTTCCAAGCAGATCTAGGAAGTGGCCAAACTCTGCTCTCCTGAAGTCCAGGGTTGTGAGCTTCCTTTCTGATCTGTTCCTCCCCCTCCTCAGGATGCTGAACTCCAACATCTCATTGTTGCTATGGTCAAGTCTGTCTTCAATCTTGAAACCTCAAACAAGTTCCTCCTTGTTTATGAGGTATAACAAAGCACCTCTCCTCTGAGTCCTATCTACAGAGGAAGAAATTCTCATCAATGCACTCTAGGACCCTCGTGGATTGTTTGTGCTGATGTTTCTTTCAAAATATGAAAAAAAATGTTTCTTACAAAACACATTTATGTGTACCTTTTATTCTTTTGATCTTCTCCACAAGATATATTCTGAGAGTATTTATTTATTCTCCTCAGAAAAATGTTTCCTTGCACTGTCACAAAATATTGTTGCTGTCCAATTATTTTACCATCAGAATATATCAGTCTTTACTAATTACCAAGACCTACTCCTGAAGACATTTTCTGATACTACAGAAAAAAGATGTTCATTTCCTGCAACATTTAACATTTAACATTTTCCTGAACGTGAAAAACTCACCAAGTCACTATTATCTCAGAGAGTGGAGGTATCCAGAGGGTATTTTCATGGTTTGTTTAAATATTACTGGGTGTGTTTTGTTAGCAAATAGAGATTTTTCCAATGCTTGTACAAAATAGTAGGTGTAAAAATGTATGTCCATAATTTATGAACTGAAATGTAACACTACTACAGATGCAGCTGTTAGCACTTTAAAATGAGCCATATCAACCACAGAATATTAGCAGCTGTACCTCCACAGAACATTAATTAGCAAACAGTGAGGAAATATATTTAGCAATGCATATTAAGGCTTTAAGGTGTGAAATACTACAAATGCAAGCAACTTAGCTAATTTGCTAAATATAAATTGACAACATTCAGATCACAGCTTTTTTTTTTTTTAATGTCAGTCACATTATCAGGATATATTTTTTAAATTGTATCATTAATTCTTCTGTTTCTGAGTAATGACTAAATATCTGTTATAATGGTGTTTTACTTTGATCTTATTTTAAAATAGCAATGTATGTAAAGCAATGACCTGAATTAAAAGCTATACTAAATGAAACAGTATATCAAGTAAGAAAAGAGATCTCCAGAGAATGCTTTCCTAGAGAATATGACATTTATTTTTCAGATAGAAATTACAGTGGGGAAAAAAAATCTTGAAAAACCCACCCAAACAGATCAGCTTTGTGGTTGCAAATTATAAATGTAATTCAAATATATAAAATGTTATTTAAAAATATCCACCAAAAGAAATTGCTATCAGCAAAGACTAACAAAGACTATTTTTTAAAATTAAAATAATAAACCAAACAGCATTATGAGTCATCTCATTATTAGTTTTAAATGCAGTAGTGGCATATCTTTTTATAATTAATTTCAGAGACAATATATTTTAACATTTAAGTTTTAAAATCAAAACTCAGATTCAGGAAGAGGATTCTGCTTTTTGTTTGTGAAAAAGAGAAGGACACAAAAAACAAATATTAAAAAGTCTTTTTAATATTTTCTTCTTTTACTGGACTTAGAGCACACTGAGAATTGTGTTCATTTATATTGCTATTTCACCACTTCACCTCTTTCAGTATTGAAACAGCTAGAAAATAAAGTGTCTCATTTGTTTAATGAACTGCAACTCATGCAAGATATTTCAATCTGTTTTTTGTATTAGGATATGGCTGAATAGAAATGGGTTAACTGTCAATATTTCTACTGCCAAGTTAAGTTTCTCTACGCATACACACTTCGCTTTTCCCAATGTTTTTTGATTATCATTTGTTATTCCACATTGACTTCTTCTGTTAGGGAAACATGGGCTTTTGACAAAGTCTTCTGTCATAAGTGAGCACTGCTACTCAATTTCAATATTACACCAAAGGAGTTACATGTTTAAAAGAAATAATCAAAGTATTTCAACTCAAAATTATGTAATTTAGCTTTGGGGTTATTTAACATATCCCTAGATGGTTTTACATAATTTTCAGGTAAGAACTCAAAAAAAATTAATTATTTCACTTAGAAAAATTATGTCAAAAGGGACAACACTAGCTGCTAGCTTCAACATCAATTTACAAAATTTCAGGAGATAGTGAAAATGCATTTTTCTATAATTGCATGATTTGCTAATTATTTTTGTCAGGTTCTCTTCTGTCCCCTTTGAAACCAGATTTCATGGTCAAAGGAAATTACATTTTCACCACAGTTTCAGAAGATCAACATGTTGAAAATGCTGGGTTTTGTTATTGTTTGGGGGTTTTCTTAATCTGAAAAGACTTATTGTCTTATTGAAATCAAATGATCTTCCATTAATTTCTACAGGGCCAACATTCATTTCTAGCAGTTGGCACAGCCTTGAAGGTCTACATTTTCAATAGCTTGCTCTCGATTCTTTGAATTCCTTTGTTACTTTTTATTTCTCCCAAACACATTTTGCCCATGACTAGTATCTGTTTTCTGCTTGAATAATTAAGACACACACCACACACTCTGAGCCTAGAAAAACTATGGTAATCCCCTCAAATTTACATTCCCACAGGTCCAAACCACATATGGAAATATTTGCAGAACAAATGACATAAAAAACTTTGTTATGACGTGCCATACTACAAAATTATTTTTAAGTTTTTCAAGACCAGTTTTTCTGTCTTTAGCCACTTCAGCCTTCGTCTGTCACTCATATGACCTGTTGTCCCTTTCATATACACAACAATAAATCAAAACCCAGACACACACCCTATCTCACCCTAATCTTCCTGACAACTATAATTGCCCTAAAATAATCAGATCACTCTTCCTATGTGCCAGATATCATCAAACCAGGTATAAAGTACTGGTTAACTCAGATCTCAGATTTCTATAACATAAAAAGTAGAAAAATACCTTGTACTGAGACTGGTACTGTATTCTGTGTATCAGCACTATTCCAAAAATAAGCCTGAATGCTGCCATACTGAAAACAGAGCAGCAGCAGTACAGGGCCTTTACTTTGCACAAGATGTAAATATGAGTTCCTTTATTATATCAAAATAATGAAAACACAGAATAGAATGGTACACACACACATAATTTCAAACATTTGACATATAAATTTGAATACATATTATTATACACGCTGAGCATTAGAATCTACCATTCTTTCTAGAAAGAAACTGTAGATAATAATGAACAAATCCAGAGGCCTTTGCATCAGGAAAATATTGTGAATGTCAAATGATCACAGTAACAAAGCTTGTATGTTATGGGAAGTTTCCAACATGAAATTATCTTCCCAAAGCTGGATCAAGATCCAGAAACATGTCATAACCATATGTCATCTCACATCTGCAGCACAAAAGAGATGCTTTCATATTTAACATACCTATATAAAAGCACTACTTCCTCTTTGAAATCATAAGACTTATGACAAATAAACAGCAAATACTCAATTTATTTTATATTTCTCTGTGAAGTTCACAATTTTGCTTCTCAAAGCATGGATGAAATCTGCAAGAAATACATGTTTCTACTATAATTTCATCCTTTATTTGCTTTATCCTCTTAACAGCCACTTCTTTTTCATTTTGCATTAACATTTCTTTGTACCTTTCCCACATTCTATTAGAGTAACTCTCAATATAACGGTATCCTTAGGAAAGAAAAAAGAAAACTGAATCTCATTACACAAAAAATCACTCTAATGCCTGCGGCTATGTGAGCATCTGTTCTCTAAAGGCTTCCTCCTGTGCTCCTCCTGCTCAGTGACCAATGATGCTGGAGTTACTCACTTTGTTATTAGCACAAAAAAGTCTCACTGAAGACATGACAGCCAAAACTAAGGGGAGGCAAAGAGACAGAAACAGCTAAAATATAACCTGGAATTAAATGAAATATTTATTACGCACTGGAAAATGCATGTTAGGTATTTCAGAAATCTGCCTTTTAACAAAATAAGAGAATGATTAGATACAACTGGAAAGAATTTTATCATTTGCAGATTAGAAGGAATTCTCTTATTGAAATTAAATGTGATGAAATCAAGCATCATTCAAAACGGGGAATTCAGTAAACTTTCAAACAGAAGTGTTTCCTGAAGCGTCTCAGCGATGCTGGAGAAGAAACAATTTTAAGGCCCGATTCATTAGTATATACAGTTAAAAAAACCCATAGCATATGCATGAAATACAAGCCCTAAGGATCTAATAGCTTTGGAAGGCATGGAACCACCCCTTTCTATGTTTGCCTGTAGTAAATCCGTCCCCACCACAGCGATTCACCATGAATGGATAGCAATAAAGAATTCTGCTCTAGCCACTGCTACTTTATTGTTGCTATTCAAAGACACTTTCTCAAAGATCTACTTGTATTGATTTTTATTAGGAGAACTTCCTTGTCTTTACTGTTTTTACCTTGCTCCTGGTCTTCCCTACATTCCTGCTCCTTTACACACATCTACACCTTCCCCTTACCTCATCCTAGAGGAAACTTTACTCAGTCACAGCCAGCGCTCCTCATCTCCTGACAGCTTTTTGGCAAGGGGGCATGGGCAACCTACACAGTTTACTCAATTCATGCTGTAACTATTTATCTTGGTGGTTTGTTCTGGCAGGGAACTCACTGCAAGATCTCAACTTCTGCAAAAATGGAGACACATAAAACTGCACACAAGTACACACATCCACCCAGAGCAGACACTCATTGGAATGCAGCATATTCTGCAACTCTGTAGGCAGAGCTGCTATGCTGGGGCTTCATATGATTTGAAAATATTTCCCATCTAATAAGTGATACTTTGGAGTTTCTCACAATTTTTAATATTAGGTAGCTGATATCACACCCCATGAGAGACACGTTACCAGCTTGGCACTCTTTGAGGTAAAACCCCATCAAAACATGTTACAAGAGCAGCAACCTGCAAGTCATTTTCATAATGCTGGTTTTATTCCTCTTTTGATTACACTCTTACTCTGGGATTTATTCAAGAATTTAAAAAAACCTCATGTGTTCTGGAGCTCAGGCAAGGAGTGGAATAAACATACAGAAAGTAAAGCAGAGGTCGGCAATTCAAACCAAGAATCTGAGGTAGGAAGCAATAAATATTGAATGCAAGTATTTTGCTCCTCATAGAAACAACCATCTGATGTTGTGTTTAAAACAGTAAAAACAGAATTATGTTTCTAGTAAAGCAGATTCCTTACCATACAAAGATATGCAGACGAGCAGTATGGCCATTTAGTTGAAGAGATGATGTTATAACTAACCTGAACATGTATTTGTGGTCTAAAGTAATGTCAATACAAGGCCATATATACACACACATACATATACATTCATCTTAGAAACATTTAATAATAAGACTACACTTAAAAGAAGTATTAACATAAAAGACTGGGTTTATCATGCTAGGAAGACTTACAAAAGAG
>JAWWMU010000153.1:71560783-71573221 GCA_035048155.1 Cinnycerthia olivascens | reverse complement strand
ATAGGAGAGGTGTCAGCCTTCTTCTCCAATCCCTGGTCTGTGTAGAAATTCTATAAATGTGGAGTCAGATGTTTTAAAAAATAGTTCTCAGCTTTCTCAAGAGAAGGTGTCCGTGTGAATCCTTGTGTCTCCCACAGCGACACATTCAAAGCAATAATTAAGTCACCAAAGCTAACAGCAATTGTCAAACAACAGAAATCAACGAGGAATTTTAACAGCTGTCACTCAGAACTTAAAATATCCAATGACTTTTTAACTGAACCAACCCTGTTCAGCATGTTTTATTTTATAATGAGTCCTAGGAACACACAATGGTTTCATTTCTTTACAGAACCCAGCTATTCTACCTAATGAAAAAGCAACTGATTGACAATGCATTAGCACATTGACTTAGCAAGATACTTATGACACATTCTGTTGATTTTTTTCAATATTACTTTATTTGTTACATACTCAGTTTCATAATTATGACTAACAGATTTAAGTTTGTATGTGAAGATTTAAAATTTTATGCTTTCAGCACAATCCTGGATGTCCCAGAGAATACGAAACTCATTTAGAAGTTCCAGTACTACTTTTAAATCTCAATACAACAGATTCTGACACAGTAAAAATAAACTGGGTAAGACAGTATAACTAGTAAATTCCTTTTGTTTGTTAATATGAAAGCCCTTACCTTAAGTTTTTTATAGTCTTACTAAAAGACTATGGAGTAGTTTTCATGTGGAGTAGTTACATTAATCTGAGATGAAACTACTGAAAACAATGTATATTAGAATCACAATAGAACTGAGTAATAGGATATGAGCACCTGCTCTATGTATTCTTTTTTCCCATGACAAAACAGTCTGTTTAAAGTCAGAACAAACCTTATTTTAAAAACCATAGCAAGGAAGAACAGCTTGCATGATTTTGTGAAATTCATGTTTTGTATTGTAAGATATATAATTAGCTACTCAGACTTCAAGTTTAAATAATGATCTAAATGCTTTAAAGGAGTTTGATCCAAAACATTACTCTCTTTTCCTCTTTGCTGTTAATCAGTTCCCCAATTATAGTTTTACTAACCTCTGATATACTACTGTCAGGTCTGATTGATGCCAAAAGCTCCCTTAATCAAATCTGACAACTTTGAGCAAGTGCCTGTCTCTTGAGACACTGCATCCAGCCTGCTTGTTTTCAAATCTTCCCAGTGTTATTTTGCATTTCCTTCTCCCCTAGCCCCTTTTTCATATCTAACAGAGATACAACGGAATAACAACAGAGCATGAGTGTAGAATACATTTGTGTATGTTTTTATATATCCTTATAGCAATACTTGGGATAAGATTGTTAGTTTGTTTAAGAATTTACAAGGAAAAGTTAGAACAAGGAGATTTTTTTGGAAATGGAAGTTTCTGAGAAATCCAATATTGTCACTTGCTTGGTGGTTTTGTTTGATAATTGTGGGTTTGTAAGTTTTTTTTTTTCTTTTCCTTTTTTTCTTTAATAGCTGCAAGGAAGAGGATTTCAAAGTCATTACTCCTCTGTTCTACAAGGAAACTTTAGGCTCTGGTTGTGCAGCTTCAGGAGACAAAGATAAAAGACTACCTCAAGTTCCAGTTTTTTCAATTTATTTATACTGGTATGCTTTTAAGACTCATCACAGGGGTCCTCTGTATCTCATTAACTGTAAATATAAAAAGGTTCAGAATAACTTTTGTTGACATAGTGATAACCTTTGATTTATTTATTTATATTTTAAGACTAGTCTGACTTTTCCCCCATTCTGCTCCCGTCAAGCCTTACCCCAAGATGTGGATTAACTCAACATTATGTGAAAAAGGACCAAAGGGCAATGGTGACATTTTGTTCCAAATAACCATTTTCACACACCTTTACTCCACAGTTTTATTTTCTATCACAGATTTCTATGCAAGAGGGAGCAAGTTCATGTTTTTGTCTCCAATCCTGTTTTTTCAAGAATCAATGCAAATCACTGATATGGAGGCAAACTAATTGTAAGATGAAGAAAAAAAGGCCTGGGTCCAGCTGAGAATCTGATATTAAACAGCTACTGCATCAGAAATCAATTTTGTGACACCTGTTTACAAAAAGACAAACACCAATTCATTTGCTTGCATGCAAATGTGATTTCACGAAATTTTCCTTTCAAGTTTACACTCCGGAAAAAATTATGTCTGCTAATATTAATGGCAACCCATGTTGAAGGTGATTGTAACAGACCTACAGCAAGATTATGGGATTCATATTCTCTGGTTAGATTAACCAGGAACTAGCATCCCCTTTGGATTTCAGCAGGATTCTTCAAGCACCAAGAGGAAATATCAAAAGTTTGCTGTTGTAAGGAACAGATCAAATCACACAGAGTCCCACAGGAGTCTATGCACCTCAATACCATTGCATATTTTCATGAGTAATCCTAGAAACAGACTACACATTATATCCACTAAACATTACATTGATATTATGCCTGACAGATCTGTAAATACATTGGAGGATGGAGTAAGAATTTTAAAATGTCTTAATAAATTAAAGATCAGTTGCATTAATGCATGAGTGAGTAATATAATTTCAAGATTCTACAGAGGATAGGATTTATCTTGCCTATCTTACCTGTTAATTTACAAAATCACACTCAAAATTAGATGAGAGTAGAGTCTAGACTCCCTGTAGCTGGTTTATTTCATCCATCTAAGTACGAATCAGTCTTAGAAGTCTTCCTCTATTGTGTTCTCCCTACAAGGCTGTGCAACCAGTTTAGACCAGTTGCCTAACTCTTACATGGCTAAAGCCAAAGTAGATGAATCTGACCCTTAGGAATAATTATCCAACAAATGCAGGATGAAAAACAACTGGCAAGGCAGTAGCTGGACAGCAGAAAGAGAAAGAGCAGATCAACCTGCACATGAACAAAAAACGCTCTGCTGGTGCAAAAATTGAAACCTTGGAGCAGAAACACTGCTATTTGGACATGCTAAATAAACCTTCCACTCTGCTCAGCAGCAGCATGATCTTGGGGCAATACATTATGTTCTGGGCAACTTATTTCAAGAAGAGCAAACCAACTGAGAGTCCAGAAGTGAAAAATGAGAATGACTAAACATTAATGAAGCATGACCTTTACAAAAAGTTTAAATAAACTGATGCATAGGCTAAATAAACGTGTCTGAACAGAGATAACTATAACTGCAAGAGACTTCAGAAAGCAAATAGTGATGACTGGGGGAGATAGACATTCAGGTAGGGAAAGCAGTAATAAAATTTGATTAGGATTTAGGTTGAAAATAGTTTTCTATTTAAAAAAAAAATCTTCTGACAGTGAAGACAGGTAAGCCCTGAAGGAGATTTACCAGGAAGTTCTGGAAAGCTCCATGATCAGGGTGTTGTAAAATTAAATTACAGCAATATTTATCAACAGTGAAATATATATATTACATTTGTTTTCTCAGAAGGACATATTAGATTAATTCTCATACTATTTTGTACAGTTTTAAGATCAGCCTACAAGTTGAACAAAAACTTCAATTAAAAAACACTTTTCAAACTTCAATTATCGGTAACTTAGGTAACTACACACAACATTTAACCTAGATAATATATTCTACTCTACATTAGTAATTTATTATGCTACTAATAAATACCCTGCTAGTACTTCATGCTATAACATAAACTACTAGGCACTTCATGATAACAAAATGTTTTTTGTTATAATACGAATACTTTATACTAATATTACATATATTCTAATTTTATTGTAAATCAAACTACATTTTATTATAGTTATTGCATATAAAGCGATTCTTCAGTGTTGGAGGTGCTTAAAAAATTTTCTTTGATGTAGTATAGAAAAAGCTATATTCTAAATGCAGTCAAATTCAACATTATTATCTGCATTATTTGTAAGCATTAACTTCAAGTATAATGTCTGGGGTTTGTTCCACAAATACATCACAATAAATGCCAGACAATCTAAGATATTCCGTTATGTGCAAAATAGCAACTTAGAGGACATAAACTCTCAATTGCCCTGATGCTATTTTGTAATTTACTTGCATTTTCAACTGACCAGAAGCAGTTAAATTTGAAAAAAATCCAAAAGAGGTAAACATTCCCTCACCAACCTGTCCTCAACTCTGCTCAAATAAGCTATCTTTTTGCAGAGGAATATTCACTCAGCAGGCACAGCTGTTATTCTGCAATTTTTACATCTAAATCAAAGATAATTGGACTTCTGAGTACATTTAAATTGTACTCTGGGAAAAGGGTCTAACTTAATGCATCATTTGCATTAACTATAAAAGACTGCGTTTTCATCCTGTAAAATTTAATGTGCTTAAAAAAGTATTTGGAAGCGCAAAACAGTTACTAAGTAATTTTAAAGACGTGTGGACACCTTTTGCACAGAAACTTTTCAGCTATAAAAGACCATTAAACCAAACAGAACTAAATCATTCTTCCAAATTCTTCATAGATAAAATATTAATGGTAACAGAGACTCCTGAAAATTACTTCTCTCCAACTTTTACTGAAGAGCTTCAGTGACAAAAAAGCCTGAGATAAAACCTATAATAATTTATTTGGTGCTTTTAATAAGTTCATTAGTTAATCACATGCAGATAAGCAATTAGTGCATGCAACAAAGCACTTCAGATTCTCTGATATTAGTTTAAGAACTTAAATTGAGGCATTCTTTATTGCTACTTGTTGAGATTCATTGTACTTCACAATTTAACATTCAGACAATGCATTTTAAGGATTTTTAGTCTTAATTTTACATATAAAAATATGGAAAGAAAAATGCTTATCAGCATTTCATCACTAGAACAGAAAATCTGAACTTTTTCTGACAAAATGTCATATTTAATGATCACACAGGCACCCTCTAAATGGCAAAATAACATCTAAAATGTTCCTTGCTCATCTTTTACCAATACATGCAGTAAATCTCAGACAGACAATTCCATCAAAATAGACTAGTGATGATTTTTACAGAATTCCAGCAAGGATAAGGTTGGAAGTCACCTCTGGAGACCTACCAGTCCAATTCACTGTTCAAATCAGGGTCACCTAGAGGAGTCTGCTGAACACTGCATATAGACGTATCCAATATCTCTCAGGTGATACTCAAAGTCTGAAGATTCTACAGCTTGTCTAGACAAACTTTCAGTGTCTGACCACTCATATAGGAAAAAAAGCAAAGTCTCATATTTACAAAGAATTTCCTGTATTGCAGTGTGTGCCCACTGCCCCTTTCGCACTCACTGGAAACTGCTGAGGTTTGGCTCAGTCTTCTTTACACATAAATACACAATGTACTCAGATCACATCTCTCTGAGCTTTTTCATACCCAGGATGAATGACCCCAGCTTGCTTTTCCTCTCCTGATGTGTCAGATGTTCTATCCCTCAACAACCTTCAAGCCTTTTTGCCAGACTTGCTCTAGTGTTGGAACCCAGAATGCAGAGAGTATTTCCCTGCATGTTTTAAAGGATGCAAACACTCTGACAAATACTACTTTTAACCTTTGTCCATGGAAAGGGCTTCCTAGGCTTTGGGATGAAACAGAATTTTCAAGAAGGTAAATTAGATAGTAGCATAATATGTAATTAATCACAGGGTGAGAAATGTAGATTTTTGGGTTTGTTAGAATGGTAAATAGATGAAGACAAGATGGAGGATCCTTGTCATTTTCAGGCTTCTTCCTCCTCCTTCATCTGCTCCATATTCTGCAGTGTTGGGGACACAGGGTGATTGGTCAGAATTCGCTGCAGTGCTGTGTTACGTGAATAGAAGTTTAGTTAGCAATTGGTAGAAAAATAGAAATATTGTACGTTCTTGGTGATAATTGGGTGAATTATCTTTAAGAGAACCTTGATTCTGTGTGTTAGGGGCTTTTTGGTGTCTTTTCTCCCTCATGTTAGGCTGGTGTAAAGCCTGGTAAGCAGAAATTGCTGATAACAAACAAAAGAATAAACAAGCTAGAGAATGAGAACAACTGAGTCCCATTTGTCTTTTTACTTAACAAGGGATAGAGAAAAAGGCCTTCCCTATCAGGGAAGAGAATGTGGGAGAGGTAGAACTCTGATGCACTAGTATGTCCTTGTTCCTCTCATGAAGGGGAGCCCAGAACAGGACCAGCACCACAGATGTTTATCACCAGGGCTGAGCAGAGAGGAATGGCCACTTCCTCTGATCTGCTGGCAACACGCTTCTGAAATGCAGCCCAAACTGAAGGGATTGTTGCTGGTTCATATACAATTTGTTTTCCAATAGAATATCTGTTCTCTTTCCTGGGAAGCTGCTTTTCATCTGACCAGCCCCCAGCCTGGATGGGTTCATAAAATTACTCCTCCACTCCTGTGCAGGACATGGCATCAACTCTGGAACTTCATGAGATCTCTGCTGACCCATTTCTCCAGCCTGTCAAAGTCACTCTGAATGACTGTGCAACCATCTGACCTGTCAGTCACTCCTCCCAGTTTTGTACCACCTGCAAAATTGCTTTGTTTCCTCACAGAGGATCATCATGACTTTTCAAAGGTAATCAAGAATGACCTCATGATAATGTTGACCAGGTCCCCCGGGACTTGTGGGAAAAATATCATCAGATTGCATCAACTTGTTTCATGCTCATTTTGTCTGCACATTTCCTAACCTGACTTTATCCCACCAAGTGTTGAACTTTCCTTCTCTAGATTTTCCCATTTGTCTCTGGGGCTTGGGATTGCTGAAAGCAAAGAAAGTATTAAGTATCTCAGCCTTTTATATGCCTTTTGTCATCAGGTACCCTGTTCCATTTAGCAGAGATTTTCTCCAATTCTTCTTTTGCTATACACCCATAGAAGCCTGTCTTGCTGCCCTTCACATATGCTCCTGGGCTTTTTCTTACCTAATCCTGCCCCTTCATGCTCAACATGTGCAACTACAGTCCTTCCAAGTGGACTGTTCCTGCATCCACCTCTTGCATACTTCCTTTTTATGTTTGGTTTTCATCCTTTAGGTCTCCTGACACTCTTGCCTAATTTGCAGATCATTACAAGGAGCCACTCCGGAGTTTGGAAGCATTGAGCAGGAATAAGAAGTACAAAGGATTGCTAGAGAGTTTTAAAGTCTTAAAGACTTTGAGTTTCCATCTAGATTAAAAAAATACTGCCGTAGCTTATTGAACTCATTAGTACCACTTGTTAGGTCATTTACAATGGAGTGTAGAAAATATTGCCGTAATGTGCTACATTACATATAATACCCTTACACACAATGCAGTTTCTGAAGGACATTAAGTGAAGACTCCAACTCAAGAATCATGCTGCATGATACAAAGGTATTGAGCCAACTGAACATATTACAGCTATAAAACTGGATCTATAGGTTTTGTATATCAGCACACAACTGAATTAAAAGTCTTTGAAACTTTTGACTACACTGGGAATTCTTCCCTCTCTCCCCCACCCCAATACCAAGGTTGCCCAATCAGTGTTACTTTTATCTGTTTTCAGAGATGTAACAGAAAATATAACTTGGCAAGTATAAGATGGACTGTCTGAAACACTGTAAAGACCAAGTAAGTGGAAGGAGCAGCAAAGAGATATTGTGCTTAGCATTGTGCCTTTGACATGAAGCAATATTTGGTTTTCACTGTCACTGTTTTAAGTATTTTCTTAAATGACAAAAAGCCACAGTAAAACCAGCACACATCAAAACTGGTGCCTATGAAGGCACAAGAAACAGCCTCAAATCTATTACTGAATCTGCAAAGTAACCACAGAACGCTGGGGTCTCTAAATGCAACAGCTGACTAGTCAACACATGAGAGTCTACACAAAGCCATTCAAATCTCTTTAAGCTCAGAGTCCATAAGACTGCGACATTAAATATATATATATATATATATATATATATATATATAATCTCCCATTTGAGTGATATGAAAGGAATAGAAAGAATAGAAAGCTCAAAGGCAGCTTCCCCTTAGGAGCTTCATCATTCTGTTGCAGAAGTGGGAGCAACTTAGCAGCTCCAGCCAGGTTTTTTTCTTCCTGCAATCACACATCTTTATTTCACAGCAGCCTCTCTGATGATGCCACTAGCTTAAAATATGTCACTCACAATCTAGCTTAAAACATTAAATATACTTTGCAACTCATGTGATTCAGTTGTCACTGGATGGTCACATCACTGCAGCAATAAACCTAAAAATCCATCGTGTCAGGACAGAATTTGGTTCAATTAGTCCCAGTCATGCACAAGTGAAGATGGACCTTTTAAAAAGTAATAATTTAATAACAAATCTGGCAATAGAGAAAGGAAGATGCCGAATCCTTAAAAAAAGGGTTTTAGAACAAAAGTCCTCTCTGCTAACATACATTAAGCTTGAATATTCTATTTTCAGAAAAACTTCAGCATCATTAATATCTGTTGTGTTGAAGAAACAGATGTAATAATATAAAAGCAATCTTTTATTACACAAATTTTAAAAATGTTTACTAATTTGATATTTTCAATGCAATATTTTTAACATTTTACTTCATATTCACTTTACAATATTCTGCCACAATGAATTGAGATAAATCATTGACAAACAATGAATTGTGGCCTCTATAAAAACAAAGTAAATGTACTTTAATGTCATAAATCACATGTATGTTCAGTGCAATTTGATTTTAAATAGCAAATAGGCAGAATATTACAAATTATCATTTTTATACACATTAAAATTATTTTAAACTTTTTTTAGCTATTACTGCTTACAAAAATATTTTGAATTATGTATTTGCACTTAATTTCATGACAATAATGAGCAGAAAAATTGATTTAAGATATTAACTGGAAAGCTATTAAATCAGATCTTCACATTTTCAATAACTAACTTATCTTTTGTGTGGGATACCTCCACTTGAAAAATCAAGAAATCTACTTGACTCACCTGTAGGTGACACTGTTGGTCTTAGCCATACAACCAAGGAGCAGTAGCATTCCTTCAGTCTGGAACAATGGTGTTTCCAAACCAAAAATCTTTTTTTCTTGTTTTTATATTTGTATTTTGTATTAGTACTTTTAAGTTCCATTGTGTCATGGTTTAATCCCAGCCAGCAACTGAGCCCCACACAGCCACCCGTGCAATCCCCTCTGGTGGGATGGGGTAAAAGTGAGGGTTGAGATAAAGGGTTTAATAGATAAAGGAAAAGCTGTGCACACAAGGAATTCAAAGCAGAACAAGGAATTCATTCACCACTTCCCACTGGCAGCAGGTGATCAGGGGATGCATCATGTTTAACAGTGACTTGGGAATACAAATGGTCCCTCCAAACGTTCCCCCTTCTTTCCTCCAGCTCTATGGAGGAAGCCCTGTGCTATGGGATATCCCTGTGGTCAGTTGGGATCCATTGTCCCAGCTGTGTCCCCCTACCCTATGTACCCCCAGTCCCTTTGCTGGTGGGGTGGGGTAAGAGGCAGAAAAGGCCTTGATTCTCTGAAAGGGCTGCTCAGCAATAACAAAACCACCCTGTGTCATTTACACTGTTTCCAGCAAAACTGCAAACCACAGCCCATACTAGCTGTTATGAAGAATATTAACTCTATCCCAGCCAGAAACAGGACAAATTTTAATATCAGACCTCTTCAGAGACAGTGATTTATGAAAATGCAGATATATTAAAACTGAATATGCTCTTCTAAAGTAATGAAAAAATGTGCCCACTGGAGAGGAAAAGGAAAAAAACAAGAGTATATACTTGTTGCAAGGGCTCTTCATCCAAATTGAGTATTTGTATTTGTTCATTTAAATGCTTAAGTACAATGCCAAAGAGTTTATCACTTACAGGGAAAAAAAAAGAAAGCCACTCAAAACTTCTGGTTTTAAAACAGTTTTAAAAAACTTCTAGTAGCCAAGTCAGGCATGAATGTAATTACTTCCAATAAAAGGAACACACTACAAAGAATGCAATTACAAAACAACCCCACCTTAAATACTTTAACTACACAATACATAAAACAATTTCTCGCCTATTGTTCAAAATATCTGTAATTTTATCTGGTATAGTTCCAACTAGGATTTTACTGCTAAACCAAAAATTAACTCCCACCTTTCTGCCCAATCAAAATAGAGATTTTAGCCAAGTGAGTCATAGCAAAGAATGCCAGTCAATTACACATTTTATCATAGTATGTGACACTTGATTATTAATCACTCAGTAGGTTAGTCAAAGCCTGCACTAAAATTCTACAGATTATGCAATTACAACAAGCAAATAGGCATGTTAGCAAAATAAACAACTGTATCTGTCTATTTCAAAAGTAAATTATTTCAAATAACATGTAAATGCATGTCTGAAGAGTAGTGATTCTAATTTCTGAAGCATAGAAGACTGATTTTAGCAAAATCTGTCATAAATGCAGAACCTAATTTAGGTCACAGACAGCACCTTCAGTTCCTTATAAAGGACTACTATTTTTTATTCTAACTGCTACTGTTTGATGATGTATAAGTACTTTGCCCCACTGGCAAAATCTTAGCTGTCATAGGCACATATATTAATGGAAGAGTCATAAATCAGAAGGGCTTCCAACAATTTTACCAGGGTACTGGAAGAGTGATGCAAAAAAAAGAAAAGAAAGTACAGTGCTGAAAGCATAGAATGATAACATCAGCCTGAGAAAGAATGTAGTTGTTCCAGCAACAAAAACAGCAGAAACAACGCAGACATTTCAACTAAGCAACAAGCTTATTGACTGAATCCACTGGAAAAACAGCCAGCAATCTCTTATAGAAGTCAAACTTAATTTATTTCCTAATAGGTTTTATCATCAGAGACAATCAAGAATCCTACACATGATGTCACAGAGGTTACTGCCTTTATTTCTGAGGGTTAAAGAGTTCAGTCAAAGAATTAACATCACAGGCCCAAGTTACCTAACTGCTGTTTAACATCAGTATTTTTCACCTGCTTTACTATTCCTTGAAGTTGGTATAAGGAACTAAGAAAACTGGGAAAAGCATAGCTTTCATAAAAATGGCACCCACAGAAAAAAATTCCTTCCTTGTCTTTAAAGGCCAGGAAAAAACACTACAGTGCTAAAAAACTGAAAACTTGTTCCTGAGGTGAGCTAGATGGGCATACCAGCATTACAGAAATAAGCCCAACCTGTAAGGAATTGGGCTTCAAACATAAGTATTTTCTCCAGCTGCAGACTGTAGTCAGTGCAGATTCATCTAATCCAGATAATGTCTTCATTTCCCTTTTGTTATTTCCTATTTTGGTTCTTTGAAGAGAGTAACCTTAACTTTTCCTCCTTCTGCTTATCCATTGAAACACTTTCAGGATTCCACTTTCTCCCTCCAAAAGCTGAAGAGAATGAATTTAGCTCAGCTGAGGACTTGAGTGTTACTGGTCACAAACCTGAGTGTGATTGCTATCAACTGGAAGTGTACACTGCTTAGTGGTGAAAAGACTGCCATGACTGGAACTTTAAAACACCCCACAGCATTTCAAATCTTGTAGATGCACAAATACACATTCCTTCTGATAAAATTTGAATTATCTTGCTTTCAGAACTAAACACCAATTAAGAAATACAATTGACATTTACAGAACAAAAAATATTAAAAGACAAAAAAAAAATTACAGTCTGTGGTGTGCCATCAAGACTTCTTGTCTAAAGGAGATCCTGGATAATGGATTCTTAAATACAACTTTCCCTGAAGGTAGAACGATCAATGAAGCAGGTAGAAAAATTTAGAACTTCTGAAACAAAGGAAATACATATGGAAACAACAGTGTGAAGTGGAGATGACTTTGGGACATAGAAATCCTACTGTATAAAAAAGAATTTGATCCTTCTTGACTCAGATCTCCACTTTAGTAAAGATTTCTGTTCTAAATATTTCAGTATATTACTCTCATTTGAAAGGTAAGGCTGAACTTCATTTGAGTTTAAGAAAGACTCTTTTTAGATTGTGCATAACTTTGAAAATTCAGAAGAAAGACAGTTTTCTTTCAGCAAGGTTGTACTAAGGAATATTCAGGAACTTCTCTCAAAAGAGAGGCAAGTCCCTTCTTCTTTTTTTGTTCTTTTAAATTAGATTTTGATATCTTCCTGTCCCAGTCCAAATTTTGATCAAAAGAGGATATTCTGCTATTGAAAGCAGGGGCGTGCATAGAATCCAAGGCTACTTTACATTCTAGGCATACTGGAAGAGGGAATATTAACCAGGTTAAACTCCTTTTCTGAAATGAACACCTTGAAAAGCAGAGGGGTTTTCAGTATCTGTGGGCTTTATAATCTCTGGATCACTTCTGAAGGCCACTTCATGAAAGTTTAACTCCTCATACCGAAATAGATTTGTAGATTTTATCGCATCTAACTGTCCTAGGGTGATGTTTGTATCCCCATTTGTGTGTGCTATTTTTGCTGGATATCATGTTCTGTGCCTTTAAG
>JAWWMU010000153.1:71539758-71560683 GCA_035048155.1 Cinnycerthia olivascens | reverse complement strand
GGAGGGGCTGTGTGGGTTTGTTTTCTAGAGGGGCCCCCTTTGGAGAGTCTCTCCCAAATTTGCCCTAAACCAGGACACTAACACATCCAAAACACCATTTTGTTCCTGGAAGGAAACGGACTGGCATCTAAAGTCAACAGTAACACAGATGTTTGCAACAGTGGCAAGTAAAAAAACCAACGGCAAGCAACAGGAGATGAAGGCCACTTAGAGAAGACTAACACCGGAGTAAGTGCTTACAGGGATGGACAAAATATACTGGATAAGCAAAAAGGAGATTAGACAGGGACAAAGCACCAAAATAAAATAAAATAAAATAGTATTATATTGCTTCAAAGACACTTTAGATCATACATTCTATGACACTTTTCAGTGTAAGTTCTTCATATAATTTTCATAAAATGCAGAGGTACTACAAATGGGATAGCAATTGACAATACCAACCCTTAAAAAAAAAGTGTTCTACAATTGATTTCCATTAAAATGCAGTACAATACAACAGCCTGTGAATTACTATTATGGGAGAAGAGCTGTCAATATTCTGAATTAAAAACATTCATAATTCTTGCTCTCAAACTGAAACATTTTTGTATGAGTGCGGTGATATTCATATCAAGATGACATCATCTTTATTACTGTGAAGAATCACTATCTTATGTACTTACTACATGAACAAGAGAAGTCACAATATATGCATATTCAGCCTCTAATAGTGGGCTTTGTACATCCATGAAGTAAGAAGCACATACATAGCAGAATATCATAGAATATAATGCTCTAAAATTTAATAAAATGTACACAGGAAAAGTAGCAGGAATCAACCTCACTATTTGCTTTTACTTAGAAGCATCTCTATGCCCTATTAAAGTGCAGGAAATGAGAAACAGTCTATGAGAAAAATAAAGCTGTAGATGAAACAGCAGGCACCTCAACTTTATAGCCCTCTTTTGCTTCAAATAGTTTTGGACTTGATTAGTTTTATATTGCAGTTAAGAACTTGAGAAAAAAGCATTATTCCATTTTATTAGTATCAGATTTCAATAGGGAATAAAGCCTTCATGACTTAATATCAGAGTGTATTGGCTGACAGAATCTATCAGACTGATCATCCATATTACTCAGAGGTTCTGATACCATTTGTTGTTCTCAGAACTACTTGCCCTATTCAGCCCTGATGCTTTTGTGGTCTCTGCTTCACTTCTCCCTTCTGTCTTGCCATCAAAACTACAATTAATCAGCTAATCTTTGAGATGTCAAAATGCACTCGGTCCTTCAGGCTATTTCCTCTTGTCAAGAAAAGCATTATTTTCAGTAATCAGACAAATGTATTTGCCAATGCAAATGCAGCCTACACAAATTCTCTTTTCATTTACAACACTACTGTTTACAAAGACACCATCAATACTTTTGTGTTACTTGTGCTCTTCAATAAGAATTGCCCTTTTGTTCTAAACTACTCTTATTTCAAATATAAACATTTAAAGTTAAATAGAAAAATAACCAGCTAATAACATTTGCAATAAACTAAAAAAAATACATTTGGATTTTAAATGCTAAAATTAAATCGTCAGTGAAAGCAGTAACTTAATTTAAAAAAAATCCCAAACTAAAACTAACTGAGCTAGAACTAACCGTGGTAGGTCAACCATTGCAGCTGGCAGATGCCCACCCAATCGCTTCACTTCCCCTTTTTTCCTGGACAGGGGGAGAATGTAAGATGGAAAAGCATTTGGGTCAAGATAAAAGACTGGAAGGTCATGTACCAATTATTGTTATGGGCAAAACAGACTTGGAGAAAATTATGGAAAATTAAAAATAGAGTACAATAGTGAGGAAACAAAGACAAAACCTAAAATCCTCTTCCTGCTAGTCCCCTTTCTCCCCAGGCTCAACTTCACTGTTTTGTTCCCAAGTTCTCTACATCTCAGGGATGGGGGTTATAGTCAGTCCATAATTTCAACTCAGACATTCCTTCCTCACACTTTTTCTCCACTCTGCTGTGGATACCTACTGCAGGATACATCTTCACAAACTGCTCCAACATGGGTCCTTTCCACAGGCACAATTCCTGCCAGGAGCCTGCTCCTGCATGAGCTCTCCCTGGGCCACCTTTTCCTTTACTGCACCATCGACCTGTTGCAGTGTGGGGTCCTCAAGAGCTGCAGTGTGGACACATCAGCCCCACCATGGCCTTCAATGGGCTGTGAGGGAATCTGCTCCTGTGCCTGGAGCACCTCCTTTCCTCCTTCTGCTCTGACCTGGGTACCTGGAAATCATTCACGTTTTTCAACTGCTCAACATGTTTGGCACTTGGCAAATTAAAGTGTTATCTTTTCTAAACCTGTGAAGGATGGTTTCTTAGCAAAATGCGAAGATAGTTTTCAAATAAACTGTGAGCAACATTAAGAAACAATTCTAAAAGCAAGGTGACTTAAGTTTATACAGGTTATTGGAAAGAGAACAAATATGACAGCCAGCTGCCCATTTTCTAAACGACAATGCAAGTCAGGTTTAGCAGGACTTTCTTCACTACCTAGACATGACAGCAAAAAATGTAAACTTTGAATTCGATTTCTTGAACACCAGGGAACTTTTTAGAGTTCATCAAGAATGAAGGAGTTTTTTTGGTTTGTTTGCTTTTTTGTATTTGGGTTTGTTTTAGCTGTTTTTTTTTAGAGGGTGAATGCTCCTATAGTTTCTACACTGCCTACCTTCATTAAGGAGAAATGTTTTAGAAGCACATTAGGTTGAAAGCAGACTAAGGTCAGATACAGCTTCTGATTTGCTTCTGATACCCCCTTCTTTAATCAGACATGAGAATAATTTTTATTAAATCTGTGACAGAAAAAAGACAGAGGTATGTGGAGACCAGCAGAAACTTTTTGGAGACATCTCTTTCTGTGATGTCTTTCAGGCCTATGTTGACAGGCACAGCCTTGCAGTTCAATACAACTCTTTCTGCAGACCTTGAAGTATTTGAATACTACGTAAACATTACAGAAAATCCAATAATATGTTTTAAATGAATAACCTTGCTTTCTGTATAATTATTTTTTTAATCAAGAAGAACCATAGCAAAAATAGTTTAAGAAAAAAAATCTATATTCCTAAAGAGTTAAAAAGAATATTCAATAGTTCAGAAGTGGCAGAATCAGCACTACTCACACAATTAACAGTTTGATTAATTTTCTCATACTGTTTATTTAAAAGACAGTAAATTTCCTTTTCCTGCTGAATGAATCCCTTTAACTCCAACAATATGAGAATAAAGGAATAGAGATATGTAGAGGTTTACAGGGTGGGGAAATTAGCCTGCTTTCAAAACTTGACCAGATTTGTTTCTAACTACTACACAATTTTAGCAACACAGAAAGCACTTCTGATCTGGCTTTAACACTAATACATATCTGCAGCAAGTAAGGCTCATGACTTTCTTTGAGGAGTCTGGCACTCCTCAAAGCAAAAGAAGAAATCTAAACCAAATAAAAGTAATTTTGCTTATAACTGCAGGTCTGGGGCACAAAATAGAGCAAACACATTATAGAAAATTTATTTCAACTTCAAATTGTCAGTCTCACTTATATTTACTTATTTGAATTAGAATGCAGGTTGTTGGCAATGATTATACCAAAATACATCTAACACAAAACTGCTGAGGTACCAGTTTCAGGGTGAGAAATATTCACACTAACTGAAGATGCAATAAAACATCAAAATAACTTTCCTTAAAAGGAAAATAAAATATATTTAACAGGGTAATTTTCAAAAACTATTTTTGAAGTTTATAAAGGTGGAAGAAACTTTGATAAGCTTTTACTATGTTATGCCAAGGATCTTAACTTTGTTTCATGCTATGTATATGTTTCATGCATAAAACTTTAAAAAAAAATTATCTTCTAAATTTTTTGATGGCCACTAACTTCATGTTAAGGCCAGAAGGCACTTCTGCACTCTGCAGAGGCTGCCACTATTTGCACAAGTTAAGGCATGATACTACTCATCCATCATCTTACAATACACTGTGCCCAGGGCAAGGCACTGCTTTCAGACTTGGTGATTATCTTATAAACCTATACTGCTCCAATTCCAGCTGTATTCTCCACACTTTCATAAGATAACTGTAACTACATTGTATTTGTGGCAAATGCAAGGTCAAACCATTCTATGCTTCTATGGAGGGAAATTGTCTCAGAGATTTAACGTACATCTCACATGTTAAACTTATAACTGTGGCTTTCAATGCACAAGATGTATGCATTGAAGGGGAGCAGGTTAGAAGACAGACTGAAGAGTCAATAAAAACTATTTTCATTTTTCTTCTTAAGGCAATTTCATTATTGGTAAAATCAGAAATAATTTATTTTAAAAGCTTATGAAGTGTGTTGGAACCATAGTAATGTCAATGTACATTCAATATTAGCATAGAAGTAAAATCATATCATGTATAATACCATAAAAGTATGGAGCACCAAGAAATATTCTACATTCTGAATGGGTATAAATGACAGCATGGAAAGCACAGAGAGAGTAATTTCTGGGAAAATGTGCTACAGACCTTTTTAATTGGTATTTTTCAAAAATACTTAAAAGATTTTAATCTACTATAAAGGGAATGAAAATTTAAATTCCTTGCTACCTTTTTTTGGCTAGCTTTTATATCCTTTAAAAATATTTGTAGAAAAACTAAGAGACGTAGCTCCCACTGTACATTAAGGGTGTATTCCTGAGAAGGGAGACAGCGACCAATTTTTCAGATAAAGCAATTTTTCCTCATCAGGGTAAGCACAAGAGCTACATGTAATAACTTACAAAATACACATCTTTAAATACACACAGGCAAAGTATGAAGGATGAAGCAAGCAGGATAGAAAGGAAGCAGAAAATTATCAGGATTGTCACTGAAGCATTACTTCTAACTAAAACCTGACAATCACCTTATTTTTACATCTTTCATTGTGACTGATTTGATTCACCTGAGGACAAAAATAAAGATGGTGAAAATGCAACTGCTCAAAAAACACGCATAAGACAACTGTCACAGGAGATATATAGCTGGCCTTCAGTTGCCTAGAAGTACCAGCTGAGATCTTCTGAAACAGTTATCCAGCCTGAAATACCAGCATCTTCTTCAGCTGACGATCCCACTCTCTGCCTTTTACTCCCCATAAGATATGTAATGCCCCTGTGCATATAAATTGTGCGCATGCTTCTACCTGCTGTAGCATTAATTCTTACAGGAAAAACTGCTTTTCTGCTAAACAAAGGTACTTCATTACTTACACTACTAAAGGCTAGAAAACAGCAATGACTGGCAAAGCAAATCTGAAACTATAAAGAAAGCAGCAACACCTATCAGAGTATTCCTTTCTGAGAAATGTACGCATTAGAGAGGCTGACAAGTAAAATGAAGTTTCGAAGCAAGAATAAATTTAATAGAGGGTAAAAAACAGTGAAAGAAATGTGCTTGGATGAAGTGATTTTAAGTGCCTAGCTGAGCAAAGAAGGCTCATGAGTTTTCATAGAAAACAATATATGTACAGAGTAATAAGCAAGACCCAGCAAAATCAAGTGCTCTTTCCTCAGTCTATACTATGCTACATATTTGCTGTGACCTTTCTTATGCAGCAATAAAACATTGCACACTATTGGGGTCCAGAATCTTCATGAAGAGTTGCAGCAATTACACTGTTAACTCTAGGATTGGCATCATCTCTCATCCTCACCTTCTACATTTCTGATTAATCAAATGACTGACTAGCTACGACAAACAAGAGAAAACAAAAAAAAATTGTTATTTCACTGTCCTAGAATTTTAGCCTTTATATTTTTTTTTCCTTTTAACCTTCCCAATGTTTTGAAGACCAAAGACACAAAACTCAGCAAAAGCAAAACTGAAATTAATCAGCACTTTAACTATAGTTTCTTTGAAAATGTAGGAATTGAATTTTGGGTTATGAATACAATGGCTTCCAAATTTTTCCTCTTCTGGAGACCATTTTTCTTTAACATTCACTCTCCTCAAAGGTTTTGAAACTACAAATACACTTCAGATTAGTGTTTCTATTCTGTGACATACCATAGAAATCCCTTGAAGGTAAGTTTCAGACACAAAAAAAATAATTTCAAAGAAATGAGTCAAGTCCATGGCAGGAAAAAAAAAAAGATTTTACATACTTCCTCTCTTCTCTATTTCTTTTTGATTTTTATACATCAGTCTGCTTTAGCCTCTTCTCCACAACAAAATTAAGAATTAGGCTAGTAGTGGCATGCTGGACTGAAATAAAAGAGCATGACGACGCAGATAGCCTACCTACACTGAAGTTACTAAGTTCCTCTAAGTTAATACTCTGTATATATTAATAATTTCCCATTACTAGAGTAATAAATTTCAGCTTTGCAAACTATTTCCCATACAAATTTTTAATAAAGCCTGAAATATTTTTTGTTTCTTTTGTTACCTTACTTTTTTTACTGGATGTAACCAGAGTATTAATAATGAGGTGAGATTGTAGAAATTATATTGCTAAGCAGAAGAGCAAGTGTAAATAGCACTTTTTCATTCTACATTCATTCTGTTCATCCAGCTTTGTCCTTATATTCAGAGCAGGCTTTTCTACTGTCACTTTCAGTTTCAGCAGTGATTACATATTATCTCTCTCTCTATTAAAACCATGATCTACTTGATTATGTGCCCTAGCTGAAAAGTACTGTGAAAACAGAAAGCAATTTAAAATGGTAATTTGGTGTATTTAAAGAATTTCAATTACTAAAAGTTCCTACTAAACTTTTTTTTTTTTATTTTGCAAACTCAGATTTTAGGTAGATGGTGTTGCGAAGTCACTCTGATAAAATACCAGTGGTTTTACCGTCACTCATTGATATTGGTTTGCTATTTTTTGGTTACCATAGTATTGTGACTGTATGTATCAATATGTACACATATACATCTAATTGCTATTCACAACTTCATACTGGATTACTACTGCAGTGGTCCTCCTAATTATTAATTACATACTGACATATATTCTTGTCATGTGAAGAGTTTTACTCTGCACTTACCATAAAAATGTTAAATACCTCAAAGCTAAGACCGTCAAAATATCACTCATCTGGATCAACAATTACTACAAGTTACATTTATAAATGATCTATTGGTAATACAAACAATTGGTAATACAATTCTCTTTTCTGTTTCTTGGACCAGGCAGAAGGGGAAAGAGTAATCACATGGAACTGTATGCAAGAACAGGTATACAAGTATCATAAGATTTTAGAAAAATGGTATTTCATTGCCACAAATAGCATTTGCCTGAAATAAATATGGCAAAGAGTGACAAAACAAAATAATCTCCATTTATGAAATCCTATTTAAGAGGCTAAACCCACAAATTTTATTAATTTCTATGAAAGTTCAAATGTTTAACCTAGTGATGTCTTATGCTTTTTAAGGACAAATGAGGAACAGTAAGATCAGCAACTAACAAGAACCTACAGTTTTTGTTTGGTGGCTTCCTTTTTTAATATTAAAAAAAGAAGGTGAGCGCTATTTTAATGTATTTGCAACAATGTTGCTACAGCATTTCAGATTTTTTTGGAACTTACCATCTGCAGACCAAACTTTAAACTTCAAACTTTTTAAAGATGTTTTTTATAAAAGAATTTTGAACTTATGTGTGTACATAATCACTGTAATTACAGATGGAGTAATAATGTTTCAGCTACTTCATCAATACTGCTACAAGGAGTTTGAAGAGCAGTGTACCTATGAAAAGGTACAAACAGACACACAGAACAGTATTTTCAAAGATTAAGCATACCTGTGTTCGCAGAATTTCGCCTTTTGACAGTTGCATATCACCAGTCAACTCTTTCACAGTAATGCCAAGTGGTTCCAGACGCTTGCTGAAGTAATTTGTCATTTCAGCTGCCAAAGCCTTCATAGGAGCAACATACACAATCTGCACCAAAACAACACTCACTTGATAAATGAGCAAACCCCACAATGTCGTTTGTTTCATGGCAACCATTACAAATCACAATTTATTGTGAAATATGATGCCAGGCGCTTACAGTGAAAAATCTTAATAGTGATATATGAAAAGTAGTTATCTTTGTTGGCTAAGTGTGCAGCTGTTTAAAGGACAATGGATTTTGTTTATACAGCCTCATCGCTTTGAAAATTGGTTCTGCATGAAAGCTAAATGCATTTTCATAGCTTTTTATTCACATAATAAGATTTTTAGAACACAAGTAAGAATAGCTTGAACAATAATGAAGTAAATCAAAACTAGCCTTATCTTTAACTTGGAAAAATCTAATATCCTTGAGAATTTCCTGATTTCATATTCCACATAGAACATATAATAGATTTTACCTTACAAGTTTAAAAGCTGTTATTTGGTTCATTAAACTCCTACCTTAAACTCATCCTTTTTGATAACACCGTGCTGGACATGCTGGCGAATTTCATGAAGGATTGTCAGCATGGCAATGTTAGTCTTCCCAGCTCCAGTGGGGGCACAGATCAGCATGTTTTCATTTGTGTTGTAGGCAGTCTCAAAAACTATAGACTGGATTCGGTTTAGTCTTTTCATGCCTTTAAAAGCAAGTTGTCCAATCTGTTAAAACAAACACACATATCTTGGATTTTTCATAGATGTTTGTACATGTGCGTGTGTATATCCATGCATATATTAATCATTAGAAAAAGAACACATGGAAATAAACCTTCAGATACCTGTCATAATATATTTATTATTCCAATTTTTTAATATTTTGAAGGCACCACTTCTACCCAACCCTCAAATAGGGAATCAATAAAGAAAACAAATTATAACAGGATAACATCTGCTAAAATTAATCAAACTCTTTGGCCTCATACTATTTCACCACCTATTTTTTTTTAACTCAAGAGTGGGACCAAAACTAATATGCAGTAAAATATGGAGCTATTAGTAATTAAACATCAGTAAACAGCATTAACGAGAAAAGAACAATATACATCTCAAAATCTAAGATGACCAACTATGACTATTCTATTGGAAGGTGAGGCAGTAAAACAACGGAACTCAATGAAGTTCAATTTTGCAAACACACACACAAATTCAGTAAAAGCTTTCTCTTACTTCTCCATCTTGCAATTTTTCATGTTCAGACCTTTCTCCAACAATATTCACAAAAAGCTATAGTCACCAAAAAGGAACATAAAACTTGTATGTGTAGTCCAAAACAAACTTAGAGAATGTTTTGAAAAAATAGATTTTATAGTTGATACAGGAAATTACGCTTATTATAGTTCAACGCATGTTTAAATCTTACAAAGTACAAATCATCCATTACAGTAATACTTTGTTTTATTAGTCTGTCTGAAAACTTATATTTTTACCAGGAAAGAACCACTGTACAGCAACAGTGGCAATTTCTGCATTTGAAGATTATAAAAGCTTTGTAACTGAAGAACAGCCCTTAAAATATAAAATTAATTTTCAAATAAACTTACTTTTTCTTAGTTACTTTTCACAGATGTTTAAAATAGACTGCAGAATACATAATTATTTTCTTTCTACAGATTTAATTACTTGCACTGCTTCTACTACAAAGAACGAAAAGTATCTTACCGATATATTCAAAGATTGTAAGTTTTACTTTACTTGTAGGAAGCAACAAAAGTACAGTGAAAAACAGACACCAAAGAATCTTCTGAAGATCTCCTTTTCCATTATTCTGGCTGCTTTAATTAATTTACAGTGGTTTTCTATGGTAAAAGTCACTCCAATATCAAATATTCTTCCCAGTTCATTCTAAACTAAGCAAATTATTTGAGCAGGACTTCCCCAAGTAATGTAAGCTTAGGAATGAGGGCTTCATCAGCTATTTACATCAAATACTTCACTTTTGCAACAAACAACACTAAGTCTACCATTGTGCTGCAGTTTCCTTGGTAGTAGCCTCATGTGAGGGGCTATGAAACAAATTACAAATTTAGATTAATAGACCATTTTCACAAAAAAATTAAAAGCTCTACTCTTAAATCTATAGGAATGTCGTACTTAATGACTAACCAACTGTAGTTTTATTTTAGATGGCTTTGAACAAGAAAAAACAAGATTCACTGATATAGAAGGCAATGAAAACACTAGGCAATCAGCACTCTTTTTGAAAAATGTCCTCTTCAATTTAACAGTGCCTTTGTCTTAGAGCTTTTGGGTTGAAAACTTCCTATGCCCCACAGAAAAAGTAAGTTCTACTCAAATCATGAAGTGCATTTGTATTTGTAGGATTGACAAATCTCAAATATATCCAAACATCTATTTTAAACCATTGTCTTTGGTGAAGAAAAATAAATAATCTAATGCAACTAATTCACGCACTTTTGATCAAGTTTCTTCTGTTTTTTAGTGGCTGAATTTCAGGATTACAACAGTTTTCACTGTCACTATTCTTGCACAGTTTACTCTGCTTGCAACACTACAGGAAGAAAGCTTATTCCTTTCACACCAAGTTATGTATACATAATATGTGCTTTGTGTATCATCTTCAAAATTAATTTCATCTTCATGAATGAGACTCTTATAAAGTATTAATGATTCTCCTGGAGACCTGTTGAATATCTTGATGTTATCAGGGTTCAATCAGCTATTTGTAGGGCCTCACTCAGGTTAGATTTCTAACTTGCCTGTTACTTCATTTTGAGATTTCTTGACAGGTCTTTGCAATTGGTTTTATTTTCCCCTTTCCCTTCCATTCCATTGAATTGCTTTTAGAAGCTATTATAAACACTGAATAAAGTTCACACTGATGAACACCATTTACAGAGATTATGACAAGGGATCTACAAAGAAAAAGTCACAAATACAACTGATGATTACAGAATTGAACTAATAAAACACTACATTACACAATATTACTTTATTTTAAAAAGCAGTTTTTAAACAAAAGCAGAAACATTGTTGTCTAAATGAAGTCCAGACCAAGTATCTTCAGAAATGGATAACAGGAATTTTTCACAGGCACCCAGATGAATTTGTGTGGCTTTGCACATACAGATCATCTTACAGCAGAGTAATTGTTAAAACTCTTAAACATATCTTACAAAAAAAAATTATCTTATTTTTTTTAAACTACTGCCTGTAAAAATATGGTATTCCAGCTTTTCTTAAACTTTCAGTGTGCAGCATAAAACATCTTTTTCCTTTATGTTTGGCAGAAATTACATATACTATAGCCCTAGGACATGCAATTGTAAGCAAAAATAAATATTTAGAAAAATAAAAATAATTTCCTGTCTCTTTGGGAAGCAGCAATAAGAAACCCAGATGTTTCAGAAAAACACAGAGGCAGTTGTGTAGCAAGTCAGAAAAATTAACTTCAGCTTGTTTTCTGGAAAGATGCTAAGCCAATTGAAACAGGAATATTGAGAGTAGAATAAAGAGTAACAAAGAACCCCAAAACAAATAAAAAAACCCAACCCAAAATAAACATAAAAGCCTGGTTAAGAACTAGAAGTACTTTTTAAAATAATGGTATTCTGAACCAGAACCTAGGTTTTCATTCAACAAACTAATTAATTTTCAAGTCGGCACTCAAAAATCAATATACAACATTCAGAATCACAAAACAGTCAATAAATAATCTTTGAAAGTTGATTCTGTAGGAATATACTAAGGATTAAAAAAGCTACAAGAGAAAGTCCCTCCAGAGGAAAAAAATACCCTAAGACATCTTGAAACCAGCTCTCCATTAATTGAAAAAATATTATCTTTCCTCTAAATTCCATTTTATTCCATGTAGTAAGTACAAGTGCATAATCCAAAACCAGTAGTTTTGCCCTTATAAAATAGTAAGGCAGTGTACAGAAATGCAACAGTATGCATAGAAGTCCACAGTTTGACAAAGGTATTAGAAGATTTGGGTTTTTACATTGTCATTTGCATGTACAACATATTTTTTAAATGGAAAACAATTTCTTCCATCTGGCACATAAACATCAGCCAAGGCTTCTACAGACTAACTCTTTTTCAGATAAACCAGTGAAATCTCTTCTTGCTTAAAGGACTGGTAGCCACTGGATGGCAGAAAGTGTTTTTTACTGAAAATGAATGAGATGCAATATTTTTAGCCTTCCATTCTACAGCTGATTTATCCCTAGAATTCAACACAAACCATAGGAAGTTTGAGTAGAATACAATCTGAGTGTTACTCTCAACTAACAGTATTTCAAGCCTAAGAGGATGCCATTTTTACACAAGTATGAATCAATATGAAAAGCCACTGAGAAGCAAGTCTTTCCACAAGCCAGATGATACTCAAAGCAGCTGTGACGTGAATGAATAAACCCCCTGATTTTACTTCAGTAAGCTTTCCAATTCTTTCCCATGGAATTTATTGTTACAACTAATGCATTTATGAATGAATGAGATTACACTTAATCAAGATATTCTAAATCAGAAATTTCATCAGAAAGATATTTGTGTGTTGGCGCTCTAACAGCAATTTAAAAATAGGACAAATTTGTTTAAGTCATTAAAGTAATATTCATGAACGAGTCCATACAGTTCTGTCTGCAGGCAAGCTTCAGCTCAGAAACACAACTGCTTTAGCAACAAAGTAGTGGCAGCGTCTGCTTTAAATAGCAGACCATCAGCACTTAAGACAGAGTTTTAGTCATGCAATTCATTACCAAGACCTTGTAGAAATGCTCCATAATGATGCCTTCTTCTGTCATATTATAACAAAGTAATACGATTACTACCCATTTATCTCAGAGATTATCCACTGCTCCCATAAGCCAAGGTTGAGCTTTCAGCATTTTCCCTACTCATTGGCTTAATTTTAATGTAGAATTATTTTATGCAAAGTACCTTATACATTTCAGGTGAAACAAATCCCATTCTGCAGTTAGCTGTTCTATTATATTTTCAGTTAAAAAGCTAATTGATCTAACTGGTAATAATATGACTAATCCATGCTTTTTTACATAAAACCCATGAAATTCAGGATGCAAAGCTCTGATATCCCTTGTTCTGACACATAAATAGTCTCTAGGTCATCTTTCTCCTTCACTGTCCTCTGGAATGTTGTTGGTTAAAACACATATCTATGCATATATACTCAAATGCACACACAAACACATGCTTTTATAGGTATGTATATACACATACACATTTTAACAAATACATTCCCACTATACTTCTGAATTATGAATAATAATTAGTAGTTCCCTCCCTGTTTGCCAATTATGCATCTATATACTTAAAGCACTTTTGTGCCAGTGTAAATCCTATTTTGTTACTGAAGGCACACTCAGAAATGAACATAGATGTTATACCTGGGGACTTCCATAGCTTCCCTCTCCTGATGATACTTTTCACATTCTGCTATTTCCAGGAAAAAGAGGTAGCTCGTTAGATTCAAGAACAGAAATAAATAAAAATGTAACTATATAAATAGCATAAAAATAAAATTATTTTTACATTATCTTAGGAGCACTATTTGAGAATATGATTTCCTACCTGCCCCAAAGACTGAAATGTTGTCTTTCAAAGTGCACATATACATTTTAAGCAAAGGCTCATACCACGCAAAAGAAAAACTGCATGATGTTTGGATCTGCTCCATTTAGCACCAAATCATATCAGTGAGATTTCACTGGACTTAGGGGAACAATTTTTGCAGGAACAAGAAGCATACACAAAGATATGAAAATTATACAAGCGTACCAAATAGAGCTTACGACTGGCTTTGGGCCATAATCAGCATTACAATTTCTTCAAGTAAGTACAAATTATATCTCATCCAGAGTGTAGTACCTGAAGAGTTATGTGCTATAAAGGAAGCTTGGAGTAAAACACGTTAGACAGATGCAAATAACAAAGGGCACCAGAGAACCAGTAGCTTATTTCAGCACTGTAACTGCAACAAGTGACTAGCCTAGAACTGAAAGCAATTCTTGTATGGTATGGCCTATTCTGGTCACTATTAGCAGAAACCACAGATCACAGAATCATTTAACTTAGAAATCATCCAGTTCAGCCCCTCTGCTCAAAGCAGGATTATTTACACTATGCAGTTGTGTTTCAACTATCAACAAGGATGGAGACTCCACAACGTTTCTCAGCAAAGTGTATTTGACCACCTCACAGTAAAAAATTACTCTCCTGTGTTCAGATAAAATTCATGTGTCTTAATTAAAGCCCATTTCCTCTGGTGCTGCCACTGGGCACCACTGATGAGAGTCTGGCTGTCTCTTTGTTAATCATTCTCACATCAGGTATTTATATACACTTGTCACATTCCCCTGAGCCTCCTCTTCAGTTCTCTCACACTCCCCTCACACAAAAGATGCTCCAGTCCTTTAATTAGATTAAGAAGTCAGAAGAATTCCAAGAAATGACAAATAATGAACCACAAGGGTAGAATTACACTCTGACATCTTAGAACAGGGAATCACAGCCCATATAAGACTACTTTAAATATGTTCTTAATTGGAATTAAACATCATCTTTCAGAAAATGACAGTCTTTATTTTAAAATTATGACCACATTCACTAGTTAATGCAGTAAGTATTTAAGTAGTAGTAGTAGCCATCAGAAACCAGGGAAATTTCCATACTTTCAAGTTATATTAATATATCTTTAAACTCAAAAGGAACACTGCAAAATTCTTCTGGATTCTGACAGACTTCACTAGAGTAAAAGGAAGGATCTCGAGAGGAAAAAAAAAAATCATTCTATATTAAAGGATCACCTCTGCTCAAAGTTACCATAACACAAAAACTATGAAAATTATTACAATTTTGCTTTTTTTGGAATGCTGCTTCCAAATTACGAGTAAACATTCCCTCTCCAGACCTTTCAGACTTCACTTCTGCCAAACACTGAGAGTTTTGTTTGAATTACTCAGTTCTAAGAAATGTCAAAATTCTGGACGGTTCACAACAGTGAGTGCTGTTCAAGAAACAAACTTCCACTAAAGAAGATCCAGACTCCATCCAGACAAGTCCAGAACAGTTCTATTAAAAAACAAATTGCAGAAAAATTTAGGAGTATAATATTCTCTTACCAACTATGCAAACATAGGCTCTCCATGAAAAAAAGAACCAGTGAAAACCAAAAAAAAGTCAAAGAATAAAAAGCCTCTATCTCTGGCTTTGTGGGTTTGTGCTTTTATTTGGTTCTTTGTCCTTTTTTTTTTTTTGCTGCTGTTGTTTGTTTTGTTTGTCATCAGTCCTACCTTCTGCACTCTTGAAAAAGAAGAATGATCTATTCAAAATCAAGGGGTTTTAGGGAAAATATTTACCTTCATATATGAAATGACGGCTAAGAGTTTACATGCCTGAAGCAATTTCAACGGAAATCCTTGTAAGTCTGTAGTTGCATTGTCACCAACTTTATATATAAACTATTCTCTTGATGAACAACACTATACAAACAACTGCAGCAGTCATACCTTTTCAACAGACTTCTGAATTATTCAGCCACTTACTCTTGTACTAAAAAGACAACATTGAGAAATATTCTTGGGTTCAATGTATAGATTAAGTCCAAAGACATCAGCGTGTATGTACCCCAAATCAGTGTGAAGGAAATGACAGGACAGCACTATGGCACTATAAGGCTTTACTGCTCTGAGTCAGAAAACTGAAATAGCTTGGGGGATCTCCTCGCCTCACTGGGAGAACTGTGTTGTGTTCATCAACCTAGTTATAATATGACAAAAGATTATAGACAGAGTGATTATACCCTCTGGTGATTTGATTTGAGGAAATTGATAACAAAGTGTTTCAGAAAGATTTTTCCATAAAGGGAATTATTTCTACAGAAAATGTGCATAAGTTTTGGCATCCAAACAGACACACAAGAGAGATTCTGATTTCAGTGACACTACTGCAAACTCAAAAGTATCCAATGTCAAGAGAATTATTCCTGATTATAGCAATGAAATGGAGATCAGAACACAGCCTCCTCTTGGAGCTTTCTGATGCCATTTGTGAATTACACACAAAAATTACCTTGAACTAATGCAGCTGAAGGAAAATTGGCAACAGTTGTAGCATTTCCTAATAACCTCAGAAGTTAAACTCTTATGAGGATAGAAGGATTTGAGTTTAATTTAACCACATTTCATCCATATTAAATGTAACCAAAAAAAGGTTTTCTTCCTCATAAAGTTAAAAAATATCTTAATGTTGTGCAAAGCTAAAACTATGGGAGAGTGAAATACAAAAAATTGTACATATTTAAAAAAATATTTAAAATCTACATTCAAAATACCTACAAATTTTTAAGAAAAATTCAGATGTCCTGGCCTGCTACATATTGACATCTCCACTATCTCTCTGGCTTTTCTAAATGGAGCAATGAGGAAACTGATGATTATATGCTACAGTCTATTCTTCAGGTTTTGTTGGGTTTTTTTTTTTTCCAATTCAGAGAACACTCTCATGATTTCTTATACTTAAATAAAAATAAATTCTTAGCTCTGTTGATGACATACTGTTCTCATAATTTATTCCCCTGGGAAAATACAGTGAAACTCTTGGAGGAAAAAACATCACTATTAGATGCACACTGACTCAAAAGCAACTGCAATCAAAGAGTTAATATATAAAAACCTTTCCTAGTTGTTTAAGAACATAGACACTGCAAGACAAAGGGAGAAACCCAACAAATATTAAGGAAAGAAAATGAGGGCACTGAAAAAGTAGCTACATACATTCTGGGCATTGGTGAAAAAAAAGTTAGGCTACTAACATGCAGCATAGAAACTGAAGTCCTTTTTTCTAACCAATATAAAACAGTTTCAGCTAACATTTCCCAATTAAAGAGATTATGATATGTTATGAAACTACATAAAAATTACTTTTTGAAAATTGAATTCTTCTATAAATCACCATTTATAAAGTAGCAGGAAGAATTTTGAAACACCTGCATCATATCAAGAGAAATTTATTCTTTTTCTTCCATATTCTTGTTGCAGTTTTGAAAGAATGTCACTACTAACGTAAACAAAAAAATTTCTAAGCCAGAAGTTGTGTTGATGAGGGCATACATTCTCTCAAAAAAGGTGTGGCTACTCCAACTAACCTATACAGATAACTGGAAAATTTAGTCAAAATGGAGAATACTGACAGGAAATAGCAGACAGTTTCTGGTCAAATATCAGAAGTTAGTGACAATGAGGAACAGACAAGATATCAGACAAAAGGGATCAAAGTCCCAACCCTCCCATTCCACACCAACATATGTGAATGATTGAGGTATGGAGCAGGATAAAGACACAAAACTTCTGAAGGATTGCATCCAGGCATTTACATTCAGCAGCTCTCAGGAATTAATCTCAGGATTAATGGAAGATTAATACACAGAAAACTACAGACTCACAAAACCTAAAAAGCATCAGCTGAAGAAGGTAGCTCCTACCTTGCAAACAGCACTACAGATTTAACAAAGCTTTCACATGTACTTTGTGAAGTGCTGTAGGCTACACCTGAACCAGATTTTGTTTTCAAAGAATCACAGAATGTGTCAGGTTGGAAGGCACCACAGAGGGTCTGTGGTCTCGTCCAACCTCCCTGCTCAAGCAGAGTCATCCCAGAGCACAGGGCACAAGATTGTGTCCAGATGGTTCTCGAATATTTTCAGCAAGGGACAATCCACAACCTCTCTGAACAATCTGTTCCAGTGCTCAGTCACCCCTATAGTAAAGAAGTTCTTCCTTGAATTCAAGTGGAACCTGTGCATCAATTTCTACCTGTTGCCTCTTGTCCTACTGATTAGCACCACTAAGACAAGCCTGGCTCCATCCTCTTGACACCTTCCCTTCAGATATTGACAGACATTCATGAGGTCCCCTCTCAGTTGTCTCTATAGTTTGCTGCTATAGTAGTTATTAATATGCAAACATCTTTTTTTTCCTGATGTTAAATTATTGGTGCAAAATTTGAGTGAGGTACTCATATTTAGCCTAGATGATACATGTGGCAACATGCCAAAAAGTGTCCATGTAAGGAATATGCACAGCAGGAAGACAGTCTTAAACTGAGAGGTCCAGAAGGACAAAGATCCGCAGGTGTCAAAAGCAAGTGGAAGTAGAATCAGGAACATAGAAAATTATCTCCAACATAGTCTCAGATGACTCAGGGAAAAAAATGTCCAATCTTTTCAGATTCAGGGAACACAGGAGACGTGAAGGAATATTTGGAAGTAAGTTTCCTTCTTTATATTATGTTTTATGATAAGTAATTCCTACGAACGACTAAATAAAATCATCTTCCTCTATATTTTGTTTACTGCAAATGAAAAGCTCTTAGTTCCTTTCTCCTTATTAATTCCCAACAAGCTATTATTATATAAGGTATATTTATTTATTAATACAAAAACTAAAAGTAATCTCACTCTTATTTGATGTGACCATTTCCAATATTTTAACTGAAAGATTAGGTGGTAGGATAATTTCAGTTTTCCAATTAAAATTCAGAAAAATTATTTTGTTGTGAAAAGAGACAAAACGCACAAAAAATCTGCTTCCCGCTTGAAGAGACTTTACATCATTTTTGCTCCTTGTTGTTCTTCTGACTCAAGCAATTGGTCTTCAAAAAGTTTAAAAGTTTCACTGTATGAGCATTTATTGTGTGATCTTGGGATTAATGGAAACTGTAAGTCTGAGCTGAACAGCCCATCAGTTATAAAATTAATCTTCTAGTAATATAGCTTCTCTATCCCAAAACCTTTTAAAAACATTTAAAATTATTTGGTGATTTCTAAGTGAATCCCTTGATGAACCATCTCAGTCCCATTTCTGTCAATGAAAGACAGCCCATTCTTATCTAAGATAAAAAATTCACTTCTTAAGGAGCATATGGAAATTTGTGCTAATTAAAGACAACATAAAAATCAGACAAACTATAACTTGTCTAAAATATTTTGAGTGAGAGTTAATATTTTAAATGTTGCAGCATTTCAGAACTAGAATATACCTCCCTCAAATTTGAAAATTCTCACTTTGAGATTACATTTCTTAAAAATTAAAAACAATTTTGGTCTTTGGTATAATTTGAATTAGAATTTAAGATACTATCCTGCATTTCACTTTAAAGACTGAATACTCCTAAGAATGAAAGTCTGCCTTCGGGGATGCTATCAAAGTAAAGCAGACTACTGCATTCTTCCACACTTGTACTAAGAAATTCCACTGAGAAGTGGCTATTCCCTAAACAGGATGCACCAGAAGAATGTTATTCATTCCCCAGTCTTAATTACCAAAATTACTAAAACTACTTTGAGCTGTTTTAATTAAAAACTTTACAGATTTCTGCATGTGCTTTATAGTAAAGTCCATATTCACGTCAATGACATATATGTGACACCCTAAAGAATGAAAAATTAGCACTTTAAAAGTTGTTTTCTCAATTTAAATATTTCACTTGTTATGATCATTTAATGAGGCAAAAAGAAACATAACAGCTGCAAAGTCACCAGGTAGACATAATTGGATTTCAAATATTACAGTGATTAAGTACAATGGGAAACAAGAGCTGTGAACCAGAAAGCTGCATTTTTTTTCAGCTACATGCAGCTGCACTGTGTAAGAACATGTATACCTGAAATGCTTCTTGGATTTTTACTGGTCCTTGGGTTTACTCTATAAAATTCAATACATAAAGTCACTCAAATTATAGTCAGCTGAACTTCATAAATTGGAGCCTAATATTATCTTCTTTGAAAGCAAGGAACCCTATTTTTAAGAGCAGGGTAACAACATTTCGTATTATTGTATAGTTTGGAAGCACAGATCTCTTTCAGTATTTTATTTTTAAGTGACTCCTATTAATTCAATACTATTTTATGCAATTATAGTTCTAAATGTTCATGTAGAAGTGAATATTTAGTCTATTAATGTAGAAGGCAATTGAGGATAATATTTTCAAACTATTTACTTTAGCTTATGTCAACACGACAAACTATTTTTTCCTACAGAACCTAACAAAACCCAGAAAAACTACCAGAATGCTTTGGAAGGTAATTATAGCTGAAATTAGTAATAATTTTAACACATCAAGTAAAAATGAAAGAATGGCAAACAGAAGAATATTCCCGGAGGATTAACTATTGCTGTCATAATCTTTCTACAGCTCAATTTTCTTCCCTATTTCACTTAAATTCACACTTCTGCTACCCAAGATAGCAGCTCTGTTTTATAGTATAGATATTAGAAGACTTTTTCCTAAATTTTACAAAAGACTACAAGCATAGTCAGTATTTTCTTCTACAAGAATACAGATATTTTGTTTTCATGAATCGCAGCTAAACTAGTGGCATTCACAGAAGTTTTCCTACCTTAGGAAAATAAAAGGTAGGTGAGAGATGGTGTGATGGTGTCACCAACGTGTGGGAACAATGAAAGTTTAAGTACAAAAAGACAAAAAGTACAACAGCTTTAAAAGCTATCTGGAAATTTTGTCTAATTACTTCTGATTGTAAAATTTATTTTTGTTTGTGTATTACCACCAACAGAGAATGAAATATGCTACAACAGAAAAAGGAATATATACTCTCACAACCCTCCCCGAGACATATCTCTCAAACTAAGCCAAACAAAAACTGAAAACCTCCTCTTTAGTAGCATAATCTCCTCCAGACTGCTTGCATCCTTTAGTAGCACACTGCACACAGTGTAGATGAGACTTCTGGCTGCCACATCTGGGTTTGTATTTTATTAAAAGAAAAATCTAAATTAGTTATAAGAATGAGAAAGTTGCTCGGAAGTGGTGCTCTTCTGCACCAAAAAAAACCAACAAAACCAAAACCAAACCAAACCAAAGACAAAAAAACCCAAGAAACCAAAAACAAAGAAAGAAAGAAAGAAAGAAAGAAAGAAAGAAAGAAAGAAAGAAAGAAAGAAAAAGAAAGAAAGAAAGAAAGAAA
>JAWWMU010000153.1:71523006-71539658 GCA_035048155.1 Cinnycerthia olivascens | reverse complement strand
AAAGAAAGAAAGAAAGAAAAAGAAAAAGAAAGAAAGACAAAAACCCCAGCCTTATTTTTTTCTTTCTTTAAGTATTCAGAACCAGTTTCATTGGATGAATCTTTACACAAATTAAAATCCTGACAGGTAAAAGCAGGTACTTTGTTAGATTCCTTCTCAGTGCACACAGATGTATTTACTCCCACAGTGGCTCAGCAGGTGTTTGTCAGCAGCTGGTGCCCTTTACTGGTTTGCCTTTGTAAGTGTTCCCATCAGACTTTCAACTATTTCAGAGGCAGCACTACACAACATACACACACTTGGCAGCTATGGCGAAAATGAAACAGGCTTAACATTTTATTCAAATCAGATGCAGTCAATTTTATCTCATGTTAATATTAAAAAGTCCATTTCCCTATTCATATTTATTACTTGTATGAAAAGGAGCAACCTAAACAGCTATAAGAATACATAACTCTTACAAGACAGTATCTACTAAATATTTTAAAGCAATTTTTGCTTAGTGTATTATACACAGCCATATAGTTTAAAGAACAGACTAAAAGAAATTCAGTTCTCTATATTTACCAGTACAAATGTCCCTATTAGACTTTGACCTACATTATCAATTAATTGCTCTTCTCTTTGAAGAGCCCAAGAAAGAAGCTTTCTCTTCCCTGCCCAAGAAGAGATAACTCAAGATTTTTGTTTTGTAAACCTTTTTGTTTAAAAAAAAAAGGTTGTACATAGAATAAACAAAGTCTCTTTAAATGAGACAATCTGTTAAAGTTTCAATTACAACCTCACTAATGAAAGGACATTTGAAAATATTATAGTTTATTCATAAGGATTTTTTCTTTCTATAATGTATTTGTTGGGACAAAAGGGTTCAAACTGAAAGATTTGACAAAGATGTAACAGTTTTGTTCAAAATGACCTTGCAGCTGAGACTGCTAAGAATATTGGTGTGGGAAAACTCCATTTATTATGCCTAGTGTTGTTCATCCTCTGCTTTGAAAAGTATTCTGAGAAGATTCCTGTGCTGAGATAACACACTCACAGACAGGCTTGAGCCTCCTGCTGGGAGGGAGATCATAAACTCAAGTGTGATAAACTCAAGTGAGCGAAGCCCCGTGATATATCGGGCTTAGGTAGTTGTTACCTTCCCCTTCCCCCTCTGTCCATCAGGCTGAGCTAAGCCTAAGGCAGCCTCTGTCCCTGCGTGGCTCTGCCTGCTAGGATGAGCTAAGCCTAAGTGAGCTTGTGTCTCTGCGTGTCCCTGCCACCCAGCCTTGCTGGTGAGGTAATGAAATAAATTTACTCTTTGCATGGCCGCTGTGGTTTGGTGGTCACCTGTATGTGTCAATTCACACAGTATTGTACCATCTAGCATATCCTAACAGCACTTGAGAACTGATTTCTAAAGAAAAAAGATAAATGCCTTGGTAGTCTTAAAAGGATTAAAAGCACAAGACTGCAAAAGGTCTTGAACTAAACTGCACATGAGACTAGGACAAATGCAACTGAAAGAACAAATGATCAGGTCGTATTTCAAGCACTCCATTTTAAGACACTACAAGGTAGGTAAGGGCATTGTATCACTGCTGAAAAGCAAGGAGAAGCCTATTGGCTGAAAAGAAAATATAGTCTTTCATTGAAAAGTCATCTTAAAAATTTGTGTAGATGACCTAAGACAGCACATGGTGCAAAGCAAGCCTTCATTCAGTCTGATTCTAAAAGGATCCAACTTGCCCAGTGTCAAACCAAAGCAAATAAATCTGCTGTCAGTTTACCAAAAGACAGGTTTATGGCAGAGGTAGAGAGAGAACACTATTTTGGAATAAGAAAAGAGTTACATTGCTAACTACTACCCTGGTTGCTTTTTTAAAATCAGAGACATATTGTACAATCTGGAAAGATTTGTGGGTGCAAGTGGTTATCCATTAATTTCTCCAGCAATTCTGGTAAACCGAAATTACAAGAAAGTATCCAGAATATTTCCCCACTCTTATGGTACAACAGTAAAAGCCTGTTTTAATTATACTTTTCTGGTGAAAATCCTTCCAATTTGTATAAACATAATCTGTTTTTAAATGGTCACATTACAGTGATTTGATCCACATCATCACACCAAAAATAAAAGCCGCATCATATAAATAGGCCAAGGAGGATGTAGTTTGAGCAAATACAGGCTTACATCTGATCAATTATATAATGCCTGTCTCCAAAACTCATGTGAGATGTGACATTTGCTTCCTTCACCTTCATTCCTCCCCATCCTAAACGAGGTGAACTGTTTATTACTTCCACACTGGTGGATAGACACATATTGCTTCAGTAAGTGCAGGCTGCTGCTCAGTGAAAGCTGCCTTTTGCTTTTCATAGAATCTGACATAAGATCATGCTTCAGTTCTCATCTACCTCCAATTATTCATCATTCCCTATTTTTTTGCATCCTACATACATCTCTTACAAAGACAGAGATTGGCTTGACTATCTTCTTTGCATACAGATCTTTCTTAAAAATAAAATAGTAGAAAGCTGGCAAGCTGAGAGAGGCAAAGAGAAGGATATATAAAATAGCGGTCTATTAAAAAGCCTCTGTGGCTTCGATAATAAACTCTGCATTAATGGGAAATATATAAATACATATTCCATATACATGTTGTACGTAAGTGTTTTACATATATAGATGTAACTTATAAAGATATTTTTAACTATCTAAAATGTATATATTACTGTCTTTTTGAATTCTGTGATAATGTTGGACTAAGAGTGGATGACAGACTCTAGAGAAGTCACACCTGCCAAACACAGAGATGCTTCAGAGAAAATAGTTTCAATTTCTTATCCTGCATTAAGAGCTAGGTCCTCATCAAACACTTTTTGGTGAGTCAAAAACTGCAGTTTTCAAATTCTAAAGGTAAACCATAATCCTTACTGACAAGTACCACTGCATTTCAAAATATTATTTTAAAACAATTATAAATTATAAAAATTATATATTTATATAACAATTATAAAAAATATAAGAGTACTCCATTTCTTTTTGTCTTTTACTATCACCAGTTTAAAAGAGAAAATCTTTATGCTCAGTACAGCTCTTTTGAGATAGTTCATTCTTTTCTCTCTTGTTTCAGCAGTAGCTTAAGCTCTTATTCTGATATTCTAGGAAACCTGCTTAATATATTTTGATACAGACTTCAGACATGCAAAAATACTCTCCTATTAGAAGAAGGTAGATATAGGTAGAACTATGTTTGGAACAATAATCTCATATTATTGGACAAAATTATCCATCTGTAAAGATATGTGATTTCTTAATCACATATTTATTCCTTTATATCTACTTCATTACTGCTCCTCTCCATTGGTGTTAAATTTTCAACTTGTAAAACTCCTGGTTATTGGAGAGTGGTCATAATTTGTGATCCTCCCAAGTTGTGCTCCTAAGAACTCTGCCTCTCTGGAGCTAAGACATCCACTTGTCATGTTAAATCAAGGAACCCAGACTTTGATATTTCATTATGCAATTAATTCCAAGTTGTAGTATAACATTCATAAAGCCTTGCTATCCCTGCAATGTACCTGTATTTCAAATACCATATCGAATCTATTCGACATGACCACATCAGGTTTCTTTTTCTCTAAACTATTTAAATATGTTTTTTGTTTTAAAGGTGTTACACAAAATAAATAAGGTTAGTAATCTGGCACGCATTGAAATCAGTGATCCTATTGAACAAAAAACCCCATCTTACTGGAAAAAGCACATTAGAATAGTAGAAAGGTTTTATGACTCCAGAAAAATGTTATGATACCATCTCTAGTATTAAAGGCTATATAACTTTTTTTCAAAATACTTCTTGATTTATCATAACGGGAAAATGTTCTCCATTGCTGAAAGAATAAAGAACTTCTTAGCATTCAGGAAATCATACAGTCACATCTATCTGCAGTGAAAGCTGCAGTCAAGTGAGGCACCTATTTAAAAATATTACATTCAATGAATTATATTCAAGCACAGTGAGTGTCTTTCAGAGGTGAATTAGTAGCCAGCCAAAGAGCACGTCTGCATTTCTACAACATGAGATTACAGGTAAATTTTAAAATCAGAATACCATTTTACAGCTTGCACATTGTAGCAACAGATATTTTTGATGAAGAGTTAATAAATTATTTCTATTAAGAAACAGGATTGTCTTAATGGAAAATAAGGTAATTTTACACAAGATAGACAATAAACTGCTGTTTCGGCAGGAAGCATGTATTTTTGCTTGCTTTTAGCCAAAGCAATGATATTTGTTCCTAGAATTTTAATGAAACAATGCCTAAAAGCTTCTTTTAAGGCTAAGTGAAATAAAAAATTTGTTGCAGAAATTTTACATGTAGCATCTGGAATTCTAAAATAATGATAAAATACCATTAGCTCACATATTGAAGAAAATTAAGCCAGAACTTGTAGGCTTTAAGATTGTCATCAGTGTTGAATCTTAACTCCAATATTTTTGTTCACTGGTATTGCACCTATTTAAACTTCCTCGGACTCCCCTCCCTGAAACATGAAGACAGACTGCAATCTCTATATACATTACCATCCATTAAAGCAATTGTACCTTGACTAACATGGTTTACCTTGTCTTAACTTGGGACTAATGATTACAGAACTTGTAAACTCTCCTTGGAGCAATTTCGGAGCATAATTCATTGGATAAATGACAAGATTTCAGTAAAAAGCAAAAATGTTTCTTTAAATTACTCCATACAGTTCAACTATCAATTGCTGTTTGGAAAATATGCAACTGAAATATGCACTAAGATCAACTTTGGAATTAATGATCCAATATTCTAGATGTGAAAAATGTAATTTATCCAAAAACTTGCATACTTCTATTCAGTAGACTTACCTTGTACAATTCTAAAAACAAGAAAACATTACAGGAAAAGAGAGAATATTGATTTTGTAATAATTCCTTCACATAATGCAGGGGGAAAAAATACCTTTCTCTTTTAGATCATTAAGCAGTGCTAGTAAAAGGAAATGGAAATAACATGAAAAAAAGAAATAAATCCACCTTGAACACCCACTTTAGGTAAAAAACTTAAGTAATTTTTCACCATCAGCAGTTTTTTAGATAAAACCTGTTTTCACAATCTTGAAGAGTAACTTTCCCTGGTCTGAGTTTATGACTTTAAAGGTACATTTATTTGGCAAAAAGCTTGGCTCAAAACCACCTTTATAATAAACACAAAAAATATATTTCACTGATGGTCAAGCTGCATGTCAACTGAGCAAAGACAATAAAGCTAAGCCTGTGTTTTCCCAATTTTTTAAATGCTCATTATTGAAACAACCTAGCTGGCACATCACTTGTACAAATAGTAGGACCATAATACTTCAGATTAAACTGGGGTGACCAATGACTTATGAACCACCTGTGCTTGAACTGTGGTGAAAGCACAGTTCTCTAAGAAATAATAAATGTCAAGAGAAATAGGTATCTACAAAGGGGGCTGGGATTTGTTGCCTTTCTGTAAGGCAAGAGCCCTTTGCTACTCCTTCCATGGGACACAGTGCACCCTTGTACCCCTGAACACCAGCGACATTCCCGAGCAGCAGCACAGCTCCCTCTGTGCCACCAGCTCCTGCTCCCAACTCAACACAGGTAGGAAACAAACAATATGAGATGACACAGGTGGAGTGAGACTGTTGGAGGAGGTGACACAGCAGTTCAGATCATAATGGGGAAAGGTAGGAGACAAAGCTGAAAAAGGAACAACACAGAAAGCAGGAGAGTGCTGAAGCCAGCTGTTCATGATATGCCATGGAGTGTTTTTATGGCTGCTAAATCATGCAAGGTTGGTCACTCCTGATCTCGTATTTGCAGTGCATAATGGGATTAGGTAGGAATGGTACCTATAAAAATTTGGACCTTTGTCAATTCTTATGAGTTTCATCCTAGCACCTATGCCCTTTCATGCAGTGATTTCACTAATCACGAAGTCATAAACTTTTTAGGAAAGCTCTGACCCTTTGCAAGGAGGCCCTAACTAAATTAAATACTTTGAAAATATCAGCCGTAAGATTTCAGACAATATAGTACTAAAACTAGCTTAAATGTGTTATTTCTTCACTCTGGATTGCAGTGGCAGATGCATCCTGGCTACACTGTCAGTCCTATAAGAAAGAATCCTGTGTTAATCTCTCTCCTGGCTTAAGGCATTGCCCCTGCCTCTGGCGTTGGTTGATAGAGGTTTTGCCACTTTGCCTTATACACCCGTATAAGAAACTGTTAAAAAAGGAAGCATATACATGTTTAAAATATGGTTAATACGTGAATTCTTAGAATTAGTGTCTAAAGGAATACAATTCTCTCATCTCTTCTCAACCTGGATTTATAGGAAATAAGAAAATCTAAATCTTAACTAATACTTTAAATAATTTAAAACGCAAGATTACTCCCATCATATATGATGCAGGGCTTTAACTTCTGGCCAACAGTTCAAAATACAAATGAACTCCTTATGAACTCAGTTCTAACCTTAGGAGTTTTGAAGATGAAATGCAATGCTGTATCCTGCAACAAACATTACACAGTCAAATACTCTCCCCAAACTGCTGACAATGTGTTCAAACTCACAAAGCTCATGAGAAACAGATAGAGAGCTCTTAAATTTGTTTTCTTGCAAATGAAAGCATATAGACTAAAAAGAAAAGGAAGAAGAGTATTTATAATTTTTAGTACCATCAGGATTTCCCCAGAGAATAGCAAGTGCTTATAAAGCTCAATAACTAATACTCAAAACCCTAGCAACAATAAATGGCTTGGTTGTTGTGTGCCTTTTTTCCACTGTGGATTATGAGTTGCATATATATTGACTTTTTAAATAAGCTGAGTACCTTTATGTCTAGACTAAATGCCTTACATCAAAACCCTACCACTAATGGCACCACTCAGTAGTCAACAGCAGAACTGTCAACGTCCTCATGATGCCTTTAGAAGTTCCTAGTCATGAAATATCTAGTTATATTTACTTTCATCTCTACTCCTTGCCCACCTACTCAAGTTTTAGATAATCCTGCAAACATATCCATACAGAGTTACAATAGAGCTATTTTATGAGTACCTATACATGCTAGGGAAACACCTGAAAACCATTATTTTTCTGGTTTTGTTTATACTAGTTAATCAAACATAAAACATTGACAGAAAATCTTCATGCTCTCTCAACTGACTCCAGTTAACTGGCAAAAATTTGAAACACTAACTAAGGTGTTTCTGAGCTTAAGAGATTTAAAACAGCCATGCAAAAACAACAAAAAAAAAGAAACAAAAGAAACAAAGAAAACAAAAAAAAAAGAATTTTGCCCTAACAAAGATACATCCTGACAATCTTTTAGCTCTCTGAAAAGAATTTCTATTTAACAAATTTCAAATCTATGAGTCTCATTAGTGAAATCAAGAAGCTGAAAAGTCCTGCAGCTGGACAAACTTCATAAATTTGTCATCTGCTCCTGCAGATCGATACTAAACTTGGGGGCATGAATTATATACATGCATGTTCAAACAATCAAAATTGAATATGTAGTTGACACTTCTATTTGATTTCATGAAATAAGATTCATATCAAAGAGTAATGTTCTGAAGAAGATTGTTTCTATTTCAAAATTTCACTGTAAAATTGAAAAGCAGACCTCTTGATGATACACAATCTACAAAAGAGAATTACTTATTAAATTTGTATGCATTTTTTAACATTTATTTAAAATAATATATGTGCAAAAATCTGCAAACTATTCATTTTAGATAGGTAATTTTCTTTCTGAATCATATTTTTTCTGAAACCACTTACTGCCTTTTGCAATATTGGTACTTCTTGCAAAAACTTTACAGATTAGTAGGTAGTATTTAGCTTAGGAAAAAGACATTTTATTGCAAAAAACTGTCATGCTGAATATTGGTGTATAAAATGACAATAGCTGCAGTGGCTGTATTTTTCAATCTGGTTAAGGGCTGTCAGTCAATTCATAAACACAACATTAGGTACTGTCACCTAAGCAGAAAAGAATAGATTCAGATTCTAAAACTGTCTTCTGTTTTGAAAGAGTTAAATCTTTACATAAGACAATCTTTACTCAAAATCCCAGTAAAGTGCTCTGTGTATATTCTCATTTCCTGCTTTCCTAGAGAGAAGACAGTGGGAAAAATGTATCAATGTTGTATGCTGCAGAAATAAGAGACATAAAACCTTCTTTCATAAAACCTCAGCATAGAGATTGCTTTTTATGTCTCTATTCAAATCATTATCAAATCTTCCACTTTTCAATAGATTTGACATATACAACAAGGGGTAAAAAGGTTCCTGTGATGGAGTACAGAAAGTTCTAGACTGTAAATAACTAAAAAGAAATTTAGTTCCCTTACCTAAACTTTTTCACCATTTCAAATAAGTAAAAGTTGAAATGTTAACATTTGTTTTATCTGCATTTTTCTTCTCTGCTCTTTACTTTCTATCATCAAAGCATATTTTGAGATGACTTGCCACCCCATACAGTCTATAACACCATATTCAACACCCCTGAACTGCATCAGACAAGAAGACTGGAGCAGAATAGTGCTGTGCAGTCAGAAGCCAACATGTACAGGTCAAAGTACAGAAGCTCAGGCTTCTCTTCTCCTGTGATCTTCAGAAGAGAACAGAATCACTGTAATACTTTCATTTCAGTGATTCAGATCACAGCTCAAACCCATAAATAGCTGAAAATGTAATGTCAAAGGAATTGAGAACTGCAACTCATGAACAAGTAGTTCAGATCAGAAATTACTTGAATCTGAATCAACATGAAAGGAATTATGTCACTGAACAACATTCCCCAATAAATAGTCTTCAAATTAGCAATGAAGAAATTAGCTGTCTGCATTTACCTATCACATATCACTTGAAAAACTAGTGATATTTTCAGTTAAATTTTGGAATACGAAGTAAAAACTAATTTAATATCTTTGAAATGGTGTACTCACCTCATCTAAGTCTTTAATATAAACAATTTTCTCTTCAATACCAATAGGCATTGGTTCACTATGGGGGATCTTCACCTCTTCATACATTTTATTGTTTTCTCGCTGAACTGACTCTGGTAAGAACACCTAGAAACGTATTACAGAAAAATTAATTAGAAGTACAAAAACAGAAAGTGTCATTATGTATAACTCACTTTGAACAATGCTTTATCACTTTCCTTCAAAAAATGAATCTAAGCCAAAAGCAAATCTCACTCATTCATTTTATAGATAGCACTGAACCCCCCAAATGGAAAATAATCAGTTTTACTACTCAGAAAATAGTCCCAAAACCCCCAAAAAGATAACTCTGTTTTATTAAATTTCAGAATCCATTAGGTCTAGAATTTCACAAAGCATTTATTTTATTAAAGTCAATTCAAAGGTATCCAAAAGAAAGAAAAAAAGTATCTTAAGAATTAAAATGACCCTCGAAATAAAAGCAAGTACATTAGTTGAAAAGGAGATTATTTCTTCCAGAGTCGAAATAAAAATAGAATATAACAAAGCGTTTAAAACCCTGCACAAAGAAGAACTGCTTCATACATTGGATTCTGAGAAGGAGGAGACTAAGGAAACAAAGGGAACCCTGCTGCACATTACTCATTGGGAAAGATGTACTGTTCAAGTAAGGGTCATGCACCAACATACCTTTGCACCCCCAATGAATGCTGATGTTTTCATAGCTTCAGCTCGGGAATCATAGACATGTGGATAATGAATCTTTTCGATGCTCACCTCTCTCTGTCTACCTAGGACTGGCATACTCCGAGCATTCAGCAGTGCTAGTTCTCTGTGAGCAGAAAAATACCTGCAGTAATTCTGCCCATTTCAGGCCGCCATCACAAAAATTGAGCATGGTATATTAAAGTCAGAGCAAGAGTTGAGGAAATTAAAGGAAAAAAATTTACAGATTTATTCTCTGGCACTAGTTAGATCAAAACCTTAAAACACATGGTTTAGATAAAATTCAGAAGCGAAATCCAGTAAGTGCAAGGCTTTCCTAAAAGCAGTTTTGACTCTTTTTAAGCAACACAGCAACATTATTTCACAGTTAGATATCAGTCTCCCTCTATTTTTCTCAATACAAAATACAACAGCTTATTTGCTCCTTATCTTCTCCCTCCTCTACTCCTCCCACTACCTTCTAGCTGACAACTTGGAAAATAGTACCCATTAATCTTGAGAGAGAAAAAGAAAGATAGTTCTGATAGATTTAGTACAGACTTCATAAATCCTAAGCAAGTAGTGTGCATACAGGAACTAAGAAAGAAAGATAGCCTACCCCACTAATCTGCAATTCCAGCCCACATAGATGAGATCAAGAAGATTCTCATTAAGCAAATCACTGCTTTCTTTCCTGAAAATTAGGCTTTCATATTAAAAAAAATTCTATGCTTGTAATAAAACGTGACTTGAAGTCAGAATCACCTAATCACCAAAGCAAACTAAAAGAAAATAAACTGTTATGATACGTTGAAGTAGCAATTACAACAGAAGCATTTCTCAACTTTTGGGATTTATTACCTTTGCATCCGCAGCTCTTTGGGATCAAAGCACATTTGTCCTTCTCCAGAAACGTCTCCATCTTCCCCAGCTTGTTTTTCTTTTCTGGCATTTCGTTTTTCTTCCCGACGATATTGCTTCATTAGCAACTTTTCTTGTTCAGACTGAATTGTGACTTGACAACCATAATTTGGCTTAGCATTTTCTCCTATAAGTTTCTTGCACTGTTCTGCAATATGATAACAGGCATGCATCTCCATTAAGTACTGGATTCCATCTCTTTTCCCTAGTTTCATTCTAAAGGTTTGGGGTTTTGATGCTTGGTCTCATGCTTGTTTTGGAGGGTCTGTGTGTGTGCGTGAGTGCATTGTGTGTTTAAAAACAGTTGAGCTTTGTTTAGTCTGTGCAGTAGTTGGCCTCAAGGCATCTAAAAGTACTACCAGGTTGTGTCCCAAAGACAGGACATTTAAAATACACTTAATCCCAAAGCAAGGGGGTGGACTAGCAGCAAAAGGAAGAACATTTTTTGTTTTCTGTGTTTATAATAACTTCATCTACAGTGGAAATGCCACTTTGCCTTTTCACATAACAATTAGTGTATATATACAAGATAACATGATTCTATTGAAAGCATATTCACAATGCAATTTCCCTGAACAAGTGAGAAAATCTATCCTACTCTATACAATCACAAGAACTCCTTCCTTTTACATGGATAAGCAGCAGGATTATCAAGAAGAATCAGAGTCACTGAACAATAACAGCAAACAATAAATCTAGGGGAGCAGGGAACCCAAAAAAGCTCAGTTACATTCACCTTTCTGAGATCAGTACTGGCCAAAACTGAAGACAACCAAGTCTTTTATATACAACAGGCTGGGAGAGATTTATTTTGTTTTCATTTTAACAATATTGGTGCTTTTAAATGTAATTTTTCAAAATTCCGAGAACATATTATTAGTTTAAATAGGTTTGACTATTATTAAATACTTAGTTATGTTTCATATGTACTTCTGCAGCCAAATTCTGAAGCAAAAAACTTGAAAACCTTTTTTCACCAAATAAACGCACTTGACTGACATTTTGAACAATTTCAGCTGCTTAGTTTTCACCTACAGCAACAGTGAAACTCCTACATCTCACAGCATGCATACTGGATAAGGCAACAATAAATTGTTAAAGAGCATTGAAAAAATTCAAATAAACTGTCAAAATGTCCACATTAATACCATCATGTCTGCAGCTTTAACTCTCTCTCTCTCTCACTCTCGTATTAAAAGGGGACAACAATGGATACAATTTCCTGACCAAATTTAATTCAGACTGAACACACCAGGGCAAAGAAATGTTACTTGATTTGTCTGACAAGCACAACAATCACCTTTACTGCCACGGAACTAAATTACATAATAAATAGTCAAATAACACAGCATAGTAAAAAAATGTGGTATATGTACAGTTTGTGGACTTGTGCTCATTTTTTAAAGGCACAAATTACTCAATATTGACTAAATTTCTGCAGACAGAAATTAGTCCCTTCTCCCAGTGACATTTGGAAAGATATAACTTCCTCATTAGAAATACCATTCTGATCAACTTAAAAAAAACCAAAACCAACTTATTAAAATTAAAAGACTGAACTAAGGGCCAAGAGCATCTTCAGTCTCAGAGAAGATACCCTAAATATCACTCACTTTTTTACAACAGCTAAAGTTTTTTCACTCATCTGTGAAAAAACCATAAAATCAGTTATGCTTTTCTATTGTCTGAGAAGCATAACATTGAAATATTCTTCCTTCACATTCTAGCAGAAATTACTGTGATAGATTTTACTGATGGCATAATGAAGAATAATTTCATAAAAGCTTCCAAAATACTAATTCTGCCAAGTGAGAAGAAAATACTCCTGTAACTAGTCTGTACATAGGAGGAAAACGTATTAATTCCATTTCTACTGAATGTATTTTAATTTTTTAATTGATTACTTAAGAAGGAAAAACTATCAGGACAGAAAGCCTTGTCATATAGCAAGACATTCGTATTTGAAGTCATGAACAGGTAAAACTAACAGTTGGTTCTGATGACTTAAACTAACCATTAGCACAGCAAGAGATGAACTTCTTAATGTTTGCTTATGTAACATTTCATTGAAGACAAACATTAAAAAGGGGTCATTTGCACTTCGAAATCATTGTGGAGATATGTAAGTCCACCATTACTGGCTCTATTCACATTTTTCTAACTCCATAGGCTGTGAACACACAATGGTGCTATGTTCATGTAAGATTTAGCCCAAGTCACAACCCATATGCTATCAAATTTATTTTTGTCAGAGAAGAATAAGACTTATTTTAAAATAAAGATCTGTAAAACTTATTTTAAAAGAATTACTTGGTGCAGACAAATTAACTTATACAAGCAAAAGCAGCGGTACAAAACCTCTTTTTCCCCCCTCACTTATTTATGCTTAAGCTTGACTTTATTATTTGCAGAAGTGGTTCTACTGTGCTTTTCTTCCCCATGGCCCATATTAGACGATAGCACAAAGTAGACAGGAAGCAGGAAAGCAAATGAGGAATAATAGAAGATCAGATTATTTCCAGAGTAATCCATTAGAACAGGAAAAGTGCAACTTCTAATACGTTCAAAATTTGCACATGCCCATAGACAGTTGAAAACAAAATAAGTATATGCAATCTGTATTTGTTTCTTCAGTATAATCAAACTTTCTTTGTTTAAGCCCAGAAATATTTTCCCCCATTGTCTCCATTGGATTTTTTTGCTTGTTTTTGAATTACGCATGGGCAGTACTACTGTTAGAAACAGAACAACTAGAAAGTTACTTTTTATCTTATATGGAACAAAAATTTTGTAGTCACTTACCTTGGAGAGCCTGGAACCTGTTATCATTTGGACAAGTCAAAGATCTTTCCAGAATCAGAGATCTGTTCTGTAGGAGTTTCTCTATGAGTTCAAAACCTTCAGGGCCTAGCAGTTCAAATAACTACAAAGAAAATAAAGCCATAAGTCATATCCAAATGTACATAAATTTATAAGTAGTACTGCAATATTTCTGTCCTTGGCAATATCATATCTGTTGACAATATCTAACAAATTAATGAATTTCAACTCCCAGTAACTTAACCCAAAGGTTATAATTTCAAATACCAGGTTCTCTATTACAAAAAGGAAGGATTACAGAAAGTTTTCAGCTGGAAATATTTAAAAATCTGTGAATTTTATCTCTTAAGTAAAAGTGACTTTCTCTTGGGGATTCTTGTATAAAATTTAACTCTTCTCAGGTCTAAACTTTACATGTATTTATGGTTATTTACATATGCTGTAAATTTACTTCTCTATAATCTATGCAGATGAATCAAGAGAGCCAATGTTTTCTCATGAAAGTCAGGTATGCAGGAAGTTATTCCCTTTATAGCCAACAGGAGGTATAGCCCACTGCATTTTCACAGGCTCATCCTACAAAAAATAAAAATAAATATCATAGATGTGGAGTCCCAGCACGAATATGAAGAATCAGTTAAGATGACACTAGTACTGACTTCAGTCTGTAGTACTTGTACATGTAATCCTGTGTGTAATTTGAACACATAATGTAAGTGATGTACACTAGAAGAGAATTCTGTTCCAGAAAGTGCTATTTTGGCCCAACGATTTTCTTACTCAAATGAATCTTTTGTAGCAGGTTAGATAAACACATTTAAAGTTCTATTTTTCACAAAATATTGGGTTTTAATGGAAAAGAAAAATCCAAAACATTAAAAGTACTTTCATCTCTATCTTCTCTACAATTATTTTGTCAAAAATCAAAGCATTAACGTAAGCAGTAAGTTACTCAAAACCCATTCTTGATTTTTAATACTGCTCAAAACAATTTTTTCTCTTTTTTTTTTTTCAATTTCCAGAAAGGAAAACAGGGCAGTTTCTCTTTAGTGCTTTTTGAATTTGCTGCTAATATTATCCATATAACTTCAGGAATCTGGTAAGAATAAAATGTATAATGTACTTTGATGTGATGTTGTACGAAAGAATAAGACTTTGGCACCGTAGAATTCAAGTATTTCTGTTCTAACTATAAAAGGAAAAAGAAGTCTCTTACTGTCCTGTATTTAATTTGCCAACTCCTTAACAAAGAATTTTTCTGTGGCTCTCTATGACAACTGCCCTTGGGGAAGACCTTGAAATAACTTCAAGTTGCCTCTTCATGTACTTGCAAAATTCTGAACAGTGCCAATGGCATCAAATCAGTGATCTCTTTTTTTTCAGGCCAATCTGTACTTTGTAATACAAACTGTCATTTAAAAATAGGGGAGGGAAAAAAAAGAAAAAAGTGTTACTCCAGGCCCTCAGGGGTTTCTAGGAAAACATAAGGTTTGTGCAAATTAGTACAATGATGGTGCAGTTTGCAGAGACCATGAACTAACAGCTGAAAGGTAAAAAGTCCTATATTTCTTTCTTTAGAGTAACCAGTGATGCCAAAGTGGAGAAGCAGTCTCCAGAAAAAGTAAAATAAGATAATACAATAAATGTGGACAAATAGAAGATTTTCAAAAATATAGAACAGGAAACTGCTGGTTAGACATCAATTCTGCTGTCAGAGATCTCAAGCTATGATGGATTTCCCTTTATCCAGCCTTTTCTAGCACTGATCATTAATTCTTCTATTTTGGATAGCTATTTACTGTCACTTTACAGCATTTTATACACATTTTAACTAATATTATCTAAAGCTATAAGATGACTTTGTCTTTATATTTCAAAAGAAAGTAGCAATTCAATACTGGTAAATTTGAGCAGGTATTTTCCAGGAGCAAATGCTTAAGACAGAGAGGGGAAAATAATCACAGAAGCAACAAGAAAAGAAATGTATTTGAAATAGCTTAATTGCATAAAGAAATAAACACAAACTTGTCTCGACTTTGCTTATGATTTGTTAACTGTGTAATACCAGCAATGAAAAATGAAATTCTTTCAATTCAACCAAATCTGGGCTCAAACACCTGTTTTTCATCAAGGCAGCAGACACAATGTAAGCACATTCAGATTTAGCATGTTCCTCCCCCAAAACCCCAAACTCAAATTCACACCACCACCATCAGAAGAAAAATAACACACTAGTCCTTAAAACATCCGATATAGATCTCTATCTCTGCACAGGACTCCAAAACATCTCTCTCACTGGAAGTTGGTAAGAGCAATCTAGAAAAGATGGGATTTGATGGGGAAATAGATAACACCTTTTTTTTTTTTTTTGAATGGGACAATGTTTTTCCCCTCCTGTTTTCCCAATATATTCTGAAACAAAAACCATCTGTATCACACCCTTCACCCAGTTAGAGCAGCAGGACTTCACAATGAAGCAGCAATGTTACACAATGCATTCTACTTCATGGTCAGAGATCATGCTACCAACAGTTTTAGAGCTGTCTTGGTCACCTAATTAATCTTGCTGTTGCCTGAATATAAAGGAGGCTTTGAGGACATTTTGAACAGCTAAGACAGACTAAGCTCATTGCTCAAGAATGAGGGGAATAAGCAAAAGAATTCAGAAGACCAGAAGCAGTGACCTGTTCTTATTGACAAGGTGTCTCTCACACTCACCAGAAGCCTGCCAGAGCTAAACCAAGTAGGACTGAGAGACAGAGAATAAGTTACAGAGCAAGGTCTGTCACCACCTACCACTGATGGCAGCAATAGTGACAATGCTAGAAAAAATTTGCAAAGACCAGAAATAACTAAACTTGAGAACTTGCAAGATCAAAATATTATTAATATTCATATTTGTTCATACTGTAGGAGCAATCCATTGCTTTCTAATTAAGGTATTAATAACTATTACAGAATGCTGCTGTTTCAAAGTACAATTCCTTAGCTTATTTTTTGACACTTATGAAAATATGACAATGCAGGAGGCTTATTACTATCAAAATCAGAGCAGGATAATGAGAAGTAAAACAATCCCTTAAAAATACCTTCCCCCCATCCCTCTCTCCTTCCCAGCTTTACCTCCTGCCCAGTGGTGCAGGGAGACAGGGAATGGGGGTTACGGTCAGTTCATCACCATCGGTTTCTCCCACTGCTCAGGGA
>JAWWMU010000153.1:71486057-71522927 GCA_035048155.1 Cinnycerthia olivascens | reverse complement strand
CAACAGTCCCCCTCAAACTGCTGCAGTGTGGGTCACTCTTCCACGGGGTGCAATCTTTCAAGGACAGGCTGCTCCAGGGCAGGCTCCCCACAGGGTCACAAGTCCTACCAGGAAACCTGCTCCAGCATTGGCTTCTCTCTCCACTGGTCTACAGGCCCCTGCTAGGAGCCAACTGCATGATAACTTTTCATCTTCTTAGATACGTTATCACAGATGTGCTACCACCATTTCTATTTGTCCCAGCCTTGATCCACAGCACATCCACCTTTGCCTCGGCTAGACGTGGGAGAAGTTTCTAGCAGTTTCACACAGAAGCCACCCTTGAAGCACCCCCCGCTTCCAAGGCTTGGCCACGTAAACCCAGTACACCAGGGTAGGTGCTAGCATTTCAGGTTTGATACGTTAGTATATATGCTGGCCTGAAAAATCAACACCCAAGACCCTGAGAAGAGGCAAAGGAATCTGGTGAATAGTTGACTTTATATTAAGTTATAATGAGAAAAACTAGACAGTGATCAACAGATGGAGAGGCTGTGCGTCAAGCAGCAGTTTCTTGAATCCCAGCCAAATTATTACACTCCTTGAAGTCAGTAATAGATTGTGCCTAAAAAGCAACCCTGACTGCCTTCGCTAACAAAGGACCCACATGACTTCAGCTACTACGGTCATTGGTTTGGTTACTACCATAACCATAAAGACATAGATGAATGAGAGATATGGTCACTGATATTTGTTTGAGTGAGTTTTACATTTCATTTTATGTGCTTAATATCTGGAAGAAAGCATATTGAGTAATCAATGTAGGAACAAAAGGACAAGATGTGTCATATTGCATTAGAAAGGTGAGGCAAGGTCCCCATGCAAATTATTTCTCCTGAATAAATGCCAGCTCTATGGAAAAGGCAAAGAGGCAGACAAGAGTCTTACTTACAGACAGCACTCTATCTGCCAGAGTTATCAGAAAGGAGTTGAACCCCAATAAGACACATGACATAGCAAACTTTTTTAAGTAAGGCTCAGCTGTAAAAAAGTACATCTTTATGTTCAAGACTGGAACAAGATTTTACTCTGAATGTTAAATAGGTACTATTCTCTTTTCAATTCTATAAAGTATAATTTACAAGGAGCCTTGGAGGCCCTCAAATATGAGGCATGGAACTGTGAGTAATACTTTGACATCATAAACCATCCGCCATCACAAGGGCATTTTCTTGACTTCTACATCTTCCTTGCGGTGGGAGAGAACCCATAAATCTCAGAAAATATTTTGTTTTACAAGTGCACACAAAAATAGACTATGAATAGTCCTTGTACCTTGCTTGAATCTTAGTATTGTTCTACAGGAATAAATGAAACAGAAACCAAAATTCAGCCAACCAGTTGCTGTCCTCTGTATCTCTACTTTTATAGCCTAACAGCTGCTCCTGGTTACAGAGTCCCACCTACACAATTAATTGCTATCCCTGCATTTTGTGGCTTGTTTGCAGACAATATTGCTTTACAGGGCATGGTTTTCAAACAGCTGTGGAAGAACCATCACCATAGCAAGATCTCAGGTTTCTTCTATCCTAGTAGCTCTGAAGCAACTGAAATGATTGCTTCATTAAAAAAAATTATAGGGTAAACAGGACATTTTTCTTGGGCTAAAGGCGTATTGGAAAAGCTGTCTGGATATAGTACCCAGTATACTGCTTAAAAAGATTTAGTAACAAAAACAAGGATATTGCAGATAGAGGGCTTTTTTTAATATGAAAAATTCAACACAGACTTCATGGATATATTATATATGCTGATTGCTAATTACTAATGTGCTAAAAAGTAGGAGACTATCATCTCCTCTAACAACTACAGACTATAGAAGAACACTTGGTTTAAAATCAAATCTCAGATATTTTGTGTTTTCATGTTTCTTACAGGTTGATTAAGGTGAGACAAGCCAGGTAAAGCATGATTTCTTACCATTCTTATTAATAACAAGTATTAGATGTGTAAGAAAGTAATTCAGCTCTCAGATCTGCTTTTTGTTTTTTAAAGCCTGACTTTTTTTAACAAAACAGCTATTACATTTAGTCCATCTATACAGAAATGATCTTTCAACCCTACAAATGTCCTAGGAGACTCAGCAGAGTCTAGGCAAGCTCAGCTTAACTGCACTGGTCTCACAACAAACAACAGTAACAGGATACTTCAGGCCCTCTTAAGACAAGTTGATAACCCGTGTGTATGCACAATGCTTTTCTGATGGCTATTCCTCGACACAGAGGCTGGAGGACTCTCATATTGCAATCTCACTGAGCACAGGACTCAGATAAGGCAGAATAACCAAATATTCTAAGGAACAAGGAGCACCTGGCTCTCAGGCAGCCTCCAGTGGGATCAAACACCAGCTTCGAGAGGATGAATGAAGTTACTCCTTCTAATCAGAGAGGTCTTAAAGGTCTGTCTGTGAATTAGTTAGCTTGAAATTTTTGGATTTTACTATCAGTTGGCAACTAGAAGAAAATAATTAACTAAACAAAAAATTAGAAATGGGCAGATTTAAAAAGAATCGCAAAATTCCAGGAATTCCCCCAATAAAAACTTTGAATTTTAGTTATATGACGAAAGAAGGCTGAGTAAGGAAGTTGATGGAAATTTTTTCATGTAACATTGTCTTTGGGAAAGACACCTGCACAAAGATAATGAAGTCGTAACAAATTCATACTCAACATTCAATTTTTGTTTACTTTTCCCATTACTGCATTTGCAGTCCAACAAAACCTGATGGAAATCTGGTCTTCATTATGGGACACATTTTTAGTCCAGGAGTACAAGTACAACAAAGACATGGCCAATTACTCTTTTTAATACCATCTCTCCTCAGCATATTGGGATTATGCTCTATTTTTATGTATTTCTGTATCCACAGATGACTATACAGTTTTACTCCAACTAGCATTTACACTATTAAAAATATGTAAATCAGAGCAAGGAAAACTTCAAGAATAGTATTAAAACATCAAAACAAATGTCTTAGAAGGCTCAACCTACAAGTTCATACAAGTTCAAGACTTCTTTTAAATCAAATTGAAATCTGTAGTCAAAACATTGAAATTGATCAGTAACAGGAAGAAAAAAGTGTTTTTCCTATAACAAGACTTAAAAAACCAGACTATCAGATTGAAAGTGTATATAAATATTGCTTAATAGGCCTAAACTTATTTATTTGACTATCAGTTTTGATTACATATAATTCTTTACTATTTGTCTGATAATAAAAAAAGCACAATCTGTCACGGTATAATTTGAATTTGATTAAAATCTTCCTCCAGCTCCTTGTGCAAGTCCATACTAAAACAGCCTACCATTTCTGAAAAAGAGACAAGCACAAAATCACAAATCTTAGCAAATTTTCTCAATATTTTTATGTGAAAATAAGTAGACTGGAGAGACCATCGCCACCATCATCAATATTTTAACAGAGAGTAATTAGAAACTTAGACAGATGCACTTATTTTGAAAATTTCAAGTACACAGCTACAAGGCAACTTCCACCAGCTTATTTAGCCTGAAGACTTCAGCAATTAGAAATAATGTCGAACAGCAGCAACAAACAGCAGATTACTGACTAGCCTTATGAAAAGGTAACCCTGAAGACAAATTCAAATGTAGAAAACCTCACTGTTATATGATTCCTTAAACTAGTGTTTATCTTCAGAATTACTATGGGATAAGCTGTTAATGATTTTTGATATAAAAATAAGTCCTGAAGCTAGATAATCACTGAAGTTGCAACTTCTCTCACTTGTATATACAAGCGTAAGGAATTCTGACATTACCCATCAGAAAACATACATTTATTGAAGTGATTTCTGTATTGGAATCAATTTGATTTGTTTTTAGAGATGAGGACTTAAGAAACTCTAAAATGGCAGTGGTTAGCACAGAATTCTATTCTGCAAAGGGCAAAAAACCTGCAGGTTTTCTGAGAAGACAACCCAATTCCCAAACCTGCCCATTTCCAGGGGAGAACTTGGCTGAGTGTAGATCTGTTATCCCAATGTGTACTGACAGAGTAAAACAAAAGAGCAGTAAGCCAAGAAGTTGATTTATGTTGCTTAACAGAGGTGAATTATGAAGAGTAGCAAGGGATCCTACTACTGGACGCTAGTTTTATCCCAATTATGATAGTCAAATCAGAATTTTAGTATCCTCTGCTGGACCCAGCAGGGTTATCCAGGGAAATGGGCTATGACCACCAACCGCTTGAGGCTGTGAACTCAAACACCCTTGGCAGATACACACATGAGTGGGTGAGAAGAAAACAAGGGAAGCTTTGGCCTGAAACAGCATTTTATATTGCTTTAGGAGTGTGTAGAAAAAAAAAGAAAAAAAACCTATTTCAGAAGATGGAAGATTATTTTAAAGCCTAGCTTTCCAAGGAAACTAGCGTTACCACATCACTCTGCATTTTGCAGTGTGTGAATTAACAAGTGTTAAACCTCCTCAGTGACTTCCAGTTTTGACAGAGAGACAGAAGTGTTCAGGGCCAGTAGTGGAGACAGAATTGAAGGACTGCTCTTTGTGCCTCCTGCCCTTACTCCCTGGGAGGCTGCAGCAGGAGCACGGCGGCACTGGCATGCACCAGTGAGCACCAGCACAACTCTCACTCAGCCAGCAAAGCTGCGGCAGGCACGGCGCAACAGAAACCAGCCCTGCAGCAAACCCGGCCCTGCACTTCCACAGACCAAGCAGCTGCGGGCTAGGGGTTTCTTTGTGGGCTTTCCCCCTCTCCTCGCCTTCCATAAAATGATTTGGAAGAAAGTGATTTTATACCAAGTTAATAAGAGAGCCTTAATGTTTCAGGTGCTGTCTTGACTGCATTCCTTGCAGAACTCGTATTTCCTTATGTCTCCGTGTGGATGTGAGAAGAACTCAGAATCAAAGTAAATAAAAAGGGAAAAGTTCCGTCAGCTACAGACAGGCTTTCTCTAAAAAAAGATCTCATTAAGTTTAATAATATATTGAAACTGATTCAAAAGATATCATTAAAAGATCAAGCCTCATACTGGCTCAAAGATACAACATGCTTTCTCTCAGTACAAAACTGAAGTAAAGAGTTGACAGGAAAGAGGAAAAGTTATTGACAGGAAGGACAGTGAACAGCTTTCAGCGCCAGGATTAAGCCTACCATTTCTTGGCTCTCTCTGTGGCTCTTTCATCATTTCTTAAGTTCCATGCCTAAAAAACAGCACTCAAACGCCATTCAATTGGGTTTTTTATGAAGGGAGACAGCATGGTTCTGTTTTCATAAAAAGAAAAAGTTTCCTATCGTCTGTGGGGTTTCAACAGTCCTTGGACAACAACAAAGCTGTATACTTCTGGATTTAAAAAAAGAAATCCTCAACCGAAAAAGGGGAAAAATGTATCCAAAATAAGGATTATTTTCTCTAAATGAAAGGGGAGCAGATAAGCTCTACGGTCAAGAATAATGAGACCCAAGCTTTCTATTGTCTGAATATAAAACTCTTGGTAATTTTAATAAAATTACAAAGAAAATATGAGCTTGAAAAGCCAGTCTCATGCCAAGTTAGAAGCTTTGATGATAAGATAAAGATAAAACACCACAGGGGTGATCCACATATGCCTGTACTTTCCCTAAATGGATACTGCTTTTATGAACAAGGCAATGGGGATTTGTGATATGTTAATTTGTTAGGGCTAGAAAGTCATTATACTGAACAAAAGGAAGTGCCACTTTGACACTTAAAACCAAATGTGTTTTATGAGACAAGTTGCTTTGACATCAAAATATCATATGTCATGCGAGGGTAAACACACACAAAACTAAAAGCTAATGTCATAATTTCATGGTACATTAAGAAAAATGAAGATTAAGGTACATCAATATATTATCATACGCGAAGTTTTCATGTGGTGTTGCATATACATAGCAATGAACATTTAAATTAGCTGGGTTTAAGTCAAAATGAATGTTAAGCTGTAGCTTTTGGAAATGTTCTCTCAAAGGAGCCTCACAACAAGAGTTTTTCCACTTCCTTATTGATTTTAACTAAGAAATAATTATAAGAACAGCTTGAAGTTTCTACTATGTATCAACTTCTATAGTAAACTTCTGTGTGAAGAGTTATTAAGAGACAAATCTAACAAAATAGTAAACAGCTACAAGAAAGGACTACAATTGCAACAGCAGGAATGTTCCTTGGCAAAAATCTAAATTGTCCAAAGACAAAAGAGAAGCTGCATTGCTTTCAGAGAGGTTTGGAGATTAAATTCTGGATGAGTTAATGAAGAACATAGACAGATAATGGCAGAATAGAAAGTATTAAAAATTACTATTAAAAAAATTGCCTTGGCTATGACCACTTCTTTTTCTTCATTATGTTTCAGGTACTTAAAAAAACTACGGCATATTGCTCTTTCATGTTTTCTCATAAGCCTCTTATCTCTGATACCTAAGCTAGAGATTCATAACCACTTGTGAACATTCAGACAAGGATCCTAGATAAGTTTCCTAAACTTAAAGCTAACTTTATGATCATGTGTAGATTAGTAACAACCACAGTAAGGGCTGGCTGAAGAGTTCTTCTCCAGGAGCAAATGATGAACATTTCTGGAAATCAGATAAGTACTTCCATTTCTTTGCAAAAATAAGTCATTTAAAACTTTTGGAGTGCTTTATATAATTTTCAGATAACATTTTAACTATCACTTCAGACTTTGTTCAATACTGCAAAAACAAGGTACCCAGTGAACAGTGGTTCAATAATAATGAAAAAATAGTATCAGCAGCCAAAAGCATGTAACAGATACAGAGGCATGTCAATACAACTTGTGAAAATTTCCATTACTAAAGAGCACTAGTAGTCTAGCCATGGCCTACATAAAACTGGCAACTGAATATTTATTGAAAAAATACTAATCAACTTCTGATTCTCAGTGGCTGCTTAAAACCCTTACAGGCAACTGAATAGTCATGTCCAGTGGAGCAATTAGGTATCTTACAGCATCCTGAAAGACATCTCACAAGGAGCAGACAATTGCTCTGTGTTTAACAGTTCTGAAAGTTGATTCTCATGCACATACTTTCGGTTACTGCAAAAGTTGTGCTAGAACTGAAAATCAACTTCCTCGGAATCTGAAAGTTAACTGAAACTCTTGGTGAGATTGTTCCTTGCTAAGATGAACAGATAATATTCATGAAATGTTTGTTTTATGCTGCCAGTCTGTTGCTCCCTCCCTCCCTCCGAGTGCCTTTTCCTACAAGCCACAGTCCACTGATGCACTTCTCCCACACTAAATATGTTTGTTACTGCTTCGCATCAAACCAGACTGGCATTATTTTTTCTGTATTTCATTTTCTCAGTTTTCCATGCTTTATTTAACATGCTTTATTCCCACATTTTATTTCACATTTCCTCAGTTTTCCATGCTTTATTTCACATATGATGGACCTCCTGTGAACTGGTTTCCAATTACTTCAGCACCTTCTATGTACAGTAATGACGAAGTCATCTCCTGAAATTGCTTTCTCTATCAGTAAGCATTCTATATTAACACATTCTCCACTTAAGATCAACTAAAAAATGTAGCTGTAATACTGAAAGAATCTGGCAGTGTTTACAATGAAGATCTTTAAAGTCAATACAATGCGATATAAACATACAAATGTTGATGTCTTTCAAATATGTTCTGTCACAATAAAACTGTGCTTCTCGTTTTGGGGGGCTTTTAATGTAAGTATCTACATGGCTGGATGAATATTTTTATGTTTTCAGCATCTGCATTTTTTTGCATGTTTTTATGACAATTTAAGTACCATGTCAAGCTATTTAACATTTAACTTGATTACTTAGAGCAAGGGGAGTCAGTAGGCTCCTCATTCTAGAATTCCACTTGCAAATTCCACTCAGCTCATTTCCACAGTTTTATTTTGTCCTCTAATGAACTTACCATGAGTACAGAAAGGTTTAATCATGACTTCTACATGACAAAACCAAATACCACATTTTTTTGCCAGCCTTACAGAAAGGATCCACAAATCTAATCATCACAAACTAAAGTCTTCAATAAACATTGCTGAGTAATACAAGATACTAATATATACCTACCTATACAATATACAGTATTCATACCATATTTAATAGAAGTAATAGTACAAGTAATATAAGGTTCTGAAGCATGGAATGCTTTTGTTGCATTTCTGCAGAGTTCATGCCTAGCTCTAGCACAGCATTAACATGCTAAACTTAAAGACCTAGAGAACTTCTGCAACATGACAGAAATACACACGTGAGACATTGAGACATTCAGTTTTAACACCAGATATCCAAGTTTTTCCCTGTGTTAATGCATATTGGAAAGCTGTTTCACAACATCTTTTATATTTCCATAATAAATACGATAGCATGTTAAAAAATTGTGCTCCAAACCAAAAGCAAAGTTTTTTTACAAAGCTCTCAAATCTATTTTATTTTTTGAACAAAAAACTTGCTGTATGACTATTCTCTGTTCACACGAGTATTCAGTGTTTGTTAAATGGTTTATGTAAATATAACTATGTCTGCTTATATCAGTTTTTCAAGACTATTTTATTAACAGTATAAAATTCTGCAGATTAACTACTCTTTACCATTTTAACTAGTTTAACCAGTCAGTGTGTAACCAGATACCCAGTTCCTCTGTGGGAAAGTCTCATAAAAATGCCACAGCACCATAACACGTTCTAAGTGGCAAAATTTTCCCAAGCAATGTAGAAACACATGTTAGTGCAATCCTGTTTTATAACAGTGCTATTTTTTTGGCTGTGGGTGTATAATACCAGCTAGATTCAGAAATCACCTCTGTAAAATAAATTAAAATATAAGTACAGACTAGTATAAGTAGTAAACAAAAACACTTTCTGAAATCAAGGAAAAAATCTCCAACTGATTTTAATGATGCTCATATTTTATCCCAGAGGTCTTGCCTTTGTGCTTACACACAAATAATTATTATTTTAAAATATATTAAATTTTTCTCTTTCTTACACTTTGGACAATCACATCAGCCATTTCACCACTGACTTCAGTTTCTGGCCAATTTAATTTTCTCATTCTCTAACAAGTTGTACTGTTTACTTGTGCTTCAGTACATAATACAATTTATTATATTTCAGATGGTGCTTCCCACTAAATTTTCTAAAAATTATGTATTAACTTTACTTATATTGTCTTCAAGTTCTGCCAAATTGCATTTTGACATCAAAGCTGACTTTCTTCTCCTAAGAGGAGAATAGCAGCCTCGTGCTGGGGGCTCAGAGCACCTTTGGTTCTGCTTCAGACGAGTTAGAGAAGCTGTGGCTGAGAATCCTATGCCTGAAGAGAAGAGCAGCAGAAAAGCCAAGCTTTGGCTTTGACAGGGAACAGATAACCCTCAGGGAGCAATGAAGCATACACAATTACACTGATGTGCTGAGCTGGTGACAGGTAAAACTGAGTTTCCAATATCAGAGCATTTGGAGGAGCCAAGCCTTTGCAAAGTCCAAAACTTGGCATTCTACAAAGCAGCAAGAAGCTGACACTTCAGGTCCTATTTTGCTTAAGAAAAGCAAAGTAAACAACTACTTTCACACCTGCACACTGCACTTTTCCGATGGTGAAGGTCAGCTTGTAACTAGGGAAATGGCTTCACAGAACATGCAAACAAGCTCCACTTGCCCTCTGAGCCAAGCAATAGTATTAGGCAAATATTGAGCCAGAGCCAATTGCATTGTGCACAGACAGTGAAGCCTGTTTCTTGAAAGCACTTCTGCTGGAGTCTGCACAGCATGTCAGATGAATGATCTCAAAACTAGTACCTGAAGAAAAAACTTGTCTGCAAAAAAATGAAATGCTGAAGTACTTTCCACAGTCCATGCTATAACACGAACTGTGAAGAGTTCAGAGCTGTTCAGAGAATCGCTCTCAATACAGACCTGAGAATTATTTAACTGAATTCAGGTTTAGAAATGTAAGCTAGGTATTTCTCAGGTCATCAGATTTTTGGATACTAATAGCTAGAACATAAAGTTTTTATGTGCAAAAGCTACACTGGAAAGCAATGAGAAAGACGTAAAAAGAGAACAGGCTGCAGTGTTTGCTACTGACAAGCCCCCTAAGCCATTAGCAGGAAACAAAATCTACACACACTTCCCAAGTTTTATTCTAAAATAAAATGCTTGTGATGTTGTGCAATGTTGTATAAGCTCTTCCATTCATTTACCTGAAGAAGTGAATAAGTGTGTGCAGTCTGTAGGAATTAAAAAATTATTTTTTAGCTGGTTTGCCTTATGAGCTCTAAAATACACTCTTTCTTATTGAACTATATTTCAATGTCATCTCAGAGTCTTTCATTTGTCTTAGCTTATACATAGAAAAAAATTTAAATGTTCACATAAATAATGTCAGGCTTTTAAAGGGTATTAGAAATTTAGTCATGTGAATTAAGACTTTATGTAATTTTCTCTTATAAGAATAATGACCATTACAGATTCCTGTTTAATGCAAGAAACTAAATTAATGATTTTTCTGGACAACAAATGTCTGTTATTTAGATAGATACTTAATTTAGGAGACCAAATTAACACATCTGAAATTGAGGTCACTTTAAAACCTAATTGAGATTACTTGCAACACAAAGACTATTTATTTCCTGTATACCATAATTCATGAATTAAGTTACACATAAGGTTAAAATATAAGTACTTAAAGAGGCACACTCTCCTTGCTTATTATGAGATTCAACTAATAACAAACTTGTTACAAAACAAGAAGCTGTTAATTTAAACAAACCCAAACATATTAGGGTAAGGGATTAATTTTTTGGTACAAATTCATCAGGGAAAATGAAGACTTAAATTAACATGGAACTAGGTATAAATATAACAAAACTAATTTTCTCCAATTACCTCTATTTTATCATTTGAAATGACAGAATCACAGAATGGCTGAGGACAGAAGAAGCCTCTGGAAATTATCTAGTCTCCAGGGTTGGAGATCCCACAACCTCTTGGGCAAACTACTCCTGTGCCTGGCCATCCTCAGAGCAACAAAAAAGTTTATGTTTACATGGAATATCCTGCAGTACAATTTATGTCCACTGCTTCCAGTCCTGCCATTGGGTATCACCAAGAGAAGTCTGGCTCCATTTTCACCATGCTCTCACCACCAGGTCTGATCAGATTCTCAAGACTTCCCTTCTCCAGGTGAGCAACCCCAGCATCCTCAATCTCATCTTGTGTGTCAGATGCCCCAGTCCCTTCATCATCTCAGTGGTCCTTTGCTGGCCTCAGTCCAGTATGCCACACTGGACACCACTCTACACCTTTCAGATTTTATTTGTTCATCCTACTGCTCAAAGTCAAGCCAATAAAATGCATAGAAGTGTAGTGTTAATTAAGAAAGTCTAATATTTAAGTATGAACTACAGTTTTCATAGCTTTTGCTTTGTGTTTGTTCTCCATTTTATAAGCAAACTGAACCAAGTATACCTCTGAATAAAACACTATAAATAATAAAGTGAAAAGATATCCATATATTCTCCAGGTTAAGAGGCAAGTACTGATCAAAGTCAGCCTAGACACACATTTGTCATGATCAGACTACCATGTGAAATGAAACGTCAACACTTTTTTAATTAAAACTTTTTTCCACATTCAAGGTGTATGGATATTGTCCAAATAAGAGGGGACAGCATCAGATAAAGTAAGTGATGGTAATCTAAGAACTGTGGGGTTTTTTGAAAGACAATGACGATAGGGGAAGGAGGTATTTACCCAGCCTTACAACATACTATTTTCCTTGCAAGCACTGTGAAACACCAAGTAGAGTTTTTCCTTCAAAACATCCAGCAAATGTAACAGTGAACATTATGCAGGAAAATTTAAGGGGGTCTTATCACCATTATCAAGCCATCAGTTTTTAGAGTAACATACTACTCAATACTTAAAAAGCTTTCTAGAAAAAAAGGTCAACTCTACCTGAAGGGTCATAAAAATATTATCCATTGTCTGTCAAGCTCTTTAGGTGCCATTCTGATCAGGACTAACAAAACTCACCAGTCCCAGTTTACTGTGACTGATGTGCCCTATGACTCGCAAGCTGCAGTGTGAAAGCTGCTACTCCTATTCCTATTGCCAAATCTGCCCATTATGTTTTGGTTCAGACAGGAAGAATTTTTAAAAACAAAGAATCATTACTGCAGGCTGAAGGATACACAGTTTAAGAAATGCAACTTACCTTTCAAGTATCAAGAAAACACACTGCAATCCAAGAATCTTGTTAAGTTCAACAAGGACAAGTTTAGTCCAGGAACAGGACTGGGATCTATCCATCTGGGGGGCAGTCCCGTAGAAGCAGAGCTGGGGGTCCTGGTGAACAATGAGCTCAATTGTGTTGCTGTGGCAAAGAAGCCAACAAGATGATGGGTGACAACGCAAGGGCATTACCAGCACAGAAAATGAAGTCCATTTCCCAGTCTATTCAGGGCTTGCCAGGCCATGCCTAGAATACAGTTCAGATTTGGTCCCTTCTATACTAAAAAGATGTGAGCAGGCTGGAGACGGCCAGGACAAAGGCCACAAAGATGATCCAAGGACTCGGAAGTCTGCCATGTGAGGCAAGGCTGAGAGAACTGGTTTGTACAGCCTTGAGAAATAAAGGCTTAGGGGAGACCTCATCACTGTGTTCAAGCACTTAATGGGTGCCTTGCACAGAAGAGACAAGAATCCTATTTAGAAGAATTCCCATGGAAAGGACAGGGCAATAGGTACAAGTTAATGCTGGAGAGATTATTATTGGATACAAGAGGAAGATTTTTCATAATGAAAAAATGTCAGTTTCCAGAGCTGTGGTGGATTCCTCAGCATTGAGCACTTTTTAGATTCAGGTGGGCAAGGTGCTGAGCCATCTTGTCCAGACCACGCCTTTGCACAAATGGTTGGACAAAATGATCCTTGAGATCCCTTCCAGAGTACTGTTCTGAGCCTATTTATTGGCTTATGTCTCTACATCAGGAAATAGTTTTCGTGTATTTGCCTTTGCAGGTGTCCAAGCATGTTTTCTATTTTGAGTTCCATGGACCAGCTGACTTCACTATCTAGGTCTCTTACTACAGTACAAATTCCCCTTTTGAAAGGAAAATTTTGACTCTACAAAGTTACTAACAATAATTGAATTCAGCAAAAAGAGTTTGGATATAAAAATGCTCACACTGAAGCTAGAAACCAAATTCAGAGTTCACTGTTAACACAGCTTAAGTACAGTGTAATCTTTCACAAATCTTCAGAAACTGACATGAAATTTTAGGCCAGGGATCACACATCTACAAGGGCAATAAAATAGTATATAAGAAAATATAAATACGATTGGAGATAATTCAAAGGGATAAATTTGGGAAGGAATCAAAAAGACATTGAGGTAACTGGCAAATGGCATAAACATAGCATAGGCATACTCATTTGGCCTAAGACTTTGTTATAGAAAATGAATGAATAGCAGTTGTCTCACATCCAGACTTCATTTAAAACATTGCAATTTTCCACATGAGGACTTGTTAAACTTAATAGAGCGTTAATAGAAGAATTAAAAGTTGGATAAAGTCAAAAAGCAGAAAACAAGAGTTCTTTTTAAATACTCAGGCAACAAGACTCTGGAGCAGTCTTCAGTGGAGAAGTTGGGACAAATTTTCCCACATTCTTTTGGTAATGAATCTTCCTCAGTTTCAGATACTGCATCACTGAGAAAAAAGATGCCTTCTAGATTCTGTGAAAGTTTAAACAGATTTTGTTTTCCTTTACTTTCCTGTACTTTTTCAAAAAGGCTGGTAGCAGACCCAGAGGAGCTCCCTGCCAGTTCACTGAATTGACAAATTAGTTAAGCTCCCCTTGTTCCTGATCCCATGAGCATCTACAGGTTCAAGCAACAAAGCATACTGGCAGACATTTGTGGTGGGATTAAGGTAAGGCAACAGAAGCAACATAGATGAACTCCATGTGGAGAAAAAAAAAAAAAAAAATCATTATCTTGCTACCAGCAACACAAGTAACTAAAAAAACTTACAAGCAGAAACCTGAGAGACAACAGGGGTCCACTTGGAAGAGACTGGGGAAAACTGTCAAAAAGTCTGTTGCTACATCAAGCATTCAGAGGCATACAAACACCACACTGAAAAAAAAATTCCTACTGAACGAAATAACAAAACAATCTATTAACTTCCATTCTGAAATAAGTATGAAAAGAACTCAATTTCAGTAATAAAGCTTTTATCTCTAATGAAGAGCATATTTCTGGATAGAACTAATAAGGAATACATACAGGAAGATGTGCTGCCCAACTCATGACCTCTTTTTCATCATATAAAACCTCTATTCCATAATTTTTACTTTTCTGATTTCTGGTCTATTTGATTTGAAATTAGTATTTTTCAGCCTTGCAGGAAGGATTGAGAACATTCAAACTCCACATTACTACCTTCTGGCCTCTTACTGTAGTTTTTTACTACCTGACTATTCTCCAGTGATTATGACAACAAGAAAGAAAACATATCTCACGTTTTCGGTAGGAGTGATGAACACTGAATTAATTTTAGGAATGAAACAAAAACCACAATGTTTGCTTCACACCATGACAGTTTGCAATGCAGCTGGATTGTATTCACTGATAGAAGCCCTGGATGTTAGAGTATGTGTATATGCTAACCTTTTAATGCAGAGAGCTGGAAAAAGTCACAACTATAAAGCAGACAAAAAAAGCCTTGTGCCTGGGCTTTTAAATGGGCAATTAAGTATATCATATATAAAGATAAGTAAATATATATACTATTATATAATACTCAAAATACTGCTTACAGTGTTGTTTTCTTGAAGCAATTCTGCTGTTTCATATCTTAGCCTAGTGTTCTTCTAGTCATTTATACAGCATTTAAAGTGATTTTTTCTGGGAAACACCATTTAATCTAATTTGATAAATGACATTAATATTCTTAATTTTATTTGGGCAAAGTTCTTGCCTGATCCCTAAATGAATAAAATGCACAGTTTTTCATAATGGATGCTGTATTAATTAGATCTTAACACAATTCTGATTGCATCCCTTTTTTTTCCCCTTGTTATTTTATCTATACAGGAAATATCTTCCTGTTTTGTTATGATAAAGGGATAATGTACCTTTGCCTTAGAGACAGGCATTTCCTAAACAAAATTCTTAAAAATTTTGTGGATAAACTAGACAAGAGTTCACAGAAGAAAGAAATGTCTTCTAAGCATAGTATGGTTTAATCAGAGGGACTAAACTAGGAATTCCAGCTCTTTCCTAGTTACCCTGGAAGCTGCTAGGTGGCAAAGCTGCTAAAATGCTCTCAGATGGCTCCAGTCTTCATTCATCATAGACATCAGAAACTGAGGGCTCAAATTGAGGAATGCACTGAATACTAAGTTCTAATCAAATATAAAAAACAAAACAAAACACAACAGTTATTGGCCAAACTCTGTAGCTGGCCATTGGCTTTTTCTTGCTGTTTTTAAATAATGATATTGTTACAGCATAATTACCATCAACAAAATACATATGCTCATCAACAAAATCTGACACACTGTGAAAAGTCTGTAGCTGTCATTTAGCTTTACTAGAATTTATGTCCCCAATGAAAAGCACATGTCCCAAACACTTAGAAAATAAGTTATAACTCCCATATCACTCCAATCATAAGAATCAATTTTCCTCTAATTAAGAGTCACCAGTGATATGCCAGATAAACAAACTGTCCCAAAGGAAGAGTGGAATGTTCTTAAATTGTGAAAACAAAGAACAAAGTATTTATTCTATCTTGTCAAACACTTTAAACATAAAGTACACACTGCTGGAGAAAGCAACTAATTTCAATTCCTTGTAGAGCTCATTAGGTAGATAAAAACCTAAATTGTGTATATGTGTGCCTATACATAGACTACAAAAAAAAAAAAGAAATAGGATGCCACCCCATAAATTATCTAAACTGCTTACATTCTTAATGTGATCTGGCATCTCAATAAAATTTGCTTAAGGATCAAGTGAATTTGTCTTACAGAAATCTACTTGCCAATATCATCACCACAATCACGTTCTTTTCTTGTTTAATAATAAATAGTGATATCTTCCTGTTTTAAAACATAAAATCATGTTTTATAGACCTGGATTCCTATTTATGAAGAATTATCCTTTCATATTAATAGGTCCTTTTTTGTTTTGTTTTGTTTTTTTGGTTTTGGTTTTTTTTTGTTGGTTTGTTTTGGTGGTTTTTTTTTGGTTTTTTGTTTACAAAGAAAAAAATATATTTTGCAGCTCAAAGGTACTTTAGCCTGTATTCATTCTACCAAGAAATGTAGGATGTTTGGTTTGCATGATCAATCAACTTGTTATGCCATCTCACATGGCAAGCCTCTGACCTAGCTCTAGAAATAGGTTATCTTTCGGTTTAAAAGTACCATCTGCTCTTAATGATGGCACCAACAAAATTACTGTAATAAGAAAAAAAAAAAATAACCCTGAGTGATAGTAAAATCCAAAGCCCAGAAGAAATTTTCAAGTCTTGACTATGCCTACAGAGAGCACAATACAAATGCCAGGTACCTTTTAACAAAAGGTGATCAGGTTAAAATTTGTCATACTCCCTCCTTGACCCCCACACTGTGCAAGGAACAATGAAATAAGACTGTTGCAAGGAAAGGCAACAAAGAGGCCAAAATAATGAGAATGTGGAGATCTTTTTTTTATTACTAGGAGTTTTTAAAAATCGAAACTAAGATGCACTTTTCAGACACTTCAGGGAAAAAATCCTTTTCCTGTCTAGTGATGCAAACAAAAGAAACTATTCTTGCTAAGTTAGTTTTCAGTTCACCATCAAACAATTTTTTCATATTATCAAATTAAAACTTCTGTAAAGCCATCAAATCAGAAATTTTGCCAAGAAATCTTTGTTCCAGGAACTAATGGAAAGGACGTCTTTATTGGTGACCTACATAAAACCTGATAGCTTGAACTTTCTGCCAATTGATTTAGTAATCCATTACGATCATAAATTTGCAAAAAAAATAAAAGTTGTATCTTCTTTCTTCAAGCCAAAGGTTTAGAACTTTTCCTTTAACATTTTACAAATTAAACTCTGACATTAAGTAGGTGTTATGCAGAAGTATGGAATTATTTCTGCAAACCCAATAATGATATTGGAAATGTCTTCATTCACTGATCTAGAAAAAAAAATTGAAATATTTATCTCTGTACAATTAATAAACTTACAGGTCCCTTTGACAAATACACTTTTTTTGTGATTCGACATACAAGTTTTTTTATCTAATCTTCTTATCCAAGACCTGTTCAGTCTTCCATTTTCACGTGTCTTCCCTCAATATGACCACCCAAATTCTGAAACCGTTTGCAGACGCATATTAAGGTATTATTTTTCAAATATATTTCAATGCAGAAGAAATTAGATCAAATTCCATTTATATTTAGGATCTATAAGAAAATATACGTGTCCAGAAAGCTCAAAGGACAACCAAAATGTGGTCCACTGAACAAAACAATAATATGGCTTCAGCAACTATACCATTACACATTAGATATCCATACATAATTATCTAAACCTAAAATGAAGAACACAGGTTCTCTATCACCTTCTGTTTTTATTAAGAAGAACAAAATCTACGACTGCAATGGTAAAATTCCTGAAAGCTTTCACTATATCCATCTTTCACAGGATTGTCTATTCCTACTATCAGTTGCATTTTGGTATCAAATTTTCAAATTTAGAGTCTCTTGAAAAAATCACTTTGAGAATTTAGTACCGGATGTTTGCAGGGAAGGAAAGCAGGGCAAGTTAGGAAAAATAAACATAGCAGAAAAGTGCAGAGGGAAAAAACAATTACCAAATTGAAGGAATTCTTCCCCTACCCCATTAAAAATCAATTCTCCCTTGCTTAGATTAATCAAATTATCTCTTTTGCACACACCTAGAAAACACCTTCTCCAGGCTTTAATAATGGTTTTTTCCCCCTTTCTACTACTATGGTTATCTTTCAACTCCAGCAACTGTTCCTTCTTCCTCAAATTTTCACTGCCCTTCTTGTAACAAACACAGTCACCCCCTTTCCTCATTGAAAGAAACAGATGTGATATGACAAAATTTTAAAGTAGCACCACCTGCTCAGCCTTCCAGCAACTGGGAGGCTCTGAAATGGGATGAAACCTGTCCAAGAGAGTTCAGCTTTCTTTGCAAGTTCCTCATACTTTTATAGGCAGCTTAAACTGGGTTCTGCTTAAAAAGAAAGAATGGAGATGCTGACCAAATGGCCACAAAACAAATATCCTGTCCACTGTGGGGGAAAGAGATTATTCATATAAAACTGATGCTGTATCCTTCTTCTCTCTGGTAAATGATAATGCTGCCATGAGATTTTTCACAAGATAGATTTTAAAAAAAAGCACAGACAACAGCTGGATAAAGTATATTGGCATAAACTAATATGAAATTATTGTATATTTCTGTAGCATTCAAATATATGCAGTATGGTTAATGTGCTAGTGTACCTCATTTTGAAGTTCATCGGCACTTTTGGTAGAAGCAAGGATCTCATACAAAGTGCAGCAGAGGTCTTCTGTTGTTGGTCCTCCAGGGCTACCTCCTTGAGATTCCTTCAGATACTTTCCAACTTCACACCATAAAAAAGAATCGTCTATTTTTTCCAAAGATTTGATATTAGATTTCTCATCACAGTAGTTCTGTAAGTGATTCAGCTGGTTATTCAAAAATTTGTTATAATCTAAGCTTATATTTTTCTGCGCATCAGTCTCACCATTCAAAGGCAGCTCTCCAGAGTGATCCAAATCATGCATGTCAAATGAAAACACTATATTTTTACCAAACAGCACTCTGTTATCACCATTTTGCTCTTCAGCCAACTGTATGAGGGCTTTAAGCTGTTCTTCAGTGAAGTGAGAAGCAATCCGAGATGTGGCATCACAAGCTGCAGTAGCAGACGTTGATGGAAATGGCCCAAACATCTGCTTGATCACCTTTGTCTCATCATGGCCAACACATTCTTTCCCGTGAAATGTCTTAAAAAGAAAAACAGCTCCACTTTCAATTGCTTCTTGTCCATTTTCAACTCCAACTGTTAACAAAACCGAATGTTAATACACTTAATACTAAGAGTGTTTCATTACCTATAACAAAACTGTATTCAAATTCTTGCCACAAGTCTCACCAGCAGAAATATCAAAAGACCACAACAAGTAAGAATTATTGCAAGGTACTGAATTATAAAAGGTATATGATAATAAAGCATCTGTCTTCATTATCCTTCTACATACTAAAAATTTATAGTAAGAATTAACAATGCTTTCTTATCTTTCTGAGCCAGAGAAAAAAACTTGCTAGAGGTCTTAAACTCACAATTGTATATTTATAAGCTATTTAACATTAACAAATTTCCACTTTGTCTCACTATTTATTCACTGCCTAATCTGAATATTCATAACAGAATAGATATACAGAATTCAATTGGGAATTACTGAATTCTTGTAGTAATTCCCAGCAGAATTACTTCTGAGTGTGTGCTAAGTTAGAAAAACTGCTCAAAAAATTTAAAGCAAACAAATGTACGAATTAGATTTCTATCTATGAAATATCATGTTATGCAAATAAACAATATATTATTAGATAAAAACATGAATGCACTTCTTAGACAAATATTCACAAAGGTAGTCGAGGAAAACATAAGGAAAACTCCACGTGATAAACCAGTATGCCACTACTACAAAATTTTAAAAGTCACCAAGCCTAATCTAAACAAAAGCAGCCAGCATACTGGGGCTTTTGTTCATTTTAAATGAGGACAACTGACAAAATTTTTTTACTTGTGACTTGATTCAACTTAGATTAGGTTTAACACCAGAAAAAACAAGGGGTTCTTCCCACAATCGAACAGGGAAGAGCAAAAAATTCTAGAATAAGCAGATGGAACAAGGTTGAATAGCTTGAAATGTAACATATAAATAAATGGAGGTGGCTACAAATCCCGTATTTAGCTTGAATCTTCCTGTGGTGCATTTTGAAAAGCTGAAAAGTTCAAAGAGAGGACTGGAGGTGATATTTATAAGATAATTAGGTACCTACATATGGAATACAATACAATGTATGTATTGCGTTGTATGTATACAATAGATACGTAAATAGGTCTCAGAGGAAAAAGATGGTTCAGCCCCTCCCTTTTAGCATTAGCTATATAGAAAGCACAAAAAAACCCCTTCATCTAAAAACTTGTAGTTTGTCCACATGAAGTTCACTCATATATTCCTAATATACAAATATATATTACTATTTAAAGTCACTTGTATCAGAACACCAGTAAAGATTATTAAACTAAAACAAAAATTGAAGGATTTGAGAAAAATCTCTTAGGTTTACTGTGTGGTATTTCTCCTTTATTATCAACATCTCCTATTTGTGAAAGCATCTCTCAAGAAAATACTCCTCCCTTCATCTCAACAAAACAAACCAGACAAGATGGCAAGAGATGCACTATTAGAAGCTACTCTTTTTGGTTTTCCGTTTTGCTTGCCAGCCAACATTTTAGTCCAGTACCTCTTGTGATTAAACTATACACCGTGGATATTTAAAACAGCTTTTTCAGTCAATATCTATTATTATTACAGATGGCACCTTCCCCTACTAACTCTAGGGACTGACAGCTGGTACAAACTCAATCCCCATCTTGCAGGACTTTCCCTCAAGCCTCATGTGTTGCAAGTGCCAGCTGGAATCTGTGCACGGAAGGAGAGGTACCTCGGTTAGGGCAGAGAGGTGGCCCTTCCAAGAGGCCTGACTCAGAAAGACAGCAGCCACATGCTTAAACTCCAGCCCAAAGAGGTTAAAAGTCTACTAAAGGTACTAACCAGAGTTTAAAACTTTTTGTCAGTGATTTGAGAAATATTCAAAAATACACTTCTGAGGAGTCAAGAAAGCAAGAGCCATTTACTACTATTAACAGCTGTAACAGGCACCTCTTCTGCAACTCTACAGCACAATTCACTACCACCACATGATGGACATCAATAACTTGCCTAGCCTTTTTTGAAAGCCTGTGTTTTCTTTTTTAACTTAATAGGTATTTCCAAAAGAATGTTCAAGAAATAGAAATATAAGTGTGCCTAACATTTGTATTGTAATAAAATCTCTGGTCTATAGTACCAAAATCAGGCAAACATATTTTTTTAATTAATTCTCTCTGTCTTTCTACTAAGGGTTCTATTCAAGATATTTGAAACACAATTTGAAAAGGAGAAATGTACCTATGAGATTGAAAGAAAAAATCCTTAAATATGTGACAAGTAAGAGTTTGAGCCATGTGCTCAGTTTATGAGCTGATGAAGTTAAATTTTGCTAAAAGCAAAAGCTGTATTAGGTTTAGTCTGTCAATCAAAAACTATATTTCCAATCAAAACTAAGTTTTCATACATTCTTTGCCATAATGTATTTCAGTATTAAAAGTTTAATTCCAGGTGAGTGAAATATATTTTTATTTCTCTCCTCAACACCAAACACCTCAAGCAGAAAACATTTCTTAAATTATTATTTGCCTGCACAGCAGTCCAATTTTTCATGATACCAATTACGTGGAATTAAAGCAGACAGCAACAGGATTGTTCTTTTCTTAAGAGTACAGATATTCCAAAAGAAACAGTTGGTTTTGCTTAATACCTGTCAATCACAAATCATACCACAAAACAAAACCATACCATCAAAAAAGTAAGAACAATCATATAACAATGGAATCTTAAAATAAAACAGAAGACCAAATTGTACTTATGTGTATCAGATTAAATGGAGCTTCAAAGATATTTCAGGGCAAAACTAGCATCAAGGTACAATAAAAATTGCACCAGTAAAATAAAAGTGTGCAGGCAGAAAGCAACTTGAACCTGCTCCCACCTCCAAATAAAACAATGTATTATTAGACTACTAGAGAATGAAAACATACCTATTTGTTTAGCAGCTTGTAAAATAGTTTTCAAATCACCATTTACTGTTTGGTATTCTTTTTTGTCCAAATTGTCATCAACAAACTTTATTATCTTCTTCCAAGTAAGATCAGACTTCAGCAACTCGGCATGTAGTTTTGATCTTTTAGTCTGAAAACGCAAAATATTTGGGTTTTTAAATTTATTTCAAATTAATATATGGGAGCTCCTTTAAAATTAAACACCAGATAAAAACAATTCCTTCCAATTGCATTCAGTATATAGTACTGACTGCAAGCACTTTTCCTTTTACCATCTTCAGACTCCTTCCTGAGTGTATGAAAGAAGGATACACAAAAGCACACACACTCTCACGACTTTACTCTTTCCAGAGCAAAATTCTCTATAAAGCCATACTCTTGCAACTTTAAGGGATGTACAGATCCCAAGATTCCAAACTCATTTCACAGGTTCCCACAAGGCATCTATTGCTTTAATGCACTATTTTTTGGGAAGCAAAAGAAGTACCTAAATTCAGTGAACTTAATATTAGAAGGGAAATGTTTGGCTTCCCAGCTCTACATAAGCTAAGAGCTAAAGCACACCAGCCTTGCCCAACTTCTTGAAAGACAAATTAACACAGCCAAGCAAGCTTTTCCAAATAGCACATCATGATTGTAAGGGCAAAGTATAAATCACAAAGCTACAGCAAATTTGATTTTGAGTGAGGATACTATGAAGGAATGTACAGGAAACTTTACACACTCTGCCCTTCTTGCTTGCCTACTCTTATTGCAATGCAAATGAAGAAACAAATAAATCTTACTATAGCTATGCTTTGTAAAAGGAAAAAAGCTTTACCGTTAAGTCAGCTAATTCTTCACTGTAATCCTCATGTTTAGTGACATTTGAGAAGGAGCGTAAAGCGCCTGTAAGACGAGGCAAGGCCATCTGTTACTCATTCAGTGATCCATAGGATGAGAAATCAAATCCCAGTTCAAGCACCTAGATGAGAACAAAACAAATAACATGGCTTTATTAATGTTATAAATACAAACTCGCATCATGAACTTGAAAGACCTTTTCGAGCTAGCAGCACTTGGCTGGAACTTCAATTAAGCCAGTTAAAAAAAGATCTCTTAAAATAATGATAATAAAAATTCAATAAAAGAGATGTAAGCAGAGGCAAGAAATGGTAACATGCAGAGGTCACTCAGCAGGTGGTTCTTTTCTCTCCTCCCTAAATAAAAGTTACCAGCAATGAGGCAAAGTGGCAATTATTTCTTTAGCACCCCTAATACTAAGTATTATAGTGAAATCTATGTAACTGAACTTTAGCTCCCAATAGCAGTAAGTGATTACAACCTACGGGAAGGTTTCCTCTGAGCCAGCCCATGCTGGGAGCCTTCAGGTCATTAACAACCTCTGGCGCTGATGCAGAGAGAGGCATCTTGACAAGTGCTTAGCCATTTTTAACCAGCAAAATAGGGAAAGAAAATTATGACAGGAAATAAAGATTGTCAAAGGCATAGCACTGAACTATTTTAAGAGATAAAGGGAATACAAAAGGCTACCAGAAAACTGAAAACACCATGCCGTGGGATATTTTCATCTCACAACTGGGAGTGCACACACACTCTCTTTAGAACTACAGCTTATTTCCATGCAGTCTTATTTCCTCTGTGGAACATGCTCATATCTATGCATCAAAACACAGCTGTTCTCCATCTGTAATTGTACTTCCTCCAATTCTTTTACTGAAATTATTCTCAAAGTTATTTAATTTCAAAAGGTGCCCACAGCTGAATTGTTTAATAAACCCTAACACACAGCTACAGTTTCTGATGGGAGCGGAGAAGATACAGATTTAGATTATTTTTGAAACAATTAATGATACCATTACAGACCTAACGATCTGCATCATTCTTAGCATGCCAGAAGACCAACGTCCATCCAGAATTTAAAGAACTAGTAACACAGTTAATAAAATTACTTCCCCCTCATCAGTCATATAGTACAGAACTCTCTGCTTTCATCTAATTATTCTTAATGCTTTCCCTTATTTAATGACTGCATTTGCATTTTAGCTATCAGCTTTGCAATACAGCACAAAAGAAATCCAGATGCAGCGTTCCAGACACAAACAGTGAAATGCCACTGACTTGCCAGGTCTGCTTGTTTTCCTACCTTGCATTAAGATACTTTTTGAGAATGATTTTACAACAGCTGATATTTTGAAGACAAATGTAACAATGAAGCTACAAAATCTGGAAATACAAAATCTTTAACTGTGAAGGACATAAAGAGTATGTGTTCAAGCCTAGAAACAGACAGAATCGAACATAACTGCAGCTTTTTTGATATATTCAGTAAATATATGACATACAATTCATATCAGCATAGCTCCTAGTGCAAACAGCCTGTGAACATTATAGCCACCAATATTAGAAGGGAAGTAATGTATCCAGACTTTGCAGGTACATTACTCTCACCCTGTTCTAATGACAGTACTGCCATTAGCTATTAGAGCTATTGAGTCCATTTTACCTATCTATTTTATACCTACATTCAAATACCGTTTTTTGTAGCATTATGTGCCTTTATAAAAAAATGTAACAACATAACTCTAATATTACTTTAATTGTCCTTTCTGAAATACCATGCAGAGTAATTTATGAAAGTTAGAATGTACTTATAAAAAGTTCACTTTTCACACACACTTATAAATTTCAAAGCATCTCCAGCAGGCTCATTTAATAGGAAACTGAATTTTAAATGGATATATCTTTCTCCATTATTCAATTCCTTTATTAGCAGCTCCTGAAATAGAAAACCTAAAACATTAGAAAACAAGAAAGGGCACATTGTCCTGACCACAGGCATGGCCAAAGAGCCAAATCCAGCCCTGCAACCCTAATCTTGCACTAGTAACTGCTGCTCCACGCTCGCCTGTGTGCTTTCAGAACTCGTGGGTGTCTGAGGGGGCTGGTTTGGCAGAGCAGTCACACAAGGCTTCTGCATCTCATTTATAGCCAAACTTCACAAACCCTCTTGCTCCTGGTACACCACGTCCACTCTCAGCAGGGCACCACATGAAAACAAAAACAGCTAGTAAACAGAATGCAGGGGACAGGTGCAATTAATTACTCCACTGTAAACAGAGAAAAACAAGGTAAAACTTATAAACTTTGGTTGTTATTCTGCAACATATTAGAGCCATCTCTGAACACGAAATCGAAAATCATGTGGCTCTATAAGATGAAGTGTAAATTTATATGTTTTTAAAAAAATACATTACCTGCCTTCACATAAATCCTCCTTATGTAGATACCTGCCCGCATCACACTGCCTTTAGAGCGGATCCAGCCATCATAAGCGTAAATAATTCCTTCTGGTTTGAGAAAAATGTATCTGTTTGCCCACAGGTGGATCTGAAATATCTGAACTACGAAATGATCCTGCTAAGATCAGCTGGTTTTGAAACAAGGACCTAAACAGCCATGGCAATTAAATTCTCTTTACAAGGGCCCACACACAGAAGATGAACTTTTGCCATCCTTCTGCCATTCCCACTAAAGAAAAGTATGAGAAAGGTATCATCTTAAATCGTTTCTGTAGGACAAATGGAATGGGAATTTAACCTTCATATCAGTGCGACTTTACATGGTAAAAATATTTCTTCTCCTCCCCCACCCCCAACCAAGTAAAGATGTTTTGGGCACATTCTGCTAATGATTCCTAGAACTATCTCAGATATTCTGACTCTTTTAAAAAACACTTAACTTTCCACCAAGTCTGTTTGTAAATCAGAAAGAGCAATATCCACTCTTCTAAAGCTTTGTGAAGATGAAAGAAAATAACTTTTAAAGTCTATTTTACTTCTTTTAAAAACAAGTGTGATTTTAACACTGAAACTTTTTATAGGAGAAAGTAAAACACAAAGACAGATTATACTCAGAGTTCAGGTAAGAAACAATTCAAAGTTTATTGTTTGAAAGTAAGCACGAATCACAATCTCAGCAGGTTTTTATTCATTAAAGTGAAACATTAAAAAAATTTCTAGCAATACCACATAGATAATAAAAATTACCAGAGAAGTTTATCACTTCACATTTTCACCAGCTGCTTAGGCTTCTCTCGAACTCCTGGCCTTCCTATGTTTCTAATACAAGCAAATAACAGAACCATTTCTTTCTCTTCTTCACTGAAATATTACAGAGATTACTGTAAAAGATATATCCTTTTGAAATTTACTGAATTCTTATGCTCTCTAACAGATCAAGCTAGCTGCCCAGTAGGGCTAAGAGAAAGTGAATGCTCAGATCTAGTATGTCAATGTTCAAGTTGAACAGAAATCTTTCTTTCCTTACAAAGGATTGAATAACATAGCATTAATACAGTTAAAAGTCACAGGCAAAATCCACAGTAGCATGATCCTAAAGTACCAGCTTCTGTAGTCTATAATATTTGACTACTTACTTGTCCTTTAAGACTTCACAGCAGTGATTTTGTTTAAAGTATTTAAGGATTATTAAGCCATGTTCCCAGATTTTGCCTGTATTACCTATAATTCTTCCAACTATTAACAAGTTTCTGGCTGTCTATGTAAACTTGCAATTTATAAAATCTAAAGAAGTTATTACTAGCAACCAATCTAATCAAAGAATATTATAAAGAAAAAGGGGCTTTAGACATTGGCAGTGAACAGCAGGTTGCTATTGATCACAAAGTATTTCAAATGGCATTTTCTCTTTCATATGGGATAGTGGAAACATTTCAAATGAAAAAGAAACTAAAAGGGCAAAAGATATCCCACCCATAAGGCTATACAAAAGCTAAAGGGACAGTGAAGTAACTTTTTTTACATTTTAAACATATAATTCAAACAGTGAGACCATTTATCAACACATACAGTATTTTACTTTACACTACTGTGTAAGAAGACTAAAATAAATCAAACATTAAATTTTACTGATATGAACACATTTTAGAATGGCTACAATTAACTTCAACAGCTTCATTAACACAAAGGTAAACTTGATATTTTATTTATAAATAAAATTCAGTATTTTAAGAAAACAAAACATTCTACTCAGTATATATCCATTTTACATCATACATATCAAAGAAAAAGTATTTCAAAGAAAACATCTTAAAGAAAAAATGAAAACATTAGATAAAAAAAGCTATTTTGGACCTCTGATAACATTTTTATTAGATTCAATAAAATTTATTATCCAAGCGTGTTGGATGCCAATAGTACGAATACAAACCTAACATCAAAGTTGTTAGCCAGGGATAACAGTGGTTTAATAATGTCTGGGACATTAATCAGAAATAGCAGGCAAAAGTATGACACTAAAACAATAGTATTTTCTGACTTCATATTTTGCATCTTTACAAACAGTGCTGCCAGATGTAGTAACAACTGTGTGCTTTCAGACATCTCACTTTTTACAAAAGGCCCAGACATCACCCTGGAATTCTCTCAAGTTGTCTGGGTCAAATACTACTGATCTCCAGTCAAGACTGGGTCAATCTTTAAAAGGGCAACAGCAAGATTAAGGAATATGCACTCAGGAAGAAAGAGTGGCTTCCTGACACACAATATTCACCTCAGTGAATACCAAAATTCAAACGAGTGCCTCAGTATAACAAGGAGACATAATAGTGCCTCTGTGTGCCATCGCTCACATGAGAGAAGATTTCTGCATCTTAAACACTAAAAAATCAAAAAACCCTAGAAAATCAAATAATAGAATTACAAGTTATTAATTTAATACAGTATTAACCCTTTCCACATTTGTTCATAACCTTAGCCATGCACATGTGATTAAACACCAGCTGCCTAACACTGAGCCTGCTTGCATCAGATGGAGAAGCATTTCCTGTGATTATGCCTGATACTGTTCTGGGATTATGCCAAACATGTGGTTTGGCTCAATAATGTGTTCATTTTAGATGTACTTTGAGATAGTTAATAATGATTGTTGTTGTTGTTAAAAAAAAAAAAAAAATTAAAACAACCCTTTCCTCTGAATAACTCATCTTCCTTTTCCAAGAACATAAAACGTAATTTAGTTGTTAAACCAAGAAATGTCAGTATTTTTACACCTCATCGCCCTAACTTTTAAGTTCCCTGCAGAGAGAGACAAACTGTATCCCAGGAACAGAAACTTCAAGACTTGCCTTATATGGGAAGATGTACTACAGGAAAATTTTCAACTTCAACACATGTAAAATGTATGCTTATTTAAACACTAGGCACAAGCCACAAATACAAGATGGAGAAGGTGGAGGTGTCATTTGTTTAGTTTTGCATTAACTTTAACAGTGGACTGACTATCTGTGCCTCTGTTACACACCATGCCAGCATCAGAGGTTGAAAACAAGCTCAGGGGTTTCATCTTACCCTGTTTCAGAAAGGCTTGTCACTAAAGGAAGAGATGTATGGAAGGTAAATAGGGATGTACATGTGCAAAGGAAGCAAAGGGAGGATGAAAAAAATAGGTGAGAGAAAGACAAAATTTTGAGTTAATAACAGTTAAGTAACACACACTGCATCTCACTGAGGATGGCTGAGAGGATGTGGGATGCACTTCAGCAAATATAAGTGCTACAATAATACATGTATAATACACAACTGCATAACTGCTGGGCTAAGAGCATGCTGGAGAACTTGTTCAGATGTAGTTAAAAAAAGGTCTCTGTAACACACTCCTGTAGTGAACAGCAAGCACACACAAGGATAAAGCCCCCAGTGCAAACTACTGGCCATTACAAGGTGTAATTCTGGGAGGTTTTTAAGTCTCACAGGGATGTGTTCAAGCACTCAAATCACTTACCATATTTAGAGACAACTAAACAAATGCCTCAAATACTGAGTTCCCCCAGTTCTAAATAGCTGGATGCTTATTAGCCACTCAACACCGCAATTATCCTTCATAATTAATGCTGATTTCCTTCAAAATAAGGTTTCAATAAGCCTCAAGTTGGGAACTGGATCATTTTGAATCTGAAGCATTCTTTCAAATATTTTTGAAGGAAACAGTAAACATCCTTTTTGAGAAAAACATGACCCATTTCAGCACTTACAAAGGATCTCAAATGCAATAAAATAAAAGATTAAGCCAGGTACACTAGTCCTTAAGACCCTGCCTGAAGATTTTTACTCAAACCAAAACAGAGAGGTGGTATGAGTAGGATTGCTGTCTAACTTCTTATTAACCACTAAGTCATTCATTTTCTTTACAGCAAAGTCATTAGCAATGTTCATACTACCTGCAAAGACAGAGTGTCAGTTCTGAAGTAACTATCTTGCCAAACATCGAGATTCCTTCTTGAGGATTTCTTTAGTAATTAATTATGGCTAATAAAATCTTTGCATCTTGCAGACAACACACAGTAGCTGTGTAAGCACAGTGCAACTTATGCCAAGATTCACTTTTAATCTTACAGAACAATTACTCTATGAAATCACTGAAGCAGGATTTCTCATTTAGAGAAAATGTTAGAAATTTTTTTGTGTTAAGCAATTTTATCAACAAAACTGGCAATAATAATGGTAATGCTGGCAACCTGAAACAGAAAACCTGCAAGTACCTAAACTACAGAATTATTTTCCAGAATAGAAATATGCAGAGTTTTAGACCAGTCAAGAAAGAAGCTGTAGCTTCTATAGTTCTTCTAGTAAAAAGAAGGAAATTAATTTAATTATCATGTACTAAAAGTATGGAAATAGCCTTCAAAAGAAACACAGCCAACTTTGGCTATCACTAAATAAAAAGTTTCCCAAACTATCAGGTATAAATAAAGTCATCATATTTCCAGCAGCTTTTGAGTCAGACTTTTTACCAACGGTTGCAGTAAATAATACAGAAATACACAGAAAATGACTCATTACATAAAATAAGAAACAGATGTCATTGTCCACACAAATGCATCAATTTAATTAAAATAATGCAAGTGTATTGTGCAATTTTAAATGTTTGCTATGTTTTGCAATATTTGAATTTATTGTGTTCATTTAATTTTTACATAATATTTGGTAGTATTTTCTAAAAGATTACCTTTATGCTTTTTCAATCATTCAGTATGTTGTTTGACACCTGTCATAATTTTGTAGGAGCGAAGAAGTAAGAAAGTCATGACAGAGTTTGCAGAAAACTCTCTAGTTAGTATCTTTCCAATAATACACAGCAACTGGAACTTAAAAGCTGTGTGTTTTGTCCGTAATTCTTCTAAAAAGTGTTTCAATTCTGAATACGCTACACTACCCCTGAGTCTTTCTAACATTCCTCCTAAAAGTCTCTGTCAGCATACATAAAAACTTTTCCAAAGGCATGTCCTTATAAATGAACCGCTCATGGTCTAGCAATCCTTTTATCCTTATTGGATCCTTGCCACAGCACACTGAGGGTTTAGTCCAGCTCAGTGGTTAAACAGTTACAAGTTTGTATTTTCGATCAGAAAAGCAGACAGAGGCACATTTGTAAGACAGCTCACTGACCTAATGTGGTCAAATATTGAAGTACAGTGAAGATGCAGAGAGTCCCAAAACTCAACCTTATCAAGACAAGCTTTTCAGTCCAAATCACATCAGCCTTTTGGGGATGCCCTCCCCTTCAGAACTTCCTCCTACTGCCTGAAGGCAATACTGCCTCCTCCCCAACAAAGAGAGTTGTAAAGAAACCCAAGGTTATAACAGACACACAATAAGCTGTCCCAAGCCAGGCCACTGTCCACTTGTTTTAGCTTAAATATTACTTAACATTGGTAGGACATAGGGGTGAAAAAAGTCAAAATTTCAGCCTAAAAATTTATGCAAAAAAACTAATTCAAGGTCTGCCTTGCATTATAAGTATATCCCTACAGCCCAAAAACATGCTTGCTTCAAGGCAGAGGCTCTTCTATAAAGAAAAAGTTAATTAAAAATACATTTAAGCAACACTCAACTATTGGATAGATATATGGTGACATAAAGCAGTATTATTAAAGGCAGGATCCCTTGTCTTCTCTTCAGAGCTCACATGCCACACAGGCACTTCAAACAGCACATCAGCTATTTGATGACTAGCAAGTAACAACCTTCTAATTGATAATTTACCATTACTGCAGTTTAGAATTAGAACTTAAAAAAAAAAAAAAAAAAGGTAGTGCTGCAATGTTACAAGTGCAAAGTAGAATCAAAACTAATAAATGCTGCCAGTCCTTCCTGGGCTGTCAGTCTATAATGCTGGCCGTATATGCAAGAGGATATTTGGAGAAAGACACCTGTACAATTTCCTACAGTGAGGAAATCCCAAACTGTCTTTTTAAAGCTTGCAAATGTGTCTGCTTATTACATAAGAAAATGAGGGGAACATAAATTGAGGCATAATATTATTCTTGGCAGATATAATAAAAAGGAAAATAGCCCCATTATGTCTCTAGTGATTTGAGGAGGTTAAAATAGGAATTTTCCAGCATTTCTTGAGTCATAGTCATATTCTGCTAGAATGCATGTAAAATTTCTTAGAATATATTTTAGAAAATTGTACTGTAAGCTAATATATACATACATATTACACAAGAATCTCCCACTGAACAGTTAAAAAAGCCTTTGAACAATTACTATGAGTATTTAGCATGGTACATAGGCTGCCTGTTCAGATTTATAGAATCAACTTTTAAAGACACCCCAGAAACAAAAATGCTATCTTAACAAGAAAATTATATAACCAAGCATTTTATTTATATTCCTTTATTTATATTTGTTTTGGAAGCAACATAGATGTGTACCATATGATGTCATGCTCAGCAGTAAAATCCCTGGGAAAGGAGAAGCAAGGGCTGTGGGGAACAAAGACACACATCCACGCTTTGGGGATTGCCTTCCCAAGCTATTGTCACCCCGTTTCACAGCTGAAAGGAGCGAGTGAGAGGTGAGGGGCCATTTGGCTACTGGCTAGGGACACCACAAATAATAAATTTCTTATAAGAAATGGAAGAGAGGATATTCAGAGATCCTCTTTACTCTTCCCTAATCTTTCAAGGAGAGGACACATTAGAATAATGGAATCATTAAGGCTGGAAATACCTCTAGGATCATCCAGCCCAACCTTTGACCAAATACCACCGTGGCATGAAATGCCATGTCTACTCATTTTTTGAAGACTTGCTCCTCCTTAGAGCAGCAGCTAAGACTAATGTCTTCCTTCTTGAACAATCCAGTTTTGAACAATCAGAACAATTCAGAATCCAGTTTCCAAACAGAAACACAGTGACACAGTTCAGCAGTTCTCACCAGTTTCAAATAAAGGAGTGGTTGTATAAATCCTGTCTGGTTTAAAAAATATTTGATTACTGGCAAGTAACAACTGTACAAAGTCATCAACTTATTCTCACAACTTCTCAGAAGCCAGTTTACAACTGGAAAACAAATTTGATTCACAGTTCACCTGACAAATGCTTCAATCACAAAGCTATCATTCCACAATCATCTATTCTTGCTGTAAGACCTATTTATGTTTAAGATTCAGGCCTGTAATATCAGATTCAGTCTGTTTTTTAGGCCAAACATCCAACGTGCCTTTGAGCAAGCAAGAATAACAGATGGCTCAGAGTAAACACATGCTTTAGAACAAATGACAGTAAAGTCTAGGGAAATGTATAATTTATACCCAAAAGTTCCACATACAATGGAAGGGGAGAGCCAGAAACTTTTCTATACCTAAAATATCAACTAGGTAAAACATTCTGGACCTTCCTTTTAAAGTTATTTTTCTCTAGTAGCCACTAGATTTAACGAGACAGAAAAAGAACAAGAGTTTTATTTTGCATCTCAGAGCTGTGCTCAGCAACAGGTTGGCCACCAAATTCTAGTCCACGTGTTCATGTACTGCACAGAGACAGAAAACACCAACTGCCCTTTCTGCAATACTCAAATAGTCCACATTGCCACTGAAGCCTAACTGTTTCTTGGCTTCACTCCAGTCTAATGGATTTTCACAGAACAATACACAGTTGTGTGCAACTTCAAGAGAAATGTCTATACCTGGAATAAGCTCAAGAAACACCCAGCACAGGAATCCTTCACACCATTGGTTAATTCAGTGGGCACCATTACCACAGAACCATAGGGTGCTGCTATTGCTTCCTTCAATCACATTTTTAGCTGTTTGTGCAGTCTTGGGGTGGCTTGACATTGGCCAGCAGCTATGCCACTGCTTGCTCACCACTCACAGTGGGACAGGGGAGAAAATAGGAAGAAAAGGAAAAAAACTTACAAGGTTGAGATACAGACAGCTTAACAGAGGAAGAAAAGGAAAAACTACCCCAAAAGTGAAGGAAAGAAATGCTCACATCCCACAAGGTGACCAATGCTACAAGCCCCAGTTTACTGATCTCCAAAAAGTAGATGTTGTGAAAGCAAAAAATTCACCTTTTCATCTTCCTCTACCTCTGTTTTTATTTCTGAGCATGACAATACACAGTACAGCACATCCCACTGGCCAGTTTGGGTCTACTGCCCAAGCTGTGTCCCTGCACAGCCTCTTACCCACCCCCTTGCCTACTTGTTGAGCAGAGAGGGTGAAAGAAAGCTTTGATGTTGTGCAGGCCAGAAAGGGCCAAAACATTGCTGTGCTATCAACACTGTTTTAGCCACAAATCTCACGCACTTAGACTGTGATGAAAGTTAACTCCTAAACCCAGTATGGGAATGTGCTCACACTGGCATTGTGCAGAGGAGATCAAATTCCTCAGAGAGAGAGGAGCATAAAGAATACCCTGACTGTGCACCCCCTTATGGTTTGTGCTTGAATAAACACAAAATTGCTCCTTTCTGTGATGTGATTTCAAGAGCCAGAAGGGCTAAACACACAATGACTGACTGTTGCTCCTAAAGTAAGAATACGAAGGTACTTGACAAAACTTAATAGTTTAAGGTGAGAATATTAACAAGTAGAAGGCCTTTCCTAAGAAGAACATAATTGAATACAGGAATTCATTGCCACCAGATGCCAAAAAGATTAAAAGTTCAAGTATGTCTAGATGAATTAATGGACATCAAATACCTTGGTAGCCCCTGAACTCAACATCTTAGAAGCAGATAATCAGTTATTTAAATCGTGGATTACAAAAAGATAATATGGAAGTGAAGGTATAATAGGATTTGTCTTCCCTTTTTTTTCAGCAGATCACCTAAGCACCTCCTACTGGCTGCTAAAGGAGACAGACACTAGACAAACATTTTCTTTGAAAACAGAGCTACAGGGTGAAATGACAACAGAAATTCCGAGGATTACAATTTGGAATTTTGGAGTCTAGTGTCTCTCAATCTGTTTCTGAGTCCTACCTTTGTTTCCTTCTCTTTTCAGTTCAGACACCAGCTGTTATATTACTAACAAACATCCAGCTACACATTATAGATCATTTGTTAAACTGTTTTTGATTAGGTAAGTTTATTTGAACTAGAGAGTAGATTTTGGTCTCAGTTCTCTCTTCAAACATTAAAATGTAATTCAGTTTAAGAAAATGTGTAGGCTAGAAAGTGCTCAACATCAACTTCAACAATTGTTACTACAAACAATTTACCAGGAAAACAGTAAGCTGTTATTCTGTTATTTGAAGTAATGAGGACTTCAATTTTCCATGGGGAATTTTTGTGGGAGGGAGAACAGAAACCAGTTCAGCACTCAAAACGCCCATATGAGCTAGAATTAATCCCACCTTTAAGAGTTTCCAAATAAACTTTATAACTAACCAGCGAAAGACAACATGTGTCTTTCCTTCCCCCAACCACCCCCACACCCCATTAACAGCTCCTGTAACCATGTAACAGAAGAGGAATGAAACATGCAAGAATAACACGGACCAGCCCAAGCTCAGTTCAGTATTTATAAAGGCTAACTTTTTCAGAGAAAGCAATATAGGTCAACAGGACCTGCAGAAATATACACCAGCCTTTTATGAAGGATGACTTTTCTATTAACTCTGCAAAAAAATATTTTTCAACTATATATGTTCTTCCTGAAAACAAAACTAACACTACACTACACAACTAACTAACACTACACAATAAAAACCTGAAAATCATACTGAGAAGCAAGGGACTGCAACTACTTTAGAGGCCAAATCACAGTCATCTTGATCACATAATCACAGAATGAATAAGGCTGAAAGGGACCACAGTGGTTCAATCAGTGAACCACCTGGTTCAATCTCTCAGCTCAAGCAGGCCCATCCGAGAGCACAAGGCACAGCACAGACAGTTCTTGAGTATCTCCAGTGAAGGAGACCAAATAACCTCTCAGGGCAACTTGTTCCAGTGCTCAGTCATCTACACAGTGAAGAAATTCTTCCCCATGTACAGGCAGAACTTCCTGTGCATGAACATCTCCCCGTCGCCTCTTGTCCTAGTGCTTGGCACCACCAAAAAGAGCCTTGATCCATCCTCTTGACACCCTCTCTTCAGACAGTTATACACATTTATGAGGTCTCCTCTCACTTGTCTCTTCTTGAGGTTGAACAGGCCCAACTCTCCCAGCCACTCTTTGTAAGAGACATGTTTCAGTCCTTTAATCATCTTCAGAGCCCTCCACCAGACCTGCTCCAGGAGCTTCAGGTTTGGCTTCAAAGCAAGTTCTGTAAACACAGAACTGTCAGAATAAAACATTGTTATTTGACAATTTCTTGCCTTCTCTCTGATTCAGTGGAAGTTGCGTCCTAACCTCCTCCAAAGGCCAAGCTAGCTTTTAGAGAAAACTGGGGCCTAACACGCAAACTAGTTTGTTTATACCATGCATAAATGCCCTAGCTGGGAGTTGGTCTGTATTCCCATATGACAAGAGTTCTTTCAAATATCATAATTCCAAGATGCAAGTTTATTCTTCTCTGGCCAGAAGCAAGTCAGATCCAAAGGAAATCATTTTACCACAGCATATGCTGAAAAGCAGCATGTGTTTAATCAGACTCACCACCTCACTGTTATCATCAATGCCATCTTTAGATGAAGGACAGTTTGCATCCGACCTGACAGCTGGTTTGGTTTTCTTCCTCCTAAGAATTTAGCTCTGCAGCCTACCACGTGGACATGTATCACCCTCACTGCACTGTCTCTGAAACGTCCAATATTTTTTCTAGTCATTGGCTAGACTCAAGTCAAGTCTATCCTCTGGAATGTAACTAAGCATGACTATTAGATTTCTCCTCTGCAGAAATTACATGCACTGGTTTCACTTCAACAATACTAGTTTACAGTCAATTGTTTAAAAAGGCGTAAGACTTAAAGGGTATACATCAATGTTAGTATTTTAAGGACAATAACAAAACCTACATTCAGAACTCATATAAGGTTTTCAGCAAAAGTAGTACTTGAATTCCAGCATGACACACACTCCTGAAGAACCTGAAGTGCAAGCCTTAGGACGCTACAAGACTGTCATGTGCTCTATACGCAAAGCTGTCAGTTTACCACTACCAACCAAAATGAAGTAGTACTCGAAACAGAAAAATACTCTATGTGACCACATGCTTCTTTCGTTCTTCATTTCTCGTTCTCTACCTGTATTAATACCAGCAGTAAGTACCGAAAGTACATTCGGCAGCGGCGCGTTTCCCACTCGCCCACTCCCGCCGGCGCCGCTCCGACCAGCAGAGCCCGGCAGGCACCAGAGGAGCACCCGGCACCCGGGCCTCCAGGAGCGGCCTTGCATCACCCGCCGCGGAGCGCGCCGGGGCTGGGGCACGGCGGCGAGCACTCGGCCAGCCCCGGGCACGCTGCCTGCCCTGCCCGCCGGAGGCACCGCCTGGCACCGGCCGGCGCCCCGGCTACCCCCGAACGCCGCGCCCCGCCAGCACCGCAGCGACGCCCCTG
>JAWWMU010000153.1:71417844-71485756 GCA_035048155.1 Cinnycerthia olivascens | reverse complement strand
GCGACACTGCCGTACGGCGAGCGGGCGGGGCTGTGCCGGTGCCCGCGGCGGGGCTGTCCCGGTGCCGCTGGCTCCTGCTGGCCCCCGCCGGCCCCAGCCCGGCTCTCCGCGCTCCGCCGAGGCGGCGCCGCGCTCAGGCCTGCCTCTGCTCCAGGCCGCGCCTCCGCCGCGTTCTCTGTGCGGACAAAACGCGTCCCGCCGAGATGCCGCGGCTGCTAAGCCTGGTCGCTCGGCCCGGTTATGCCCGACGTGGAATTTGCCGTGGGGCAAAAGCTCCCGGCAGTATTTCACAGACTCAATTACGTTGATAAAGACGTAATCTTTACCGACTTCAACCTATGACCGAACACCAACCATCTTGTAACCTAAAGCATGCCGCCAAGTGACATGTCCAGTCTTGCACACCTCCATGGACGGTGACTCTTCCCTGAGCAGCCCATTCCAGTGTCTAATCACGGTTTCTGCGTAGAAATTTTTCCTAGTGTCCGAACTAAACCTCCCCTGGTTGCCTGGAATAGGAGGCTGATCCCCACCTGGCTACAGCCTCCTTTCAGGCAGTCATAGGGAGCAGTAAGGTTCCTCCTGAGCCTCATTTTCTCCAGGCTAAACCAGCCCAGCTCCCTCGGCCACTCCTCACAGGACTTTGTGCTGCTGTGTCTGTGCCTCGAGCTTTTCTGGCTGTTGATGTCCGTGCCCTTCAGCCCTCAGAGCTCTTTGGCAGCTCATCCATCCCCTGCACAAACCATGTGTGTACCTCAGGGTGTGCCTCTAGAGCTTACTTACTCAGTTTTGAGATTTTTTGAAGCAAGCTTTTTAAATAAGTGGCCTATGTCCTCAGTTGTATTTACACTGTATATATGTGTAAGGTGATGCTTTTCAATAAAAATATTATCTGCTAGATATTTAGTGGACTAGAAGTGCCAGACATTGCAAGGAATTAGTTTCGTCAAATGCCGATGTTTTAACATAGACTTAATATGTGCCTCAGGAAAAAAATAAAAAAATTCTTATTTTCTTCAGCATGCAGTAATTTTTTTGGAAGACATGGCATTTGATGTCCTCATCTTCAGTAATCCTTTACTTATTCTCTTCTGCGTTTTACCAGATCTTTAGCAGCATTTCAATATTCATTAGTATGTAAATCTACTGTTCACTGTCTTGTCCTTTTTTTGACTGCTGTGCTTCTTGCATGTCCAGTAAAAAGGTATAAATAGTCTTTCTCCATCTTTTTGCATGAAATCCTTCTGGCAGAGCCACATGAGAAGTTCTAATTCAAATTTGAGAAAAATGTTGGAGTAGTCTCATTATTGTAGAATCTGAGAAGCAAGAAACATATCTGATCTTAAGTTTGCAAAATACCCTGGAAATTTACAGGATTTGATTCACCACTGTACTCCTCACATGTTGCAGTATTGCAATCAGAGTCAAACCAGTGTTGCTCACCTGGAGAAAAATGGGTACTCATAGGACCCAAATGCCAGTTTATGGTCACTGTTAGTACTGCCAGCTGTTGACACTTGAATTATTTTCTGCAAATGCATTATACTTTATGGACTATTGAACTGACACTTTTTGTTTCTTTTACCAACTAAAAATTAATGCTAATATGTGAACCATGAATTTTAGTTACGTGAAGAGTACTTCAGATTCAGAAAAGAAATAGATTAGTATTTAAAATAACCTTGTCTTTAACAATGGAAAACTTATTAAATCAACGTCTTACAAAAAAAAAAAAATCAACAATTTCAGTTTCTGTTGAGATTGTAAGATGAACCTGGCAGATGTCCTTGAATCAGTGTTAATCTCTGCTGTGATGAGAGTATCAAGCATTCAAAACTAACTGCTCTCTGCAGATGTCACTGTTACCAACACTGGGAGAAAAATCTTAAATCAATGTTATTATGTGACAATAATGCAGGTTCCTCAGAAAACATTCCAAATCTCTATTGCCCATGATTACAAAGTAATGATATCGTGCATGCTGCAAATGCAGTGCCAGCAAAAGTCAGTGCGTTGGAGGTGCTGTTATTCAAATGAGCTGTAATTCTTTACAGTCATCTTGTTCCCATAGATTTTAATACTCTATTTAAAAGTCACCGGGAGGAAAGACTGACCTTGGCTGGATGCCAGGTGCCCACTGAAGCCACTCTATCGCTCTCCTTCTCAGCTGGACAGGGCAGAGAAAATATAACAAAAGGTTGTGGGTTGAGATAAGGACAGGGAGATATCACTCAGCAATTACTGTCACAGGCAAATCAGACTCCACTTGGGGAAAAATTAGTTCAACTTATTACCAGTCAAAATCAGAGCAGAATAATGAGCTATAAAACCAAATCCTAAAAACACCTTTCCCTCATTGCTGCTTTCTTTCTGAGCTGAACTTGATTCCCTAATTCTGTACTTCTGTTCCTGCCAGTTGTGCAGGGGAGCAGGGAATGTGGGCTGCAGCCAGGTCATCCCACATTGTCTCTGCTGCTTCTTCCTTCTCAGAGGTTGGATTCCTCACACTCGTCACCTGCTCCATCATGGGGTCCCTCCCACAGGAGACAGTCTTCCATGAACTTCTCCAAGCTGAGACATTCCCAGGGTTGCAGTTCTTCATTGAATGCTCCAGCACGTTTTCCTTCCTTTGGACATCCACCTGCTCTGGTGTGGGTTCCTCCTTGTGCTGCTCCACTGTGGACCTTTTTGGGTTGCAGGGGGATAGCTGGTCTCACCACAGTCTGCATCACGGGCTGCCAGGCAATCTCTGCCCCGGTGTGTGGAGCACCTCCTCCCCGTTCTTCTTCACTGACCTGGTGTCTTCAGAGCTTTTTCTTTCATGTTCTCACTCCTCTCCAGCTGCAGTTGCTATTGCTCAGGTTTTTTCTGTCTTCTTAAATCTGCTATCACAGGGTGCTACCATCAGCACTGACAGGCTCAGCCTCAGCCAGTGGTGGGTCTGTCTGGAGCTGCTGACACTGGATCTGTCAGACACAGGGGAAGCTTCTGGCAGCTTCTCACAGAAGCCTAACCCTGTACTCCCTGCCCACTACCAAAATTGGGCCACACAACACACTTGCACAGACATTGTGAGTGGTCTGCAAGTTCTCAAAACTGAATACACAGTGTATCATAAGGAGATACAACTGAGGAAGATATGAATAAAAAAATAGGTATCTACTGCTGCATAAAAATTCATAATTCAGATTTGTTCCTTGAGACCTGAGCCTTTTATAATGTCATGCAGGCTACATAAAGGGGATATATCATCTCCATTATTACTGGTTCTTATGCATTGCTCTCTGACTTCAATCTATTTATATTATCTTCTACTGGATATGAATGTACCTGCATTTAACCCCCAGTTGCTTTTCTTCAGCACAGTGGCTTTTCAAAGCAGTCTTAAATTTTGTCCATGGTTTTTCAAATTAATTAAGCAGTATGATACTTCTTCTGTGCTGGTGAATATATATGTAGCTAGAATGAAAAATGTGTTTCTTGTTAGTCTCCACTTATTATTTGTTATTTCTTAAATGTATTTTGAAGTGTTACAGCATAGCTTGCTTCAAAGTATGGATAAAGAGTATAGAAACACATACTATAATAATTTGACAGAATTCTTGAGTGGTAGTGGACAAGTCTTTGTTTCTTTTTATCTTTCTTTCAATTGCTGAGCCTAAGTTTAAACAGTTACAAGTTTCCTAGTAATCCCCACCACTATAATTTTAATAAACGCTTATATAATTAATAATGAATGACTTTACATATATAGCCATTAAATAAGGAAAACATTATAATATTTCATTTTTTTCTTTCAGAAAAGAAAATAAAACATCTTTTGTTTCAGAAAAGCCTCTTATTTCCTTTTTAAAATAGATTAGCATAATCTAATAGAAAATTTCTACTATTATAACCAATAAGAAGCCCTGAACTTAAAAAGCATCATAGGTATTTTAAAAGGATTTCCCAGTGTTGATTTAGAGAATAATTTTGGGAGTCTTCTTTAGCCATCGTGTTTCTGTACCTTGGCCATATATCTAATCTGATTGATGCTTGCATAGTTTCAAGACAAATGCTCCGTGTGTCATGTTTCATGAATTTGCATTGACATATTTGCCTGCTCATTATCAGAGGAAAATGAAAAAAGAAAGTAAATCAAATAAAAATGTCTATTCATTTAGAACATGAAACAAGTAACATTTATTTTCTGAAAATCGCCATATGCAATGGTTTAAAAATAGAGTAGGAATAGGAAAAGGAAAAGGAAAAGGAATAGAATAGAATAGAATAGAATAGAATAGAATAGAATAGAATAGAATAGAATAGAATAGAATAGTTTCAATTGGAAGGGAACTACAATGATCATCCAGTCCAACTGTCTGAACAATTCAGGACTGGCCAAATTAAATCATGTTATTAAGGGCATTCTCCAAAGGCTTCTAAAATGTCCAAAGGCTTGGGACATTGACTCTCTAGAGAGCTTGTTCCAGTGTTTGACCATCCTCATGGTAAAAAATGCTTCCTAATGTCCAGTCTAAACCTCCCCTGGCACATCTTTGAACTCTTCCCACATATCCTATCACTGAATCTCAGGGAAACGACCTCAGCATCTTCTTCTCCATTTCCCCTCCTCAGTAAGCTGTTGAGAGCAATGAGGTCACCTCTCAGACTCTTTGTCTCCAAACCAGGCAAACCTGACATCCTCAGCTACTCCTTACAGGATATGGCTTCCAGCCCTTGCTCCAGCTTTGTTGCCTGCTTCTGAGCACACTCAAGGACATTCATATCCTTCTTAAATTATGGGGCCCAGAACTGCACACAGCACTCCAGGTGAGGCTGTACCAATGCTAAACACAGTGGAACTGTCACTTTTTCTGACTCTGTGTGCTGTGTTTGATGCATCCCAGGATGTGGTTTGCTGTCTTGGCTGTCAGGACACATGGCTGCCTCATACTGGATCTGCTGGCAGCCTGCATCCTCAGGCTCCTTTGTGCAAGGCTCTCCATCCATTCTTCTCCCAGTTTATACCTATGCAAATAGATAGAGTAAAACTTTGAAGAAAATGACAATGGGTGTTTGTGGCAGAGAAATTATTGCCAGTTTTTAGTCTTTGTGAGAGATATTAACAGGTTTGAGAACTCGTAGATTACCTAAATGTTGATATGACATTATCTTGCCAGAGAGTTGATCTGTTGGATAATATTTTAGTAAACAGTCATGAAGTATAGAACTATTAAAACCAGTTAAACCCAGAGACAAGGCTAGAACTGAATTCTATGTTTCATAATTTGTTAATTTAATTAAAAAATTATTTATAAATTGAGAAAAAACTGTGTCGAAATGTGTCATGAATGAGACCTGATCAGAAATACAAATCAGAAAGTATCTATGTTGGTCTGAGATCTATAGACCTTATTTCTTGCTTCTCTTTCATTTCTAATCCTTCATTAGTGATTTTGAAAGAATGCACATTCAATAATTCTTTTACAGAGATAATTCAATGTGGCGCAGAAGTGAATTGAGCTGAAAAGTTAAATCATCATGGTTAACAGGCTTCATACCCATTTAGGCTGATATTAATTGCTAATACTGTGGAGTCATATTTAGTCACACTTGAAATCTAGTGGGTTTAAAGTGTCACCCTAGTGGCACCTTACCTGTTTCTCTATACCCTGGTGGCATATAGAAAAAGTAGTAGAACTGGTTCTCCCTCTCAGTTGTATTACTGCAATGATTCATACTATTTGTGTTTCCTTTAATAAGGTGTCAAAGAAGAGCTGCTGAAGAAAATAGTTTGTTGACAAAAGTATCAATATCTTATCTGTACATACTGGATAATTCTGAATAAAGGCAAATATAAGTGATTAATTCACATGGTTTGGGGGAAAATACTGGAAAAAGCAATATGATTACGTGCCATTGTGCCTCTCTAGCCCCTCCCCCTTCTTATGTCAATGAAAGTTTGTAGTTTCAAGCCAAGAATGCTGAGATTTATTCTTCTGTATTACTTATCTCAAAATATTAAGCACTCTATGTTTCCAGTATACATTCCTCAAAAGAAAGGTTGCTGTGTTGTAGATTATGCAGTCTGATGGTGATACTTACTTAGACCAGATCAAATTCATCTAGAATCACCTCAGAATACTACATCTTCCCAAGGAAGTGAGAAAAGGTTTCCCTTCTAGCCAGACACTGACTGAAACATCCTTTTGTCATTGTAACTGATAATTGATCCTCTTAAGACAAGTTGTGAGTGATCAAATCTGGAGAAAGACAACAGTATTCTTGCCAGATTCTGAAAATGGGACATAGTCAGAATTTGCTCAGTCAGCTACAGTTGCAAATGCCATCTCAGTTCTGTTTTCTGCTTACTTGAAGTACCACAGCCTCGCAGCAGGATATCCCTGTGAGCTCTGCTGAAAGTGGAACATCTTTTGCAATGCCAGGTGCTAGGCTGTTGCCTGTTATGCTGCTACGTGTTTGCCATTGTGGCTCATATCACTGAGCATAGTGCCCTGAAAAAGAGGCTGATTAAGGGGTTTGTTTCAGAAATGAATATGTGAGAAGGATTGGTAGCTGTTAGAAAGTGGCAAGGATCTGCTGTAGCTTGATGGTTCACTCCTTATACAAACTGCTGACGTGTGTATATGTTTGTATAGCTAGACAGAGAAAAAAACCCTCAGGATTTTAGACAAGTTTCTTCCGGTTATCAAGACTGTTGTAGTGTCTTTTTTATATATATACTAGGAGGTTTCTCAGAGGTTATTAAGTATCAAAAGAAAGCCAGAATGTTGTTATTGAAAGTTCTGCTGACACAAGATAGGATAGTGCTGTAGGGATTCATGTCATAAACATTGCAGAGTGGGAGAAGGCCATTCCTACCAGCAGCAAAGCAGAAGCACCGGAGACATGGTAATTTATAGCAAGGACATTTGAAGTCCTGCTTAGTCACTAACTTGGAGAATGACTTCAGGCAAATAATTTCAAAATATATTAAAAAAATAGAGAATATTTCAACATATCAAATCAGACACAGATGTCAACATTGCCCTGTTTGGAAATAGATTTGTCAGTGAAAAGGCAAAGTAGTGAAGTTGAGAGATAGAAAACTGTTGCCTGAGGCCACTAAAGAACAGAGCTGTCCCGGTACAAGACGAGTAATATCTTGTGCTTTGTAAATTGCTGAAGCTTGTGTGTTCATTTCTGACAAAGGACAGTTGGCAGAAAGAAATCAATAAATAGAATTTTGAATAGTAAGTCTTTTGTTATGGACACCATAATTTTTCACATATTTATACAGGGGAATTCTATAAGCCAAAAGACTTTTCAAAGTACTTCTATTAAAAAAGATGTTGAGATGTTCCTGCTGAGATTATTTCTTTGTTCCTCATAAAGGATATATAAGGATTGTCCAGGTGTCCTGTAACACAGATGAAAAGCATGATTTTTGATGTGATCATCGTGTCCCTTCTCCCTTTTGAAGACTATTCAGGGAACCAATTACTTGTATTGGGGAGGACAATTGTCATGTGAACTGAACAGTGAGACCCTTTGACAGAATGGTCTTATTTAAAATGTTACCAGTTAGTTTGACTGGAGGGATACGATGGGATTTTTTTGTCACATGCTCACATATTTCTGTTAGATTATATGGTAAAAAGCTGGTCTGCACACAGAGAAGGGAGCTCAGAGAGACAGCAGGTACCAGAAAGGTACCAGAATTATGGACTTTGAGGTTATCTGCCAGGGCATCCCAGATAAGCTTCAGCAATGTGCCAGGGTGACACTCATCAAGATGAATCTCAACACCTCGCAGATGGAGGTGGTCACTGCATAGGGGTATGGGACATGTTATGGTGTGCACAGGAAAGAGCATTTTGTGGTTGCAGGACACTTGTTATGGGACATTTGAGGAAGAAAAGAAGGCAGGGAAGGAAATTAGTCTAGGTGATTTGGGGAGGAACAATCACAGAGAAACAGAAGGATAAAGGGACCAAAGGGGCCACTTGCAAGTAAACAAGGTTGATACACTTGTCTGGCCATGCTCTATTTGCTCAGTCTGTCCTATCTTCTTACCAAAATCCATTTTCTAATCCTTTTCCTAGGTTCCTAGGTATATGTGTTTGTGTCTGTGGTGCCTGTGGTAGTGTGAACAACAGGGAAGATCAAGCTGGACTAGCCAGCACATAGGTACAATGGCCAGGGAACCAGTTGTGCCTCTCAGAGTTAGTCCAAGGGAGAGTTAAATACTAAGGACCAGGGGTGTCCCAACCATGTGTGTGTATGTGTGGGTAAGGGGCTCTGCACCAGCAGATGAAGTGGGGCTGGGGCACCGAGTGCCAGCAACAGGGGAGACTGGGACCTCAGAGCAGCTACTAGGGGCAATTCCTTAATCTTCTATTACTCCACAAGTGATAACTACTTCACATTTTTATAACAATGCGTTTCTTGAATGATAAATAACATTTTTGAAGTACTTTTGTAGCATTGTAATATATGTTAGTGCAATAGGTAGCACACTTCTTTACTTTGAAGGTCACTTGCTTTCCTTTATAAGGGCCAGATCATTGGGTGATCAGCAATTTGTCCCTTTTCTCTGGCAGAATAGAACAAAAGCCTACTGAATATTTTGAGTCCTATTCTTTTTTAAAGAAGCAAGTAGCTACAGAAGAGCTCAGGTACCCCAGGAAAGCAAGCAGTCATCACTGATGACAGTGTTGAAACAAGAAGACAAAGAATCCGCCAGGCATTAGGGAGGTATTTGTACAGAGTGATGTACATTGAAATTAGTTGCATGACACTCACGTGGATCTATGCACTTTAGGAACCTTCAATTATCTTGAAGGGAGGCAAAAGACAAAAGCCAACATAATCTTCTTAGAGCTATTCTAGTAGCCCTGAAAAGGCAGAAGATACCAGACAGTACCACTGTTTGCATGACTAGTATGAAAGAGAAGGTTTCAGTTTGTCAAACATTTATCCTGAGATGGTTGGATAATAAATACTGCAGCTTACTTCTCACACAAAAAAAAAAAGTGGTGATAATCTTCCCCACTGGAGATTAGCTGAAGCAACTATGAGACTATTAACACAAAAATAAATGAGAAAGCCTTATAAGAATGTAAATGTGGTATAAACACAAACTCAGGATGTTGTGATCAATGTCAACAGATGTGGAAAGAATATATATTTCAATTGCTATATGGTGCTGCTGGAAGACAGTAGGCAGGAGGAAAATGAGTGAAAATTCTCACTGATTAGAAGAAATTTGATATAACTAGTATTGCTAAAAGCTGATGAGTTGATTTGCATGATTAGAAAATTAAAATCAGTAGCTATTACCTACTTAAAGAGAAAAAAATAGTCAAAAGAGTACGCTGAAGAAACATTGTGATGATAACTAGCACAGTCCAGAAGACTGAAGAAAAATTAGTAATTGTCAGTTAATGCTGCAATCTTTAGACACATCATACAATCATAGAGTTTTCATATAGGCCTTTAAAAAGCCTCCTTTAGCCTCTTTTAAGCATGATAGGTGACTGTTCTCTAACATGAAAAATTGTGCTCCCAGTTGTTATTTCTGTATTTTGGTCACCATTATAGCAGGTAAAGATGCTTTAGCCACCTGGGCCGAATCAAGACTAGTTGTTAGGATTATATACAGTCTGACAAACAAATGAGCTAGAAGTTGGGTTCAATGATCTTTGTAAGCCCCTTTCAACTCAGAACATTCTATGATTCTATGAGTGTTTTCCATTAATCAGAAATAACTGATGAGAATTTACTGGAGGACCAAAATTATTTAATCCCACAGTGCAGGCAAGCCCCCTCTGCCTCACTGGTGAAGTGAAAGTTAGAAATAAATCACGATATGCAACATATGAAATGCTAAATAGATACCAAGAACTGCCTGGCAGAAGTATTGTAAGAAGCTGAAGGAAAGTAACAACAATGGGAAAAGATCCATGGCAGCTGTGCTAACATTTAGAGGGTAATTTTTTAAGGGCATAGAAAACCAATCAAGCAGTATGAATACAAGGCATTGCTTACTGGTGATTGTCACTGAACATGTCTGTCCTGCATTCTGCAAGAAGGGCAATAAAGGGCTTATTTCACAGGAGGGCTACAAAGTTTTTCTATTAGTAACTAAGAAGATTATAAACATGTTGTGACAGACAATTCTGAATTTAAGTGGTTTGGATGACGTTTCAAAAGATATGATTGAAGGAATGTTTGACCAGCTGATGTGCACTGAAGAAGTCTTGGAATAGTGGATACATTCCAGAAGACTAAATAACTGGATATTTGGTGACATAACTAAATAAGAGAATTTATTCTTGAAAGAAAAATTAATAAGAAGGTGCTTTAATAGTAAATTATCAAAAATTTAAGGAATGTACGTCACTATGGATTTTTTGAAACTAAGTCATGCCAAATAAATCTGATTTCCTTCCTTAGGATTACACGCTTGATTGCTAAAAGCAACTGCTTGGTTGTAACATACTTTTATTTTTATAAATTATTTGACTGTGTCTTGCATCCTATCTTGATTAAAAAATCATCACTACACCACTATGCATTTCTAGCGAACTGGCTAATGAATAACCTGTGAACAAGGAATTATCAATATAAGAAATCAACTCCTGTGAGGTGTTATGCAAGGGTTGAGAGTGGGACTGACACTATGGGATCATAGATATAGAAGTCATCACTTCTCCAAAACTAAAAATTTGTCAGTGTTAAATAAAGAGAGCTTAGAATTATCTTGTATGACTTAAATTTCTTGGTAAGTTCCATTCCATCAAACAAAAGATATTTAAATGCAACCAGCCATGAGAGCTATAAATATGTAAGGCACTTATAGTTCAAATTACAGACAGTTAAAACAATATATCCACAAACTTTCAAGTACCTACTCCATTCTGTGATGTTATGCTCAACCTTCTACTGTCCCTCTGGGTCTTACAGCAAATTATCAACTTCCCAGGTGCCTCACTGGGAGGAGTATGATGGTGATGATGATGAAGTCTTCTGCCTCACTCTAGGATCCACTTGGCATTGTGTTTGCTAAAGCAGTCTCTATTTGGCTCTTTCAACATCGGTGCTTAAGGCAATTTTAGATCCAAATGCACTGTAATTGATGTAATTTATACGTCTTAGACACTTTTTCTTTGCGTCTTAGACACTTTTTCTTTGCTCTCAAACCTAAAACTGTTTTGCTCAGCTCTGAATGTTTCATTACTTTGAAAACCAGTAATTGATGGTCATTGCTACTGATGCCTTTTTGGGCTTACCTAGAAACAGAGGCCAGACAAAATTAAGAGAATAAAAAGCAGTTATATTTACTGAGGGGCCTTCAGGTACATTTAGGACAGACAGAGCCCCCCAGGGGCTACACCCAAAATGGAGAACTGGTCATGAGTTTTCACAATTTTATAAGTTGGGTCCATTTGCATGTTGGGAATTAATCTTCCGGTTACAGCTTCAGGTAATGAATTAATTTTAGCCTAAGTTTGCTTCCCCCAACTGACTTTTGTTTACATCTCTTGGGGCCTGAGACAGTAAGGTGTCCTTGATTCCCAAGCTTAGAGAGGAATTGTTTTGTCTGACTAAAATGTGAAAACACTAGCTAGCACTGTACATGGAACCTAGAGTTACACATTAAAGAATTACAGGATTACAAACGTATGAAAAATATAAAAGCTAAAATCCTAAGGCATGATTCTTTATTGCAAGTGGCCTCTTCTGTGTCCTATGCCTGTCATTTTAAGGTTTCCACTATGGTCAACTGTCTATGCTCCTCTACACAGCATTTCACACTAGGGTCATGGATAAGTTGCACAAGCATAAAGTGTTCTTACAATTTATTAGTTTCAAAATGCATCAAACAAGAGAAGCCATTTGTACGATTGTATGAAGCTCAGTAAAAATTAAAAAAAACTATGTAGTACTGATGTGGTCCCTGGGCAATTTCTGTTATCTGGTAAAAGAAATCTCCAGACAAGCCAGGACTGACCTATACAAAGCTTGACCGGTCCTGATGCCTGTGTCATTAACCCTAAGCCTGTGGTCTGGTGTAAGCAATGTTACAAGACTTTGCCAGGCTACAACATTGTGCTAGAAATTACAAATTGACTTACAAGTCAATATTAGGGTCAATAAAACTTGGGGTTTTCAGCCCAGAGAAGACTCAGGGGAGACCTTACAGCAGCTTTCCAGTACCTAAGGGGAGCTTTACAAGAGAGCTTTACTGTGAGGGTGGTGAGACACTGGAACAGGTTGCCCAGAGAAGTTGTGGATGCCCCATCCCTGGAAATGCTCAAGGTCAGATTGGGTTGGGTTCAAGTTCTGGTTAGGTCAGGTGGGGATTGGAGCGACCTGGCCTAGAAAGTGTCCCTGTCCACAACAGGGGAGCTGGAACTAGATGATCTTTAAGGCCACTTCCAACACAAACCATTCTATGATGATTGCATATTTTGTACTAGGTTCTGTTTGACTGACTCTAATAATGGTGATTTTAAAAGTAATTTAATGGAGAGGATTTCTTCTTGATAGATTGAGATATTGTTGCCTTTTGTCTCAGAATGCTTTCTTCTGCTAAAAGCAAGCAAGCAAGCAAATAAAATTACTTTTTGAATGCACTGTCTAATATTTCCATGGCAACATAAAAAACTCTGTTTGGTACTGTGAAAACAGAAAAAAACCATAATATTGTTACCTAATGACTTGGTTCAAGTTAGTATACCACAACTTTAAATCACCTAAAGAGAAATTTACCATGAAATATCTTCAAGTCAGTTGTCAGCAATTACAAGGGTTTTGCTGAAACAAATAAGTTCCAAACACCAACTTCTTTTGACTCTTTTAGTAGTATGTTCTCTGGTTTGTGACTGTATTTGGCCATTACTTCTCTGGTTCTTTGGGGTGTTGTAGCCACAGCTGCCACAGTTTTTATTCTGCATTATTTTGGTACATGAGAAATAGCTAAATTCTCTCAGGTTTTAATGGTGGAAAAACAGTACCTGAAAATGTTTCTTAATTCTGGATGTCACCTTCTCTTCTGGTGTTAGTTGAAAGAACCTGACTTATTTCAAGAATCACTGTGTGAAATGGCAGTATGTCTGTTACTGTTACTGAACTTTATACCTGATACATTCCCTCCTAAAAGATGATTTAGTACTGGCTTCTTTTGTAGGACCAGGGATATCTGCTTCTCCCTAAACAGTAACAAACCAAGCTTTCAGCAGCAATTCTAGGACTGCAATGACCATTCAGGATTATATTATCCAACAGTGTAAAACAAATGATAAAACTAATGTGCTAGTTTTGGCTGGGATCGTGTTAATTTTCTTTACAGTAGCTCACATGAGCCTTTGTTTCGGATTGGTGCTGGAAACAGTCCTGATAAAACAGGGATGTTTTAGTTAGAGCTGAGCAGCTCTTGCACAGCATTGAGACTTTTCCTGCCTCTCACCCTACCCCACCAGCAAGGAGGGCTGAGAGTGCATGAGAAGCTCTCAGGGGACACAGCTGGACAGCTGACCCCAAATGACTGCAAGGATATTCCACACCATATGGCATCATGCTGAGCTTTAAGGTGGGGGAAGAAGAAGGAAGGAGCAGACATTCAGGGTGGTGGTGTTTGTCTTCCCAAGTCACCATTATACATGATGGAGCACTGCCTTCTGGGAATGACTGAACACCTGCCTACCCATGGGAAGTGGCAAATTAATTCCTTCTTTTGCTTTGCTTATGTATGCGGATTTTGCTTTACCTGTTAATCCATCTTTATCCAAACCCATGAGTCTTCTCACATTTAATCTTCCAATTTTCTCCTAGATTCTGATGGGAGGGAGAAGTGGCTGCATAGTACTTAGTTGTTGGCTGGGGTTGAAGCATGACAACTAGCCAAATTAAAAAAAAACAAAAACAAACAAACCAAAAAACCCTAAACCAAAGAAAACCCCCCTAAACAAACAAAACAAAACAAAGCAAAAAAAAAAACCACCCTCCCAAGATTTTATTAAAATATATATTGGAAAACAATAAAAAAACCTAAAATAGATTTAGCATTCTTCTTCTGTTCATTTGTCTTGAAAGAAGAAATATTCTTTTGGTTTTATTATGCATTCAGATTCTATGTGCCTAATTTTTTGCAGCTTGCTTTATTCATCACAGAAGAAAAACACATAAGAAACCCATTTTCATGCAGGTTTTTTTTCTGAAGAATAAGGTCATTAAGCTGAGATGACATCTCTATCATTCTTTAAATGTCTCTGAATATTCTGTTTGGAGTTTTTAATTGTTTTATTTCTCTCAAATCCCTGTCATATGATAAACTAAGCTATGGTAATTTTGTCTTGTCATTCAGAACCATTTTCTTCAGTATATGTATAAAATGCTTATCTGCTGTTACCTTTTGTTCTCTCTTTTTTACTGTTGGTGAATCTCATTTTTAAGAGCTCATGTTCTATTTAATTGGTAATATTAATCAGAAATATCCAGGGACAAATTTCTCTTTACCTGTTGCCATAGTCATGGAGATTGAATGGCTGTATACGTTTTCACATTCAGTAGCAGCACTGTCGTCATTAGAATCCCACATGTTCATCATGACACTTTTTGGTTTAACTGATAGAGGTGTTCATTACCCTTGCTTTGCTTCTGTCATAGTGTGCCACCTCATTTTCCTGCACAGCAAATGAGCTGTCAGCATAAACTTTTAAACATGGCAAAACTCAAGGTAGCAATATCTATGAAAAGGACTGTTGACATCTAAGCAGCAAAACACCTTCCTGTAGACTGGTACTTGCAGTCAGAAGGACTGGAAGTATTACCATCATTCAATGGAATAAAATTACATATGCTTGCTGCTGACTCCACACAGTGATTTGTGAAATCCAGCATAACTTAGAAATCAACAGGTTCTCACTTGTGCTGTCACTGGTGCAGTTGATCAGTTTAACTAATGTATTTGACTTTAACCAAATGACCGTCTACTGCCACTGAGGAATAGAAGTGCAAATTTAGCACTATTGATTTTTGCCAGGTCACATCAGTGACTATTTGGCTCAGCTTTTTCAGCTTTCCAAATACAAACTGTACTATTTGATTTGCTTCATTATAAATGTAACGAGCACTCCTGAGGTGATCAGCTAATCAGTGTGGGTTTCTATGCTCATCAGGTCATAAAACATTTAGCTTCCTACTGCTGTTGACAGGATTAACTGTTTCTTTTTGGTGCCTTAATTTAGCAAAATACTGAAGAGAGAGAAGTTTCTGCAGATCAGATATAAAAATGAAGTTACTTCATATTAAAGAAGAGGGCTGTAGATAATTAACTTAGTCTTGAGTTCCATAAGATAAATTCAAATTTCTGTTGTTAAAAAAAAGTGTTTTCATTATTACAAATAACCTTTTTAATTCTGTAAGATAAATGGGGTCATTTTATACAGTTTCTAGTATAAAATGGACTTCACTGCACTGCAGTTTGTGCTTCAAACATTGGCACTGAAGCACCTACTCATTTGCTGTTTCTCAGCCTTAGGAACATGTGAAGGGCCTGTCAGTATTACTGGAAAGCCTGGCAAAATGACAAAGATTTGGTAACAAATGAAGGTAGCAATACCCTGAGTTGAGTTTATATGGCACCCTCTTACAAAGGGCAAAATACTCCTCCTCCCATTCTCCTCTCAGGAGCCCAAGCAGCCTGTGTGCAACTGCCCCATTTAAATTTCAACTTAAGTGAAATCATTATGTTCTAGTGGGGATGGATCTTTTCTAATGCTTCAAAAAAAAGGAGGGTGCTGAAGTCACCCTTTGTGGCAGGAATGTAAAAAGCACGAGGCAAGGCATTACAGAATTATGCTTCCAAGTTTTCAAACCCTCCCAGCTGAATATTTGAAACAACTGAATAGTACTGTATGCACATAGGTAAGTCAGTTTTCCTTTCTGATTTAGCCCAAGTTTCTTGGAATAAAGGAGGCATTTTTCAGAACCAGAAATACCCTTGTTTTAATTGCTCTCTCAATGTATGAACAAGGCAATGAAAAAGAAGAAAAAAGGGGAAAAAAAGATTCCGTTGTCAAAACTCCAGTATGTTTCAACATTAAAAGGACATAATATTTTTTGGTTTTATTGTTGTTTTCACAGAAATAATAACCTGTGAAATGGAGTACAAAGGTGTAACTGCTGCTGGGCAATTAATATTGGCTGCACCTATACCATCTTTTTTAGGCTTACCAGGTATCCCATGGTTTTTTAATCCACTGAAATAATATCTTCTGGCAAGCCTGCTTTGTCTGCATCACTTCTGCCTACTTTGTCTTCTCAGCATCTACACTTCCATCCTGGGCACTGCCTTCAGAGGGGGCCTCATGCTGTATCTTGGGCTGTATCCCCGCAAGCTTGTACTTTAGAGTGTGCTCTTACAGACAGCAGTGAGGGCTCCTGGTAGCTGATGTAGCTCTGGATGCTTTCGTGGCCCAGGGCTTGCCTGGGGCTTATATGTTTTTGTGCAACTGAACTGGACTTAGCAAGAACACAGGTGATCAGAGACTGTTCAGCATAGAAACTCCCTTACACAGATTTTATAATGCTATACTTTTTTTTCCTGCATAGAGATTTCTTCTTTGTTTGGGTACAGGGACACAGCACCTTCCACAGTTTAGTCCTGCAGCCTAACTGGGTTAGGATTTTAAAGACCAGCTGTGCAAATTGCATTGCAGCATTTTATTTTTTTTATTGGATCACTTATGTTAGGCTTTATAGATCATCTATGTTACAAACAAATTCCCCATGGATTTTTGTGTACATTCTTCACTCAAACTTTTATTTATATATCTTCTTCCATATTTTTTAGCTATGATGTCTGACTCTCTTTTTAGTTCTCAGAGAATTTAAAATGTAGATGTTTGCAAATGATTATGGAAAACTTGAGAGTAATAAGCCAATTCTGCCTCCAATTTTGTTATTCATATCTGAACCTGAAAACCAACAGCAGTGCAATTCTCTGATGTTGCCAGAGGAGCTACAATTACATCAAATTACCTAGAATAGGACGATATCAATTGTCCTATTCTTTTCCAAACTACAAATGCAAACGTCTTATGTATCTTCTGCAATGCAAAAAGCCATTGTAGATATGGGCTTAGACAAAATCCCTAGGAACCATAGCAAGTCAGACAGATACTCCTCAGCAAAAATCTGGCATTCTTAGGTGCTCTAAATAACATTCTGCTGATTCTAAAGGAAATTCCATATGTAAAATAAAATCTCTATGTTAATTTAGCTAATATGTAAATAATAGTTTAAATTGACTGCTATACAACCTAATAATAAATTCACTTGAAATAATTTTCAATCTTTGTTGAACATGTAGTATTCTAATTATTTGTTTTTATTATAACATCATTTGTGTATATATTCTGTTAACTTTAGAGAGTTTTTATGTAAGGAAAATGTTAAAAATTATTTCAAGCTTCTCTGTAAGAGGCTTTGCAGAAATTTGATCTCAGCCTTGCAGATTTCAATTAGAATTGACGGTTAAATGCAAGAATTTGTTTACAGAACAAAAACAACATATTGTTGTTCCCCATTCCTCCTCTACTGTCCATTGATTTTTGTTTCATCCCACATCTTGTTCAAAAAATTTCCTTTTTTCAAATGCTTGAAATGCAAAATCAGATGTCTGAACAGAAGTTTTCTTTGAGAAAGAAGGAAAAGCATAGAAAAATGGCCTTTTAATTTTTTTTTCTTTAGTTTGATTGCTATTTTCACTTGCAAGGCTAACAGAAAAATCTTAGTTTAAATTTTGATTCCTATGGTCAGAGTGATATATTATTATCTTCATGTCATTTAGTCTTTGCTGCCATGATCCCAGCTCACACAGGTCTTAAGGCACTGAAGTGTTACAGTCAATACAATTTAAATAACAAAATAATACTTTTAGAAATGCTTAAAACCAATTTTCTCTCCCTAATAACATCTCAATTTCAAGCACAAGAGTCTCCTGTCTCAAGAGGAGACTAGAGGCAAGACTGGAAACCCATGGCTTTGTATGTCACTGGAATGTGAAGATTTTGCTTTTCTAATGGAATAAAATTAATGACGTAAAATAAAATATATTAAGAAAAATGTATTCAAAGATTGAAGCTGCTTGCAAGTGTAAAACTAAACTGCATCCTGGCACTATTTACTAAGGGAGTAGAATTTTTATATTTGGTAAAATAGTTTAGTCAGGGAGGAATTAATGAGTGAGTGTAAATGACAGTGATACATTTCTTTTCATCCCTTTTTTTGACCATCTTTGCACATGTACACCCACACAGACACACACAGAGTTTTACAGGTGCTGAAAATATTTTTCCTATTTACTTTTTTTTGGTGAAGACTGAACTATAAAATTGAGTATGAAGTGAAGGATTCATACAGTAATTTTGAAGGAATGTTTATGTATTCCTCCATCTCCCTGGGGTAGCAATGAACTTGCTAAAAATTCAGTGATATTGAACATCTCAGAATAACTATGAATGATTACCTCTGTTTCTGACTTGGAGGAGATCAGCTCCCAAAGCAGAGAGCTCTGCTCCTGTGCAGTCTGTGGCCTAAAGCATTCCTGATATCTATCCAGAATACTGGCAGGTGACAGGAGACAATGACTGCTTGTTTCTTTATTAGCTTGCTTACAGAAGATCAGGTGCTGGCAGTAGTTGATGAAGTTGCTAGTGTCTGTTAAAGATTTATTTGGTCCTAGACAGACTTCTGCATGTTTTAGGATGGGTAATCAATTTTCTGTCAAAGGAGGTGTTGGTCATCTGCCTAGAGGGAGATTCATTCTTGTATTACCCTGGAAGACGACTGGGGTCATAAGGATTGGCAATTTCTGTGACTGCCAGTTTGAATGAGCTGGATATTTGCAAAGGTGGTACAGTTTCTCAAACCACACACAGATTTTGTTTTCTTATTGGGCAGTCATATACCTGTATTTAAATTTTTCAGTATCAGGATGAGATTTAACAGTCCTATTAATATAATAAAATATTACAGATAGTATTTCACTGAAATGTTCATGGTTCTGGTATTCTTCTCTCAATGTGATACAGAATTGATCAGAATTGCCAGACAGTATTCTGAGCAAATGTTAATGGGCAAAACAGTTCAAAGAGAATATGCTTACTGAAAATACAGACTATATTCCAGTAGTATAAACTTTATCATTTAACTGTTATCTATCTCTTCAGCAATGCTGTGTGACAATATATTGCTTGAGAGGTGATTTAGTATTGACTTGAAATTATAAATATTGCTCATAACATATCTAGTAATTTGTTCACAGGGTGGGCTTGTGTAAACCTCGGGTTTAAAGATACCAAGTTGGCTCTATACATGGCAAGTATACAGAAAAATCCCCACATGTTACCTCTGTAGGAGACTGTATGGTGTCACATGGTCTGGACTATTCCTCTGGTCAGTTGGGATCACCTGTCCTGGCTGTGTCTCCTCCCAACCTCCCAAGCTCCCCCAGCCTCCTCCACAGCAAACCAGTAGGAGAAGCAGAAGAGGCTTTGGCTCTGTGCAAGCCCTGCTCAGCAATAACAAAAACATCTCTAAATTATCAACTCTATGTTCAGCACAAATCCAAAATATAGCTGCTTAACAGCCACTGTGAAGAAAATTAACATTACCCCAGCCAAAACAAGTGCAGGGAATCACTGGAGTGGATTTAATTTGTGTTTAAAATCTAGATGGCCCGCAATGACCATATTCCTGTAAGTCAATGACAATATATTCTATATCATCTATGAAACTCAGAAAAGAATTTGACCCTGTATAGGGCAGTCACCTAGTGGCTCATCACCTGAAGCACAGTCTACAATCTATATTTTCTCAGTATCTATTAATTGTAATAGGAGCTTAGACAGTGAATGTGCTTCCAGAAAATTCACTGGAGTTTTTTAAATTATGAACTGAATCTTATCCTTTACATCGAGGACCTGTTATCTTTGCCAGGGTCCTCAAAACAGAAAAATATAAACTCATACATTTACTCTTGTGTAGATACTGTGGTTAGCTCTCATATATTTCTTGAAAGGCAATTCTCTTAAATTTACATTTCTTTTAAGCGTATTTCTCTTCCTGGAATGGGACCCCAGATGACCTTGGTTCCTGTTTTCAGAAGTCACATGTAGTACTGGTTTACTGCATTTCTCATATAGGGAGGAACAGAGCCTCAAACTCTACATTCCAGCCTCTGGTGGTTTCATACTAACAAGTTATAGCAGGACTGACTGGTTACATGCTGGGGACAAGATCCAGCAAACAGCTTCATCCCGTATGATTTAAGACAGTGATACTCTCTTCCATGTTACTGAAAAATATTTTGTCAGTATGTAGATTATCATCTATGGGTTGCAAGTGCTACCTTCCTGCTCTACACTTTGGCCTACATCAACAACATCTACTAGTTTTCATTTGCATCTTTGCCAAAATAGTAACTGGGAAGTGCTACAGCATCAGTCTGGGGGTATTTGAAAAATTTCCAGGTGTTTGAGCCACTTTTGCTGGTATTCTACCGCTGAACCTCTAAGTCCCACAGATATCCCTCGGTATTTTCCTCAGTGATACAACCAACCATGTCACTTTGTCCTCCAGTCTCTCTGCACTGCAGTGCTGCAGTGAGCTGACGCACAGTACAAGTGTTAATATTTGCAGAGCTGCCTTGATGGGAAGCTCTGAAGTGCAGACTTGTGCTTCAGTAACTGTGCAGCACATGCCTGCAGCAGACACACAGCCCAGAGGCAATTCAAACACAAGCTAAATGTGGAGGCCAGAGATGCTCATAACTCTGCATTTCAACCCACAGAAGCTTTGCAAATGCGAAAGCAAAATTAAGTCTCTGAACAGATGATCACTGGAGATTTTTCTGAGTTTGTACTTCTAATGTTCAAGACCAAGTAGCTGGTGTAACAAGTATAAAAGCCATTCCCCAAGTTGCTTTTGGAATTAATCAGTGCTGTTTTGGTTCAGATAGCGTTTACTCATTCAAAATTTACATTGCACCTGTCATTTTTATTGGGAATTCTCTTTTAGATTAGAGTTTATGTTCTCATGATTTATGACTTCTGTAATTTTTCCTTTTACTTTTTGGAGGAACATGTTTCAACAAAAAATAGGAATGTAGAGAAAGTGACATTTTTCCTCAGAAAATAATTAAATTACCTGTTCACCATGTAAGACAAATGTACTGCCACCTTTTTTATTTATTTAAATGCTATTTAAGTCTTACTTATTTCAATCATGTGATAACAAACATCTATAAAAAAGGTTTACCGCTATCACTATAAAGATGTTCTAAATCAATAGAACTTTAATTCTTCTCTCTGTAGACTTCTACTCAGACTTGGTTTGTGACTTCAGTGTAAAAATTCACAGTGGAGTTTTTTTTTCACTCACTTCGTTCAGGTAATATATAATTTTATTTTACTGTCTCTGATCTTGACTTCAGTATATCTATCTATGCAGGGAGTAGATGTCACAGCTGCTTCTGTCAATATTTCCTTTGTGCAGGTGAAACAATGTGGTTGCTATGCCAGATGAGTTGGTGGCCCTGAAGTACCAAGACACTGGATTTGATAGTTGTTGACTAATTGGATAGTCATGTAAATAATTGATGTTCTTTGTTCCATAGCTGAGACTCTCCCAAAAAGCTTTTTGAAAGCAAAAACTAGAGAAGGAACCTGTCAAATTTAAACTATCACACTATTTGGATAAATAAAGTGGTGTTTACATGAAACCCTGAAACATTATGAACAGTTTTGTGGACACCATGATTCAGGAAAGCTGCAGGCTAACAGAAAAAGCAAAGCATAGACAAGGGAAACTGACCCAAGGAATGACTAATGAATGGCATATTTGTATTTGAAGAGTCACTTTCAAAACTTCTTTGCAGTTAAAAGAAGTTAAAATGAAGGTAATTTTGTATTATCTATTTAATACTTAGGCATGAAACATATCCCCACCTTTTAGATCTCTAAAGAGATCTAAAGTACTAAGATCTCTAAAGAACTAAGACAGAAACAAATACAGTGGTAGTTGGATATTTGAGTTTCTTTTTCACTAGGACAGCAAGTTAAGGGGCTTTGTCATTTGCTCATTGTTCACAAAGTTTTATCTCATAGGAAGAATTTTTTTTGGCCTGGCTTACATAATTAACTTTTTGGGGAATAAAGTAATGAACAAAACAGAGAAAAAAACATATGGTTTTTTTAGGAACACAGTATATGTTCTGAGAAAATTCTATAGGAAGGTGGATTGCATGAATAGATCTTTAATATCCAAGACAGATGATGTATGCTGAAAGAAATGCATCTTTGCTGGATTTAATGCTGCTTCATTCGCTGCATACTGACTGAATAATGTATGATTGTGGTATTAAACCTGCAGGAAGAAAGCAGGTGTTTTTACACCTGAAGGGTTGCATCTGAATGCAAATGTCCCACAGGAAAAAAATATTGATTAACTTTAGCTTTTCAGACTGAAGGAATTAGTTACATAGCTTGAAAGTGTAATATATGTCTTATCATTAGTTTAGGCTGTTTCCTTACAGTTTACTCTAAAATGTAGATAGGATAGGATGAAAAAATACTCTTGCAAGAAATGTTCATAAAATCACAGAATGTTTGAGATGGGAAAGGAGGTCATCTGGTTCAACGCCCTTCATCAAGCAGGGACACCCAGAAAATGTTGCCCAGGATCACATTGATATGGCTTCTGAATATCTCCAAGGATGGACACTCCACCTTTCCGGACAACTTGTGCCAGTGCCTGGTCACCCTCACAGTAAGAAAAAGAGTTTTGTGAAGTTCAGAGGGAACCTCCTGTGTCTCATTTGTGCCCACTGTCTCTTGCCCTGTCACTATGCACTACTTTCAGAGCCTCACCCTCTTTGCACCTTCCCTTCAGGTATTTATAACATTCTCCCTGAGTCTTCTCATCTCCAGGCTGAAAAATCCCAGCTCTCTTTTCTTGAGAGATGGTCTGATCCCTTCATCATCATCTTAGCCTTTCACTGGACTCACTCCAGTAGATCCATAGCTCTTAAATACTTATCTATTTTTATCTATCTCTGTATCTATCAATTTTTGTTATTTTACTCAGAATATGTTTCTTCCATATTGCAGAAGGTTGCAATGAACTCTTGTATCTATTTGTTTTTTCACAGTCACATAGAGAAAGCAAGCTGTAAAGGAAGATATTGTTCTGGTGCTCCTATATTGATAGTCCTGCCATGTTTTTTCTGCTTCTCTGTCAACTTCAGTGCTATAGTTTGGTCTGTGTACTGTTATGTTCAAGCAGAGGGTTTGCTGACAGATGGGAAGCTGAAACTACCCTTGCATTCTTCTCTCCAATATACCAGTGTGATCCTAGACTAATATGGGCTCTGTGGGACTACAGCAGACTTTTTATGTTAGATAGAAATCAGTATACATTTTAATTAGCTTTACATTTACCTTATACAAGACTCCACAGTGTTTTAATTGTAATCTCCTGTATTAAAAAATCCTCACACAGAACATTTAAAGATTTTAATGTTTATATGTGGGCATGTCGTACAAGTGATATTGAAAAATCAAAATCAATCCACCACCCTATTCCACTAAAAATTTTGCTCTAAAAATACTAATAAAAATCTCTACAAATACAAAATTTATAGGAATGAATAAGAGGAATCTTAGAAGGTAAGTTGTTATTTTTAAGGGATCAAGGAAGCATCAGTAAATATTGTTCTAAAACAAAATCTAAAAGATGGAGTTGTTATAGGATCTGGCAAGCAAATATGTTTATAGTTTTGGTTAGCAGACTGTTCTCTGCTCCTGCAATCATTTCCAAAAGTTTTTGCTGTTAGCAAAAGAATTATGAGACTGCTCTACATTCACCACATAAATGATCATAATTTTGTGCAAGAAATGAACATGTGCCACATGATGAAGTTTGTCCTTCCTAGATATCTTTATCAGAGCATGCACATGGCTTCCCCCTCCCTTCCCTCTGTTGAAACCAACTACAGTTTTGGCAGGGAAATGATACACTGCGTTCAATGAATGCATCCCACACCCTGTGTATTATCTGAAACAGCTCTGTCAGGCCTGCAGTTTATCATTCTTGCATGGCATGAAGCTGGGAAAATACCAGCTGCAGACTCTCTCCTTTTCTTCCTGCTCTGTGACAATAGCACATTCTTTGTCTGGCTTTCTCTTGACCTTGGACCAGGCTTAAGGTGTAGGGTACATGCAAGGCACTGAAGACAATACATGTCTGATCAGGGCTCTAAACTTCTCCCACCCACAGCCAGTCCATCCACCAGGCAGGCTCTGTATGGGTACAAGGAGAGCTGGCAATAGTACAGCTCGTGTGCTTGACTACCCTTCAGGAAAAAACAGGACATTGGATTCTTTCTGTGTGACATACTCTGGGTCAGTAAGGAGCAGGACAATTGTGTGATCAAGTGAAGAACTTTCTGTAGAAGCTCCCCAGGACTTTGGATTGAGCAGTACCTTACAAGCCTGCTCAATGTAACCTGCAGATCCAGGAACATAGTACTGGAGGAATATCCCACATTTGAGAATCTGGGCAGGACACTGCCTCTAAGCCTATATTTCTAGTATCACTCAGCATGCCTTCAAATTTTCTACAGCTACCCTGCCACACCAAAAGATGCAAGTATTCTCCAAGTCCCATGAATATCTTCCTGTACTGCATTTTGGAACATTTCAAATGACTATGGGCACATGTGTTTTTTAAATGTGCTTCTGCCCTTGGGCCCTCCTGATGCTCAGAGGTTTGCACAGAGTAGATCAACATCCATGATAATGGAGGCACAGACACTTCACAGGTCAACACCTACATTTGAGATACCTGAAGTTACATGTATAATATCTGTAAAGAACATGCGTGATTTTGTAATAATTATGGACTTTTGAGTAGCTGACTTTGGAAACAGCTCAGTAGAATCAAGTATTTTTCACATTGCCACATTTTCCAGGCCTATTTACATCATCTGAACTGCAGTTGAAACATTTTTGTCAGTTACTTACTATTCCTGCAAAAGTCAGCTTTCTTGGATGATGGCCTTAGTAAGTAAACCTATTAACCTACTGGGAAGTAGTAAACACATCATTTTATTCAGAGGGAAGAAACTGCACAGTAAGGCTCAAATATGTCTATTATGGAACAATGCTTGCATTTTTGCTTGCATTGTCCATTTGTAAGTTCATCAAACCATGATTACCATATTGGAAGGAAAGTTTTGATTTTTATCAGTCCTAACTAGCTGAACAGAATAGTTAATCCTTCATTTAACTACTTTTAAGGAACTAAAAAGTATGATTATCTTATTTCACATAGGGGTCAAATCTTAAGAAATCTTTTATTAAAATATATAACACCATTACAATAACAAAAATAAACTTTCATGTACAATCAATTTTTCTACCTGTCAATAATATTTTACTTGCTTCCTTTTTCTAAAAATGCCAATTTCTTCAGTACAAGATCACCTTTGAGAATAAAAGCTTACCTTGCAAAAAGAGGACTTTTAATTTTTGTTTTGATCTTGTCTACATTTGTCACCAAGGCTTCCTTCAAAATCTTAAAATAGTGAACCTTTAATGTTCCCTGATTTCATCTCCCCTTTCCTGTCTAGATATGTGTTTCTGAGAGACCAGGAAAACACACCATTAATTTGTTGTAATGTATCCCATGCAGGGCATACTCCCCTCCATTTCACCTTAAAGGAGATCTTCCCAGGGCATATTCAGTGAATTTACAACAGCTTTGAAGTTCAAAATATAGAAAACATTAAGTCCAACAGAGAAACAGAGAGGTCAACAGGCATCTAACCAATAATTTAAGAAAAATGTGTGGGAATAAACTTTGCAGAGCACTGTTTTGATAATATGGTATTTCATTGTCTCCTAATTACTGCTGGGCACCCTCTCTAACAGGAGACCACTTGAATTTAGATGAAAGAAGTTGGACAGCTCTTGTTTTCACTTGTAGAGTCCTGGGAAAAAAAACCCAAAGGCACACAACAGCTGCAAAGGACATCTGTGGTTACTGGGTCTTCTTCCCAATGTCCATGTCCTTTCTGGGGCATCTGCTACTAATGGTCAAAACCAGTCATCAGGTTCACAAGTTGCCTGGTTCATCCGACTTCAGGAGTGAGCTTTTAATCTGTTCAATTTGTTTACTGGGCTTTTTGCTCGGTGTACCTATTTAAAAGTCTGCACTTGTGTTAATATTACTTACCTACAGCACAAGCAGCTAATGCAACCACCAGATCTGTCATTTATCATTCTCTGCTTGAATTGCTTTGAGATTTGCAGCCTGTACCGTACCTTTTTTTATTGCTTCGCTTCTGAGATTATGTTGTATATCTGTCTGACCACTACCATTTAATGAAAATTACACATAAAAGAGCTATCTTAGTAAAGAGGAAACAGCTTTGTGTTAGGCAGCTCTTTTTCTCAAATGAACTTGTATGTAATACAATTATTTTTAGACAGTTTTTCCAAAATATTATGAAATGATCTGAAATAATTACAAAATCAGTGATGGCAATCCAGTGGCATTTCAAAGTTATGGAATTGCTTTTTAAATGGATGTTCAATGTAGTATCTTTGTTCCTACAGGCTGTAAGCACTGAGCTGAAACTAATGACAGTCAGTTACCAATGGCTTTACCTGACAAGTGAAGATTTACTTAATAGTGTAATAGAATTGGAGCCAGTGATATTTATCATTTTATCTTTCCCTTTGCAATCAGCAGTAGGTTTTCTTCTGTCTAGAAGATAGTATGTTCATAGAGGGTAGATAACAGACTTATTTTCAGTTTTGCCAATAACTTCTGCTTGGTAAGTCACTTAACCTCTGTGTCTGAGCCTCACTAGCTGTTAAACAAAGATAATGATATTTTTCTTCTTTTGTAAATGACCCTTCTGGGCATACAACAGAGCAAAATAGCACTCCCATAAACATGGGTACAAGGTATAAAAATTACAGAAAACAGTGGCTGTCAAATGAAAAGCAGTTTTGGGAATAAATTCAAATGGATGACAGAGACATAAATGCACATAAGCACTTAGAAAATGCAACTAACCATTTCTAGGACAAAAATCAGTGTGATGTAGGCTTATTAGAACTGATCTGAACAGTGCGTTTAGTTATGGGAGGAAAATTCAGAGTTCACTGAAGTCTTAAGGCAATTGGGCTGCTGACCAGGGTAGCAATATGCAGATAGTAGTGAAGTACCTCTTCTTCAGGTGGGGATTGGAAGAGCTGGTCCATCCCGATCTGCTGCTGTCACAGGCTGCACCCTGCCAAGGGAGGGGCTGAAAATTATGGGAAGGGACTGCTCCTCCCACAGCAGTAACTTGGGTTTGCTCTGTCAAATGAGTAAAGTCATTCCCTCCAGTGTATTCAACAGCCCTTGGCATGGCTCTGGGAGCCTTAGCAGGGTGATGATATAAGTGGTTTATGTAAATTAGTAGAAGGAAGTGGCTGCAGGAGGAAGGGAACAGCCAGGAAGATTAAGTCAATGGAGCAGGGGAGGAAAGGGAATCCTGCAGGCGTTGTTCATGATTCACCTTTTCTTGCTTTCATTCATTTCTTCTGTTTACTCCCATGTCACCTAACCTGCTATTGTAAGATTTTGCTGACTAGCTGAAAAAGACATCCTTGAGACATCTCCAGGATTAATAATTAGTATACAGAAATTAAAAAAAAAAAATTATAAAGCCAAGAGATGGAACAGAAAAATCAAGGCTTATATTGTCTGTTAGGAACAGAATATACATTGCTGTTTTCTCAGTAGAAACTTCTTTACAAATATTAGTCAGACTGGAGTGTTTTGCATTATTGATTGTAGTTGTCGGAAGAATAATGAACAGTAAATTCACATTGTTTTATGTGTTGCACATTGATGAGGTTCAACAGGAATTTTATTATTTAAGTTAGATCGGAGAGCATCTGCACAGTTCCCATCTGTGCTCTGAGTGAATGACTTGCCAGCTGGGTTAGCTACATCTATAGAGAAATGTGGAACCTGCCCTCAAGGACTATTTGAATTTCACAAGATGAACTAATCCTAGCACACCTGTAAGAGAAACAGAATATATACTAACATTAGTGCTGAATATCCTTTTTCTCCAGTCTGTCAGAGCTTGCCAGCTGAAATGAATAATCTCAGCAGATTTTAAGGACCATGATGGTTAGTGATTACCTGGTCTGCCCTTTTGAATAACATAGCCTATAGAATCTCCTCATAGTGATTCTGCCTCAAGCTCTTAACTTCTGTTTGCTACATAAACAACATAAGATAAAATAAGATACCTCCCAAACATTTTTCCCCCACTTCAAAGTTACTGGTGGGGGATTTCCCATAAATTCAACGAAGAGCTGCAGTGTGGTGATAGTGACTCACTAGGTGGCACTCTTACTTCTAAATCCATACTAAATTAAATCCCAGGCATCTATTTTAAGGCTTTTTAAGGCTTTTGTATTAAGTAAAACACTGGGTTTGGGGGAAGATATTATTCATAGTCCTCAAATTCCTTACTGCTTTTAATTTCAAAGTATTATTTAGAAGAACTCAGTAATCTAGAAGTCCATTATCCTTTCACTCTTACGTCTTTTTTTGCCACAATCTGTGTCTTTTTTCAAACCTTTAATCATTTCCAATAAGTTAAAAGTGTAGAACTCAGCTAGATTAAATTAGGCACATTTGGGCTGGGTAGTAGGCTTAAAAGAAAAGAATCTTGATTACCAAATGTTGCGTAACTTGTCTTTGAATGGAAGCACTTAACATGTGGGAAGGCTGGCCTAAGTGCTAAAATGAATTAGATATGACCTAGATAATTGCTTACTGCTCTCTTTCACAGTAGGGGACTGTGGGCTATAGCAGATAGCTTCTCTGTTCCAGAGTGGGTTAAAAATCTCTGCTGGGCCAAAGTCTCAATAAAGGACTTCAGTTTGGCCCAAGTGTACACTGTCCATCTGAAGAAGACTGTAACACCTAAAGTGGAGGGATAATTCCTATTTCTAGTGAGCCCTGCAGGGAAACTGAAACATGATGGTAGCATTGCAGAATGTCCTCTGTGAGTGTGTGCATTCAAGTGGCATCTACAGAAAAATCTTCCCCAGGTTTAGTTTGTGTTTAGAAAGCAAACTGGTTCTCAGTTTGTAACTTAGTCTGTAAAACACTTCAGCAAATCTGAGGTATGAAAAATACTGCAATTCCAACTTTGTAGAGACCTGACTATACTAAACAGGTCATTGCAGCAGTATCATTAGCATCATTTGCAAAAGTGAGCCCAAAAAAATACAGGCTTTCTATCCTGTCATGTTACTAATGTTTACATTTGCAGCATTTCTTACAGAACTACTTAAATGTACACCTACAACGTTGCTTTTATTGCTATATAGATTATTGTGACATTGTTTTAGGGCCATGCAAGCATATAAGAAAAGCAATAGATAAGTCTGTGCACTTCCATTTTAGCTGACTGAGAATATATCCACATGAGCACGTGATGTTATTGGAGAAGATCAGAAAGAAAATCAGATAAAGATAAGAACCCAATGCTCACGTCATATTCATCTGCAGGCAGTTGTGTTACTTCAGACTATTTCTGTACAGCACTGAACACCAGTTCCTCATTTGAATGCACTGTGCCTGTCACTTTAGAGCACAGCTTCTGTTTCAGTTTCACCTGAAAGCAATACAATTTCTATGCTCCAGCACTTCTCCACAATATGAATGTAAGTAAGGATGATCAGAAATTGGCAATAAAAGACACTCATGTTCTGAACTAAAATACTGATGCAAGAGCACCCAAGAGCACCCTGGGTATCATCGTTTTTAGTCTGGTGGTGGCATCCACAGGACAGTACTATGGGCTAATAGAAGAGTAGGTAGCCAGTACCTTTAGACTAAGGTGGGATTTTTTTTTTTTCTGAAAAAATTCTTTTCAGCAGGAATAATCTGGTCTTCTGAAGCTTACTAGATTTGTTTTCCATTTTTTAATGATTTACTCTTACCTTAAAAGAAAATTTTTAATGATGAAATCACATCTTGTGATCCCAGTGCTTAAAAATATTTTTTCTCATTAGTGGGTAATGTTGCATAATTTTCCGTCAGTTATAGTTAGTAACGAGATTCCACACCACACTGTGTTTTCTATTTTGACATATATGTGTTTATAAATATAAATAGTTGCATATTCCCCATGACTGGCATTAGCTTCATGTATTTTTGCTGTCAGTTTTTTGCTTAATAAATGTCAGTAGGTGACAACCATGTTTTGTAGATGTGCTTGTGCATCACAGTGATTTATTTGTTCAGATATATCTGAACCTGCAGTGTAGCAGGACAGGAGCTTTGTTATAACAAGCCTGGTGCTGCAGGGATTCAAGGTGACAGATACAACTCAATACCACATACCCTGAGTCTTCCTAGAAACATCTAAAACTTGTAACTGCCCACTCATACCCTGTGAATTATATATATGTCGACACATTGAATATATAATTTTTCTTTCACCAAAAAAATAGATTTGCTAGTATACTTGAATTGCAATGTCTTCTGGCAAAGTCATCTAAGAATAGCCAAACCAGTAATGTGGGAGAATTAAAATGGTTTTCCAGTTAGAGCAACAGAATAAATACAACACCTCCTTGACAGATACACCTCATTTATAGATAAGCTGCTATTATTGACCTGTGCCTTAATTTCTTCTTTCCTTAAAGGTAACTGAGTGAACCACTGAGACACTGAAGAAGAACTTACTTTCTTTTCTTTGGGTCAAGTTTTGTGGTTGGCAATATAGCAGATTTCATTTTCTATTTTCTTTTATTAGAGAGGGTGTTAGAGGTCTTACTGGGGTCCTATGTTTACTGCAAAACTTGTGCACTTTTAAACTTTTTCGCTGTAAAAACAGTGATGTTCTGTTAATAGAGTGATAAAAAAAAGCTTGCAGGATAGATAACTATTTTATGCAAATTTTGTGCCTGTTTAATCCATTGTCATATTCAGTTCATAGATTCTTGTGGATAGTTTTGCTCCAATGAGGTTGAGACCTCGTAGTCTGCTTTCTTCAATTTTTCTTTAAAGATCTTTTTTCTGATTAAAAGAAAAAAAAATATAATGAAGACAGGAACCTGTATAATGAAATAGAAACATTCAGCTGGTATCTTTTAAGTCATTTCATTGGAATAGTGAAACTAAATGAAACCTTTCTTCTGTGCTCTATGCCTGCCTTCAAAACAATAGTAGATATTAGATGAAACTTTCCCAGGCAGCCATTGTTTCATTTTATCACAGAGTTCCTTGCATATCTAGGCCACAGGGATGTCTCTAGTGAATGTTACTAGGATAGTAAGTCTTGAACTCAAAGAAACTCTAGGAATTGTAAATTAGGTTTCACACATAAGAGACACTAAAATGGGAACCTATTCAGAGCCTTGAACAAGATTTTATCTTGTGCCTCTGACTCCTTGGGCTCACTGGTGAGTTTTAAATGCAGCATGGCCCCAGACAGACTACTTCCCTGCTTGGAATGGTGTGCCACATATTGGCTCAATCTGAGTTTTGTAATTTATTTTTTTTCCCTCAGTAACCTATTAGAGAGTAATAATATTCATGTGCCAAAGTGAAATCCCCCCAGAAAATTATTCTGACCTTCATATTATCTCCCTTATCCTCTTATAGTGCTTTGATCAGTGGCCAAATAAGTAATGTTGACAAGTTGATCTTTCAGTTATTATCAATGCACATCTGAGTTAACAACCCATTAAGCAATTCACACATCCCAGAGCCCTGAGTGCTAACTCATGCAGATGTTACAACTGTCCATGTTCTGACCTTGTTATATCTGCAAGGATTAGAGAGGTGTGCTTGTTCCAATAAAAGTTTATAATACTGAAGAACATAATAACAGTACCAGGAAGCAAAAGAAACAGATCTCACTTAATTAAAGTATTTGCTATTAGTAACTAGTTCCTTTTTTTAACAGGATCTCAAACTGTCCCTTGAGCCATCCTACTGTGAAAAAAAACTTTACTTCTTTATGAAGAATGCTTTAAGCCATATTTTGAACTCAGCTGGGGAAAAAGAGAAGAATTATCTAAGAGTTATAATGAACTGTGGTAATTGAGATGTCATTTTGCTAGGATTTATTAGGAATAAAGAACTAAGCAGAGATAATTATTATATTATGTCATTGTTTAAGACTGCAATTTGCTTGTAAATGCTTTGTGCAGGTCTGCTATAGTAGGGATCACTTTGTGTAAGATAAAAGCCAGTCAGCAGTGGTCAGCAGTGGTTGTTCACATCAAGGGGAGAAGAGGGAAAGCATATCTCATCCTTTCTTGGGAGTTCTGTCCCATTGTCCAGCAATTTCTAACACGAGAAATGGCTGGTAGATACTTAAAGCCCCTGGTGGCTGCCTCATGAACTGATCCAGCCCATGATATCAGCATTTTGTGCATACCGGGACATACATTCAACATATTATATGGTACTGAGTTTGGCTGGAATGCAGTTCATTTTCTTTGTAGGATATCATGTGGTGCTCTATTTTGGATTTGTCACCAAAACAGTGTTGATCAGTGTCAAGGCCTTTTCTACTTCTCACACTGCCTCATCAGTGAGTAGGGTGGGAGTGCTTGGGAAGTTGAGAGGGACATAGCCAGGGTAGCTGACCCCAGCTGACCAAAGCAATATCCCCTACCATGTGGTGGTGTGCTATGAGAAGGAAGAGAGAGGAAGGGGGGATGTTTGGAGTTATGGCATTTGTCTTTCCAAGTATCTGCTATGTGTGATGAAATCCTCCAAATGGCTGAACACCTGCCTGCCTGCCTGCGCATGGGAAATAGGGAGTGAATTCTTCATCTTTCTTTGTTAAAGCACACCTCTTTTATTTAATAATCTGTATTTATGTCAATCCATGAATTTACTCACTTTTACACTTCTGATACTCTTCCCTATCCCAATGTGGAGGTGTGAGTGAGCAGCTGTCTGGTGCTTAGCTGCCTATTGGGATTTAATCATGAAATATACCACATAACTATACATTGAGTGAATAAACACTTTTTGTTTTGCCTTAGCCTACTGTCTGATGGAGTCATCTGTTGCCCCCTGGTTCTTAAATGGAAAGAAAGAGTGAATAATTGAATAAAAGCCTTGTCTTTTTTGCAGGCGGAGTGCTTACATCAGAAGCCTTTATGGGAGACTTTGTATGCCTTGGATCGTCGTTTTTCCCTTGAAATTTTTGCAGATCTACAAAATCCATTTGGCTATGAGGTATCTACACACAACATTACAGATATGGGTACCCTGTGAAGTTGGTAATGGCATAATGTTATATTCCCTCTCTCTTCATCTCAGCTTTCTCAACCCTGTCTCCAGAGCAGTGTCTGAAGTCTTAATGCAGACCATGCTGAGGACACTGCAACAGAAGACTGGAAGGGATGTCTGCTTGGGTGTTTCAGTCTAGGATGTTGCTTGAGTAATCAATTATGCAGATTCATAAAATCATACAGATCATCTGTTTGACATGATGCTATCCAGCCAAGGCCATGTAATCCTCTCTAGCAATATTTAACTAACATAAAAATAAAAATAATAACCATAAATCCATAACCATGTGGTGCCATTGAAAGAAAAACCGCAAAGAACAAAACTGGTACATCCTACTATATAATCTGTTTTGAGAAGGGTTATGGGTGACCCTAGTCAGGCTGAACCAACCTATAAACATAATTACTTAACTAATTAGCTTAATTTTCTGTTTCTTGTAATTCCAACTTTGTCATGAAAGCATTTCTGTATGCCACCCAAGCATAATTCTAAAGCATTTTAGCTCATTTCTCATGCTATCTATCTTGGGAGCTGCCCTAGAAATTAATTTCTTAGTGGCCAGAAGCTTTATTCCAATTTTCTGTCATTGATACGTTTTCTGCTAATTATTATTGCTCCTTAAACTTAATTTAATCTGAGAGATATTTAATTACTTTTTCAATATACTTGGCCAAACCTATGGTGAAAACTTAACCTCAGAAAATTAAAAATGTTAAAAATGCTCCATATGTTTTTCCATTTCAGGTTGTTTTTCTGGTTGGGTAACTATTTTAAGAATTTGGTTAGCTGTGGGAGGTTTCTCATGGTGAATTGAAAGTTTGCATTCTAAAAGTAATGAGGAAAAAATGCCAAAAATTATTTAGATCAGGTGGGGGCTTCAAGTTTAAGCACTTTAATAGGAGCATACTAAGGAAAAATATATCTTTTGTGGTAAAAATAGAGAATGGAAAATGTGTTTTATAGAAAAATTCCCAAACCCAAATCAATTTGACCAAATACTAAGACCAAATATATGGAAAACCCCCTGCTAAAAGATTTTCAGAAAATTGATTGATAGAAAAATGTTGGTTTAGACCTCTTAAATGAATTATTAGCTACTGACAAACACATAATATGGATAATATTGCAGTTTTCCTATTCAATATCTTTGTGGTTTTGATAGCTACGATTTCTTAAAGAAAAAAAAATCTTTTTTGAGTCAACAGAATGCTTAAAAAAAGTCTTAATTTCAAACACTGGCAAAAGACTAATGAATGCACTGGAGAAACAAAAAGATTGGTCTGAATATTTTACAAGCTTAGGTTGTGAAATTCTTTGATCAAAGATTCTCAACTATGTCATAGCATTAATTCAAAGTTTCTCAAGTGTTATATGAATCTAAAGAATTTCTATTGTTTTCAAAGGATAATTTTTGCAGGCTGCCTTTGAAGTGAGGAAAACACAATTGGGCTAATAAGTAGGTAATCTGTAGAAAACACACCAGTTATAAAATCACATAAAGGCACTTTTGTTCATTGATAACCATGTGAATATAGGATTTTACACTGAATAGAGTATTTGTATGTAAAAATATATGCAAAAGTGTTTAGTTTCACAGCCATAATCAGGAAGTAAATGAGTGAAAATACAGTGCTTCAAAACAGAAATTAGTGTTGTCTTTTCCTTGGGTAGGCAACTGCTGGTAATGGCTGGTCCAGTGTCAATATGACCTGATACAGCTACAAATTGAACTGACATAAGATCTGTTACTTTAGTACATAATAAAGTTTAAAAACCTGCTCAGAGATTTTCAGGTTTGTCTTCAATATAATCAATAATTTTTGTTTCAACTTGCCAGAGTATGCTGGATTCCAAATCTCCCTCTTAAGTATGTAATATTGAAGTCACTGTAGAAAGAATTCTTTCACTTTCCAGATGGTACTAGATAATGCAGCTAGATATGAAATACAGTAGTAGATGTACACAAATTAGTAAAGGCTAACACAGATTTATTTTAAATTAAATACAATGAATTGTTACAGAAATATTGTGATTACTATACTGTAACTTTTTTGTCACTTACAGGAAGTTAGTTATTGCTTGGACTACACCTAAATTTCAGCTTATTGTATGATAGAATCTGATAAGTTAGGAATAAAATTTGCTGTATAGAAGCAAATTTAAGTATATGTACACTGAAACATAGAATTTAATCTGTTAATATAATCCCATTTCACTGGTAAGCAAGCAAAATAAAAAGAGACTACTACTGTTAAAATATCTGATCTGTTTTTCAGAAAAAAATTCCTTTTTTCTTCTTGGAGTAAAAATAGAAGCTCTACAGTACAAGATGTCCCTAATTTGCTAAGGTATGTTATAAAAAATAAAGTGTGATAGATCCATCTCAGGAATTGGATTCTAGCTTCCAAAGAGAGGCATTTGAAATGTATGTGTCACTTGACCAGATAATGTTAATGGTAAACAAATGCTTTGATAAAAGATAATTTTGAATCTGTTAGTAAGAAAAGCTTCAGCCTGTTCCTTATTTTTCCTGAAATAAATCCTGCACTGCATCATAGCTTTTACAAGAAAGAGCAAAATATTTGTGTTTTATGCTTTTCTGCATTTTTACCTCTGTGTTATTTGGAGCTCTTCTTCCTTCCTAAACACTAGCCCTCTCCTATTCCTAAAGTATCCCGCCCAGGTCTACCTTATTTTTGGTTTGAGAACTGAGAAATAGGAATGGATTGTCTTGAGTAAGCAGCATATGAACTGTCCAGAAGAAGTAAGAGATGTACTTGCCTTTGCCAAAAATGTCCCCTGGAAGCCCTGTCCCTGCTGGCTCTCACATGCTCTCCTATAAAAAAGTCCCTCCCCTGTTCCAGTGATGGGCTTTCTTTATGCCACCTCCTTCTGCCCAGGGGTCTCCATTTTTCTCACAGCCCCCCTGTGGGCACAGTGCCCTGTGCCTGGCAGGCTGAGCTGCTCCATCCCATTCACACCAAGGTTCCTCACAGCAGGCCCCTTCCCGCCGCCTACAGGGGCCATTTTGTTCAGCTGCCATTTTATGGCAGAGGGCCGCCATCTCCTGAGGCGCTGTAACCCACAACGTGTTCGTTTGGCCTTGCCGCTGGCTGATGGCTTTTTGTGACGGTGTGATCTCAGACAACACCGAGATTGGTCATCAGGACAAAGTCCCTTGTCTGTCTGCACTGGAATGATGCTGTATCATCACCATTCTCCTTTCACTAAATACACTGAGCTGCAATGTTTTACAGCAGGGAGGTGACATTTCTGGTAATGTCATGACCTGTGACTGACTGCCTATCTGGAATATAAATGCCTATATACAGAAAAATGCACATTTATAAATTTTTTTTTATTTCTCTATAGAAGTTTAAATATAAAAGAGTGTAGATAAATGCACAAAGATGCATATTATTTATTTATACTTGCACTTCATGCATGTATATATGGTATATATACATACACATGAAGTTACATACATGAAAACATATGTGCCTGAAAATGTAGGTACATAATGTACAAAATGCAATTAATAAGCAAATATTAATGTGAATGGAAAGAAAATATATCAAATGTACAAGCCAAGTGTGACACATCTCCTTTTACAAGGCTGGTGAACAAGCTCTGACATGTCGGGTTGGGAGAAAAGTTCATGTGAGGGGTGAGGGGGCCAGTCACATCAGAAAGGCGGATGGCCACAAGGATTTTGGCATGCACCAAAAGCTATGGAGCCATAGTCCAGCAAGGAATCCCTGTGCAGTCCCTGTGACATGCAAAGCAGAGATACGCAGTAAAAGTGGTCCAAGAGGCCCTGTATCCCAGATCACTGCTAGGATGGCCATGCACTAAGGTGGGCTTTGGGGCTTTGCATCTTTCTGGACAACACAAGCAACATTGCCTGAATAAATGGAAATTCTCCGCTTCAGGAGAGAATATAAATGAGGACAATAAGGAAAAACTGCAAAGTGATTCCTGAAATTCCCAAGTGAACGAGGAAAAAGATAGCCACTGATTCATTTCTGAATCAGAAATACCAGAAACTGGTACTTTGAGGTAGGTTTCACACAGAAAAGTCTGGTGGTGCTGATGGGGTGAGCTCCCTTTCCCCATGGCTGTGAGGAGTTTCTATCTACCTGTAGGACCATGACATAGTGCAGGTTGGTACTGTATGTGTTTCCTTATCTTTAAGAAAATCAGCTCCTAGAGAGTTTCAAAGACCTCAGCTAAGTGACTGAGGTGTGCCACAGTCTATTCACCTTCCTGTCTGGGCCTAAGGCAATCAAAGGAAGGAGAATGGACAAAGAGAAAGCAGCCTTTGAGGGGAAAAAAACCCCGAGAAAAGCTGGAGAAGCCTGATGAGAAACCACCTGCCTTCTTTGTTCATGACTTAAATTGCTGGTTCATTGATTCCTTTCTTACGTGTGTGCGCTAGCTGCTGGTTGGTAAACATGTCTGTGCCACTACTTCTGTTAAAAGTTAACTATGCCTCTGGGAAGGAGGGAAGTTTTGGGGGCATAAATCCTGTGTTGGAATCTGCTAAAAGCCAAACAGAAATAGCCTGAACAAAAGCCAAGAGGAAACTTGAATGCTTACAGCTTACACAAGGCTGCAAAAAAGCACTTTAAAAGAGAAAAGGATTAGAGGTGACTAAAACATTGAGTTCTTCTTGTAAATATTGATGTTTTTCATATATTTAGAACTACTGAAACTGTGTGCTTTGACAATATGATTATTTTTCATTTTGTTCCTTCACATTTTAATGATCACATAAAAATGTCACTGTTTACCTCTCTACACATTATCAGTGAATATTTTTATCATTTTATTAGATTTATTTGAAGTGATTTTGGTCTGGAAAACTGATGGTAAAACCCAAACATAATTGTAACTTCACTATTTTGATGAAAATAGTTATTAGAACACATCGTTCTCCAGCACTGTGGGAAGATGACAGAGGATAAAAAGATAATGGTACAGAAATTATAGGGGAAAATACCGTTGCTACTCTCTGGACAGCACGTGGTCAGTATATGTGACCTTCCACACACAATGCAATCCCAGGGTTCTAAATGAAGGGTGGAGTGGAGACACTAAGGCCAGGCTCTGCCAAAACCCTTGCAGAAGAGGGAACTCAGTGGTACTTTCTAGCTGATAATCCCCACAGCAGCTGAAAACCAAGGGAAATAAGGGAAAATGTCCTGCTCTTGAATCAGCAACTGTGGTGAAATCACTTGAACTGGCACGTCTCCATCCCAAGGTTATCTCTGGTACTATCCTGAGATACTCACCCCGAAGGTACAATCACCCCTCACTGAGTAAAAGATATGACCAAAATCCCTCAAGTTCCAACTAAACATAAAGAAATAGCATAAAAGTGAGTTTAAAATGAGGAGAAATAAGAGTGGGGACTGCAGTGTAATTTCAGGGATCAGTTGGGCTGAACCTGTCTTGTCCCCCATAGAGAGGCCTATTGGGTAAGAGCTATTCTCTGTGTATGCTGAATGATTATCTAGAACCAGCTTTTATTGTGGATTAGAGCTTGTTAGTACATTGCTTTGATTTAATATATTTCTTTAAATATATTTTTGCAGTCTGCTACCATTATTGGCAATTCTCAAACCTTAACCTGTCACAATTTTATTAATAAAGAATGCTATTCTGCAAACTGTTAATGAGTCCTTCAAGGGCACTGGCAGTTGCCAGCAGTGGGTAGAGGTGTGGAGACCCAAGAGGAGGTTTCTCTGTTTGCGGTATGACCCTGAACAAGTCAGTGGAACCACTCTCAGGTCTAGTGAGCTGCTCAGTCAAGGGTCCCCACAACAGGACACTGACAGTCTGGTCTGGCACAAGGGTCATGGCTTTCCTGGGATGCTGACAGACTAATCAGCACTAAGGGTTTGAGTGAATCTCCCCTTTTCACATAAAAAGCATGTACAGATTATTCTTTACTTTAACTCATACTCTTTGGAAGAAAAATAAATTAATAAACTTCCAAACTATTCAACACTTTTAACTTCCTCTGTGCAATTTCAGTTGCCTTGCAATTTAACATTCAGTGCTTTTTTTCCTTCCTTAGTATTTTATGTTCTAAGACAAATAAGGAAGTACTAATTTCTTCCTCAGCAAATGTGGAAATCCTGTCTGGCAGAAGGGAAAACTGTGACCAAAGACAAGATGGAAATAAGAAGTTTACCTTCATTCTGTCACGTTGGTATGTCTGCCCAGGAATAATGTTTTCCTTTACCTGGGTATCTGATTCAAAAGATTCTATTAAGATGTAACAATTCCGAAAACTGGATTTTCTTTTTGTTTAGCAAATATTTCTACTATTAAGCTTTCTTCCAGGCTGTAAAGGTACAAGAGATATCCTAAGGATTTTCAGAAGTCTATGGAACATCTTTTAACTATATATTCATTTTATCTTTGTAAAAGTAGACTTCTTTTATTTTACCTTTGTGTGGACTATAGTTTCTGGAATTGGATTACATTTCAGTACTGCTATGGAGGACAGCAATCTTAATCAATACAAAGGCATGAATAGATTGCTTGATCACTCTTTAGTGATTTAATTTAAGTATCTTTCAAAGCTTACAGCCTTACATTTTTATCTCTAGATTTTTATGACCATACTAATAGTTCAGAAACAACTTCCCAAATTATCTTGACTGATGTTTAAATATTTGAATAGGGTTGTTTTGGTTTTTTTCCTATTATGAAATTTTTTTTTTCTCGAGCTGAACAGTACTACCAGAATGTAAGGCAAAAGATACAAACCTTGCGTGAATTGTAAAGTTATGTTTCCATGTTTGCTGTGGTATGAAATGCTCTGTGGTAGAGTCATGTGGGAAAAGCATTCTCCTTATTCATATGAACTAATTTAAATGTCTGCCAAATTCTTGCAAAGTTTCCCTTTGACATCCTGAATTTCTCATTAAAGGGATCTGTGAACTAAACTTTATATTTACTATCTGCCAGTGTTTAATATACTGCTAATCTCAGGAAAGAACCAGCTGCCACTCCTGACTGGAAATGTTGCATATGGAACTTGCGTCAAGATCTTTATCTGAGGTCAAATGCCATCTCTATTGAAACCAATAAAGTTCTGGTGAGCCAGTAAGGCAGGACTGTCAGTGAAAGGTTATTATGACAACTCACAGGAAGAATACTTAGAATATTATTTAAAAATTAAAGAAATACTTATTTTATTACTCAAGAGACTTGTTTCAGTCTGTTGTATCAATGGTAAACTTTTTTCCAATTTGTCTTGCATAAAGCAGGATAATATTATGTGGGTAACAGAAACTGATAAACTAAAGGGGAAGGCCCTCCATAAAGCTTAACAGAATCAAATAAAGTAGGGATAAAATATGACACTGGATCAGATTAGAATTTACAGACAAAACAACCACATAGAAAGACATGAACTGTTATCTTCTTTTGAAATTCTGAGACAGGAAAGTGGAAAATTTACTACAGCTAAAGAACTTCAGTGGGGAAAAAAGTGCAAAATTTCCTAAGCTTGAAATACTGAGGGGCAGTACCAGAAGTTTGGAGCTTCAGAGGAAAGCTCATGAATCATAAAAGACAGCTGTCATTTTATTGTGAGCAGAACCAAAGTGCTTACAGTGTATTAGAAAACAGCACCCAGGAATCTCCAGGCCTGTGGAAAAAATCATCAAAAACATTTACATTGATATGAAGTGTGAATTAATGTGAATTAATATGAAGAGGTGGGTGAAAATGTTCCTGGGTATGGTCCTCTCCTGGCCATGAGGGAGATGTGGGGACTGTGGGACAGTCACATAAAACACAATGGTTGCCACAGTTTACAGATGGTTGCTCACAACCATAAACTGACTCACAACCATGAACTGGTACCTGTGTGCATATAGGGAAGGGCTTCCCGTGCTGGCCCTCCTCCTGGAAAAGTGGGAAGGGGCAGCTGGTCCTGCTGATGTGAGGTATGAGGTTTTACACAATACGGGCCCCCAAAGACACAAACAGGTGGAGTTCTATGGGAGACAGTAACTTGAAGATGGTAAGGAATTCTGGGACAAGGGAGTGGACATGTAATAGTAAAAGGGGAAGGGCTTTCCCAGAACATTGACTGCAAGACACCCATCACTGCATCTCTGGAAGCATCCAAAGCTGCCCATGTGCCATTTGGCAGGGCTCCTTTTGGGGAATTATTGCCAGTAGCTGGCTAACATGCAGAGGGAAATAGAGACTGAGTTCTCTCTGGTGCATGTGAGTTTGTTCTCTCTCTTCACCTGCAGATTTTCATAGACTTTGTACTAATTTACTGATCTGGTTACTGCTAAAATTCAACCTTTAGATTTGGCAGAAACGGACAGATTTACTCACACCCTTTCCTGGCAGATGGGTACAGTGGAGATAGAACAATGGTTTTGTTTGACATTGGGGTTAACAGAAGTTTAGACATGAAGAGACAGAGGTGAGTACCTTCTGAATGTCACCTGATTGTGTGAATATAAACTGATGTGGGAAATAGGGCAGAGACAGTGAAAATGGACACAAACACACAGCAGGACTGAATTGAATTTATAATTTCTGTTAACATTGGATGACTAGATGTTTTGCAGCACCTAGCTAAGGCTATATCTTTAGATCCATCAGAAGTTGGGTCATGGAGGTGGGATAAATCATGGAATCACTTAGGTTAGAAAAGACTTTTAAGATCATCATATCTATTAACCCAGCACTGCAATGTCCACCACTAAACTTTGTCACTAAGATCCATATCTACATGTCTTTTTAAAACCTTCCAGGCAGGATGACTCCACCACTTCCCTGGGAAACCTGTTGCTGTGCTTGACATCCATTCTGACATGTTCCTAACAAAAATTTAAAAATTACTGCACTCTGTAATAATGGTTCAAGACATTCCCTTACCACTCCAGTAAACATTTTCACAACTTCTGCTCCGTGTATATATTTTCTGTAGATCTCCAGACAGCTTACAAACTGCAGGAACCACACATAAACCTGACTTCTTCCATGATAGATTTAGGAAAGTTAAGTAGGTCACTGGTGTGTTGTGAGGAAAAACTGCAGCAGAGAAGCTTCTTCATACTTGGAGTCTTCCTTCAACAAAGTATAAGGAATGTCAGAAAAGGGAAAGAAAATGAGAACCTCCTGACTGCCAGCCCTATGCATGTTGCTCTGATTGGAGTAGAAAATTAATTTTTTTTCAGGGACACATTAAATTGTGCTATCTTTTAGCACATCTCTTGTGTTGACATTGTTTCATTTCATTTTGCAACTAAATATTGTGACAGTCAGTTATTTCTGTCAGTATTGCATAATTGCAAGTGAAATGAACAGACTCATATGTCATAGATGATTGTATGGAAAACTGTCCTGAAGGATTGTAATAAGACCTTAGGAATAAGATAGCACAAAATGCATTGAAGTTGGCAAAGATGAAATATGCAGCCTCTGCCTTTTGCTCTCCACATCCATGTAGCTTGTACCAGCTCCATCCACTATACTTAGGGCATATCATATGTACTGCTCTACAGCAGGACTGCCATGAGTTTTTGTTTCCTACTTTCGGAGATTCACATTTTATCTCTCTAATAGACTGGAGATAGTGGTAGAACAGCGAAGTCATCATGCAAGAAAACACAAAGAGGGTTCTCAGCTTTGGTCCAGACTTTTGAAAACAAATGTCTGCTCTACAGTGGCAAACCATTGTTATCTACCAGGTTGCTAATGCTAAGAAGTAATCACGTTACTTTGAAATCTGTGGTTGAAGTGGATTTTCAAAATCCTTTCTTGTCAAACCATTCAGCGGTAATAGCGTCCTGACTGTCCAAGCAGGAGACATACATATCCTTATTTTGGAAAAAATGGGGTATAGATTAAGTCCTTCTGACATCTTTGGCTTCTTTTGCACCATTGAGTCAGTTGCAGTAGAAAAGACTTGGCTTTGTGCTTCTAAGTTCCCCAGTTCTCCGGGGATGAACACCAGAGTGAAGTTCTCGGCCACCAGCAGCAAGCCACAGGCAGCCAAATGCCTGCAGCTGCTCAGCTGCTGCTCCACCTGTCAGCTTCTCTATGGATGGAGTAAAAGTTGTCAGTTCAGCATGAAAGAAAAAGAAAAGGCAAAGCTGGCAGTATACTAAACTGATTGCTTTTGAACACTGATGAGCTCTGCTGGAATCAGTTTTTGTTTCTAATAAGACAAAGAGGTTCCCTGTTTGCCTTATTCCCTGCAACTGTAAACCAAGGCTTCATTAAGATAGAAGATCCACTGTTTTCTCGTAGGCGTGAGGACAGATTTTGTGATTCATTTTGTGTGTAGCTGCAGCTATTGAATCTGTCTTTAGTTTGCCTGGATATTTAAGTGTATACTGTTTGTCACTACAGTCTGAACAAACCCCAGGATAAAGCAATCAAAGTCAAGGCTTAAGAATAGTAGGAGAGAAAATGGAAAATGTCTCTTTTTCATGCAGATGTTAACTTCCTGACAGTAACAACTTTGTAATCTTTTGTGAAGCCCTTGCCATCTGGCATTTATTATTTTCTTTACAGACTCTGATCATTGTGACATAAGGATACCTATGCTGAGGGCAGTTGTGTAGTGAAGAGGTATGCAACATAAGCCTATTAGGACACTTGAAGAATTTTGTCATATAAAACTCTCCAGGTCAGATTATAGAGATCTATGCTGTCAGGATTAGACTTCTTTCAGTAAGTTGTCTTTTTTATTACAATTTGCTAAACTTTGGTTTTCAACCTTTTTTAAAGCCCTAGTTTCCGTGGGAAAAAGCTTAAATAGAAATTCTGCAGATCAACACACGCAAACACACATACAAAAAGAAATAGAAGAATGTTACATTTTAAGCCATTTCTTTGGGGTTTATTGTGATCAAATTCATGAGTTTTCTAGCTGAAGTTGATAATTACTGAGCATAAAACTGGGCAAGCTCAAAACTGATTCTATATTTATGCAATGTGTGTAAATAAGACAGTCAGCAATGCAATACTGTGTCTGCTGTAGTTGAGATTACCCAGCATGTGGAATATGTATGTACATATATTATGTAGTAGTATGTCTGTTTTGTGGTTGTGTCATGGCTCTGGTGTACTGAGACTTTCAGCACACAGATGTACAACATGCTGTAGCCTTCTGTCAAACAGATGTTAGTGATGTGGTAGTAAACGTGGTAACAAATGCAAGATTCTTTGTCACTTGATCAAAAAAGCAACGTCTACAGGAAGGAATCACAAAGATAAGGAATCTAGGAGTTAATCCTCTGAATTTGACAGGATGGCATAACTCAAATGAGAAATACTGTCTCTGCTCTGGATAGCTGGGAAATTCTGCTTTGCTAAATTTTGGAAGACAGAATAAACTAAAATTATTGTACAGGTTCTGGGTTTGAACTCTCCAAATGTTTCAATTCCATTTTTTCTGCCAAGGACAGGAAGCATCAAGTGAGTATCATTTGTGCATCAATTTGACCCTCGTGACTCTTACTACACAAGAAACAATTCTTCAATATCAATGATAATGTTAGCCACCACTTCTTTTCCTCAACTTATGTGAAAAGAGACACAAAAGCAAGGAAATGTGATTGTCATCCACTATAAGACGGTGTGTTAACAAGCACCTTTAAACAACACTGTAGGGCTACCGTTAACCTGCTTGACTAAAAAGGCCAGTATACTTTTTAAAGTTTGAGTCAGTGTAGAGTGAAATAACGAAAATAAACGATATAGTTCACAACTATTCAGTGTGGAAGAAGTGTTGACAAAAAACAATCTCTCTAAATTAAGAACACCCAGTAATGAAGCATATGCTGCTGGAGTGTCTGAAACAATTACGGTCATTGATATGCATGAAATTATTCAAAATGGCTCAACATCCTATGAATAAATATGATTTGGCAGAGGATACTGGAAATTGTGCAAGTGTTATGAACAACTTCGTGTCGCTGTTCAGAACTGTAAAACGCATTTGGAAAAGTTACTAGTAAGTGTATTCCTATTTACCCCTATTGCATATTGATTAACTTTTTAAATCATATTCTCTGGAGCAAGGACATATATTTCCTTTTTCCTATTTTATTTTATGCATACCATTTTCTTTATCCTGTGGAAATAACTAGAATATGTGATTACTAAAATAAAACAAAAGACAGATGTGTAAATGAAAAAATGTGAATTATTTTTTCAGGCTGTTCATTACGTACACAATGTTCACATCAGCAGTAGTACTCTTCTCCCACCCTCCCAAGGTTCCATATCATATTTCAGTGCTTGTAAGAAATTTTTGTGAAATTTCAGTCAGCTATTCCTGTAAAAACTGTACCAGGAAGAAAATTCTTGATACAGTTCAAAGTAAAATGCTATTACTGCTCAGTATCTCTTTCTATTATATTGGCTGGATACATGTCCTTTGTGTGAGTGAGAACAAAAGTCCTCTATCTCTCCAAAACTAAGGTCGTTTAAAGCACCAGTATAAAATCAACCACCAGTGCTTCACAGTTTCTCTCTGGACCACCTTAGGATAGTGATGTATTTGGAGTTCTGACTTTTGTAGCTGGATTTCATTGCTCATCCTGGAATTTTACTTTGTTTTTGTTCATCTTTTTTTCAAGCAGTTTACTTTTTCTGACCTTTGTTATGTTTTGGGCCTGAAAAATCTCTTTTCAAACTTTTAACCAAAAAACTGAACTTCATATTATTGCTCCTGGAAATAGTTTGCCAGTTTGGGTCCAGGACAGTAGATCAATGACCTCGATGTTTCCAGTGGTGACATTATGTCTATACACATTCATTCAGGGGCTTTGATGTTTTCCTGCTAGCCTCCATGCTTGTCAGTCGTCTTGACATACTCCTTCAAAATGGGTTCAGTGTAGATTTAAGTTCCCAGTTCCTTCAAATGAAACATAGCATGTGTTCTCCCTACAGCTTGTATATCTGAACTTCAAACAAAACTAGATTCTAGGAAAAGAAGGGATTATTTTACTGTGTTACTCTGTCCTGGAGGCTTCACTTCAAGTTACCTAAGGAAAAAGACTCATTTTATTACTCCTGAGCTCTGTGAACAAACTTTTTCTGGAGTTGGGCTATTCTCTCTTTGTGGCATCTGCAAAGTGCTTTTTCAAAGTAGATGCTGATGCCAATCTAAAATTTCACTCTTACATCTCTACCTGAAAAAGTAAGTGTGAAAAAGATTTCAGGACTTGAATGGTAACACATCCATCCCTAAGACTAGTTCTCTGTCAGGCAGCATAAAACCAGCCCACAGGTACTGCTCTTTAACTTGGTTACAGAAAAGGGCTGCAAAATCTCAGTGGCAACTTAGATAATGTCATGAATATAGTTGAGATAGCAGTCTTTGAATCCTTAAATTGCTTCTGAAATAGAAACCATGGTGCATCATACGTATTCTGTTGTGGCTGATACTACAAGAGCTGTACAAGTGAAAATGATTTTAATAAGGAGGGAGAGAAGTGAAATAGGGATCAGTTTGCTAGGAAAAAGAGGCACTGTACTTCATTAGTAAAGCTGCAGCTTCCATCTTGCTGCAGAAGAGATGTTTTAGGGCATGAGTTATAAATTATGGTATAATCTAAAAATTATGCTCTATAAACATGTAATATAAACTGTAGTGTGTAGAACTATGGGACAACTTCTTGTGGAGCTGAAATAGATCCAATTTTCACTTTATTTTATGGAGTATAATTTTCTGCTGATATCCAAGAATAGCAAAGATGCTTTGAAATCATTAAAGGAATCAATATGAATTAGGTAATCTATAATAACACCAGAATTTGCCCCTAAATTACCTTGTTTATACATTTTCTTTGTAATGCAAATAGGGAAAACAAAAATTATGAAGGTGCAATTGTTCTTAAGTATCATTTTGTAATAATACTAGCTGTAGTCCTAAACCTGTAACCATGATTCCTTATGACTTTTTGTGGAGAAAAGAGAGCAGCCTTTTACCTAAAAAGAAAAGGAAAGATGTGCCTGTGAGAACTGATCAATGTGTAAAAAGAATACTTCATAATTTTTAACTTTATGAGATCTAGCTGTATTGTAGAAACTAAGTGATTTGGTCCTGTTATTAATTTACTTACCAATTCAAACTTCAGCTTTTATTTGCTTTGATAGAATTCTTTAGTTAAGATTTATAATTGGAGAGAGAGACAATTCCTTAGACTAAATAAGAATTGATTATTATTGGTGGGTAATTTAATTTATAACGAGTTCAATACTGGGAGTCACTGCCCTGATGTATTTCTAGTTTAATTTAATATTTATAGGGAATAGGACTGTAAGGAACTTCAAAAGGTCATCTAGTTCAACACTCTGTACCAAGGCAGGAACACTATATCCATGTCATTAGTATTAATAATAACTTAGCTCCGATGTAATATTTCCTTTATTCCTTTATCATTGGGTTAAAGAATATACATCCTGCATTAAATCATAGTATTTGCAATAACCCACATCTATTCAATCTTTTGTATTTTCAGTAGCCAGTCTAAAACCTGAACTACTCCTCTGCCCTTCTGATGTTTACATGGAGTCCTGCCTTCTCCAGCTAAAGAGAGTGGTTTCTCGGGGAAAAAAACAAAACCAAAACTGCTTATAATTCTGCCTATCTTCAGAAAAATAGAATCATCAAAATAAATCTGATATCCTCCTACCTAATCTTCTCTGCTTTTAAAACAGAGATATGGATAGCTTCCTTCTTAGTATAGTCTGTCAGGGTATCTTTGCTCAAAGTATCCCATTTTGTTATTAAGGCCAGTTTTGCTTCATTCTTATTTTGTCTGTTGAAATTTTGTCTGTGTATTGCAGGTAAGATGATGAGAGTGGTGCCAAGGTGGTGCCTATGTGTGGTGTTCAGTAACTGTGCAGATTTGGGAACGGCAGGGTTTTTTTGCAGGTAGTTTAGAGGCATTATCTTGCAACTGTTCATATTATGAGCTTATACACAATAATGTTTATATGCTACACTATGAGTGTTTTTGAAGAAGAGGATGTAGAATATAGTCTCAAATAACCTTGATATTTGAAATCAGAGTAAATTCTTTTGGACACTTCAGCTCCATTTCAAGATGAAACACAAGGTATTTACGTGAGGTTTTCTGTGTGTTTACCTTTTAATTTTACATCAAGAACAAAAATTGATTTAAAATATGAGATAAAAAATGGAGCAAGGATTTATGAAGCTCATGAAAATCACTGAGCAGATAATCTTTGACTACAACAAAGAATTACAATCCAAAGAATTCCAGTGGACAGCACTTTGTCAACAGCAGTGACTGTTTCTCTTTAAAGTGTCTGTTTAACAAAACATTTTCTATTCTGTGTTTCTTTATTAAAAATTTAGAGATAACCTAACAAAAAAAAAAATCTGTTCTTCCTTTGTTACATGTGTGGAGATAATTAAACTGCGGACAGTAGAAGGACTTTGTGACACTTGTGGGCAGTGGGTTTGCATCCGGTTAATACACGTTAATAAACAGACCTGAGTTACTCATGGAACTTAGGGGATAGAGGAGCTTTTGGTTACAATGAGGAATTGTGCTTCAGCTGATGATGTGGAGACTCAATTAGCACAATCTGTAATTATAAATGTCCAGGTTGTCCATCATGCTTTGTTGTGTATTCAGTGGATTGAATAAGTTTTCCTATCAGACTTAAGAACTTCATAGGTTGATACAACCTAGTTGCATGACATGTAAGAAGTCCTTTTATTCTCATTAATTTCATACACTGATTTAATCTATATTACACTATAAACTATGTGATGCCACTGCTTTGACCTTGAAAGTATTACATTGCCACAAAAATTTTCTAATGAGTGAATGTTGAAAGTTTATGTTCAAAGTATACTCTGACAAGGAGAGGTTTTGGTGGCTGTGTTGAAAGATGTAAGAAGAACTGCTGTTATTGCCATTATTTTATTTATTGATTTAAAAAATTAAATGAGGGTTTGTTTTTTTTTTTTCTGCCAATGTTTTATATATGGATTATAAAAAGGAATAAGGAAGTGATCCAGGGTCTCAAGAAAATGAAGACTTGGAAAGGTTTCCTTGTGAAGTATGATTGATTCTTATTTTTATGACTTCTTGCATGAAAGATTCAGAGCATTAGAAGTTTACACTTTCAAAGTTATAGGAAATTGTGTATGAATATCTAATTTTTTAAGATTTATTATGAAGATACAGGTATTATTTGTCAACCATGATTGTCAAAGATGAATGTTTGATTAATTCTAACTCAAAATGATAGGGCTTTCAGAATTTAAGGCAAAAGGTAAGGGATAACTTCTCTTCCTGTGAACAACCCTAATACCACTGCATGTGAAACTTAAGAGACTGAGATTGAGTGAATATGGAGTTAAGAGAGATATTTTCATCAGGAATTCATCAAATATTTTTGGAAGATTTGGATGTGAATTAAGTCCTTTCTAGAGCCCATATTAGAATTTCATCATATTGAGTGCTGAGCTTGAAGGTGTCCCAGATACTTGCATCCCTGAAGTACAGGAGTACTTGAGATCTGAATTTGAGACTAAAACTAAGGAATAACCCAAGGAAAAACTTTCTTTTATTTTCCTTAGAAATCATGAAGCATGAAAAGTCATTTCCTTCTGTTGCAACTGTAAAGAGAAACTTGGCAATTTTGCTTTTGTCAATAAGTCAATCACAGCACATCATAAATAAGTAAAACAAAAAAAAATTTCAATATGAGGGAAAACAAATAACACCTGACAGCTATAATCAGGCTGCTCACTGAACTTCAGAAAGAAATGTTGCTATTAGAGAACCTGGATGAGATAGGATTGAACTCTTCTTTTGAGTTAAATAAAGAACAGTCAAAACAAATAATGATTAAATTATATACTTCACCAAGAGAGGCTAAGGACTAATACTATCTGAAAGGTTTGAAAACCTTTATAGTTGAGGAGGGGTAAAGACTTACAACAGGTTTGGACATATTTGAGGAATATAACATATTCACTCAAACAGAGGATTTAGTCTTCATTTTTTAAAGAATAAATTCTCTGTTTTTTTCATATGGAAGCAGCTACAGTCCTGGAAGAATGGTGTGTTTTAAGGGCTTCCACAATAATGAAAAAATATATTTATCCTAAGAAAAAGTTAAGTATGTATCACATGATTTACAAATAAAAAAACAGTCCAAACTTTCTTAAATCTGATACACCCTGCATTGTATATCCAATTACTAAGTTTTATTATTTTTCAGTGTAATCACTTATGTGTTGTTAACTGGCTCTGAATATTCCTGCTGATTGTCATGTAAATTCATGAGCTGTAATCAGCCATAGAGTAATTTTGTACAGATCATTCTCAATGAATTTTTATAAAGAAAAATCATAATTACAGTAATGAGCATTTTAATGCTCAGTCAAATTTATCTGGTATGAAAACTTGTGACAAGTTCTGTGACAATGGTGATGTTATGCTGGAGATGAATTTATTCTTTAATAATTAGCACTCTGGCCAATATTTTGTGTGTAGTCTTCAAATGGAAGTAGTTAGTAGTGTAGCATTTCTATTACTAACATGGCATCATTCTACTTTTCTCTGTGTAGATCAAGATTTTAATGTGAAATATATTATTTTTATGTTAGTCTTGCTATACTTAATAAGGAAGCACTCTGGATTATTTTGGTTTTTATGATTTTCACGTATTGGTAATAGGCAGAGTCTGATGTTTATGACATACCTCTTCCTCTTTTAGAAGTTTTTATTTTGCCTTGGAAAGAGCCTGAATTGCAGAAAACTACAAGCAAGTAAGAGATGACAGCAGCTCACCTGCTCAGTGTATGCACAGATAACAGGTAATAGTGCCAATATTGTTCTATTGTAAGCACAATCCTGTTCAAGGTCATAATCCTGGGTTTTTTTGTATAGCTGATACATAACTGTTTGAAAATCACCTTTTTCCTCCCACACAGATTTCATTCATAGGTAGAATGCAATAATATAAAGATAAATAAAGAAGTACTATCCAAGAATTGGAAACAACACGTTTGTGATCTATGTCAGTAAAACAGCTACTGGAATGTGGAACACTGCATCCATTTTTTCTGTCCACAAAGTAGTACAATATTCACTAACTGGTACAAAGTGATTGACTTTAATAAAGTTAATACAGGTCTTAATAATTTGCTTTTCTGTAAAATGTTATAGCCTCAAAATGCCACATAAACAGTTGATCAAATAATTAACTTAATTTTTCAGCCTTGCTTATATTCTCATTTTTAACTGAATGCTTTGAAGCAGGTTTGTTTTTTTTAATAAATAATTTCTCTTATTATTCAACACCCAGTTACAGGAGCAGTATTATGAGTATTATGTCCTAATTTCCTTACATTCTTCTATATAAGAAGTATAAAACTAGAGGTTTTACCTTGTACTATAATTTTCATGGCATGTAATATTGATGATTTCATATACTTGATATAGCTTGGAACTACTTCAGTAGATGAAAATCCAGTTGTGGACTGTTCATGCTTAGACTTATGTGGATTTTGCTCTTGTAACTCCAGTCAAAGTACACTGCCATATAGCTGTGTGCTGCAGTTATCACTGCAACGTTATATACTATTTACATCTGTTTGAAGGTCCCTTTATGCTACTGATACAGTCTAATGAGAAGAAGTTTCTAATTATAGGCATGGGGACAAAGTTTTGGCTATTTCAAGGAACTGTATAGTTTCAAGGAATTTGAATATTTGAATATTTCAAAGAATATTTGGTCAATTTGCATCCTTTTGGGAAAAATCACATCTTAAGTTAATTTCTAAGGTACTAGGTTAATAAATTAAATCTAAATATTGCAGCAATACTAAGCCCATATTAACTATAGGAGAAGATGACCTGTGAATTAGTGAACCTCCTCTTTTTTTAAATCCAAAAATCATGGGTTAGGTCACCATAGATATTATAAACCTAAATTCAGGTCTGATTTTCTAAGGACTAGGTTATTAGGAAGGCTTAAAGAGCAGTTTTCCAAAGCCACTGGATGCATCATGTTTAAATTACATACATTAGTGTTTCGGTTCTGAAGAGACATCCATTTTCATAGAGAATTTCCACATAGCTCTCCACTTGGATACACACTGCCCCAAGGTCCCACAGCACACAGATTAAATTCTTCTGAGGTGAAATGAAGCTGAGCACCATCTGAAACATCTGAAACAACCCTGAGCCACTTCCGGACTTTAATCGCCAGTTCTTCACGGATCCCATAGCTCTACACTTCTTGCTAATGTACTGCCATATCCTAACTTGATAAAATTACAGTAAGGTGGGCTAAATCCTAGTTGTTATGCTGAAATATAGTTTTATATTAAGAAGGTATGAAAACTTTTATTAGGTGTTGTTAGATAACTTCTTAGTAAGAATTTAACTTTTTCATGTTAAAGTTGACATGGGAAAAATTAGGGCCTATTATCCAATCTCATTTTATGCTAACTTTTTTTGTCTTCTTGTCATTTATAGAAATTTTGTGATAATAGCAGAATGGCATCTAATTCAGTTGGCAAACCTAGTTTCTTGCAGTTATGACCTAGTAAATCTAAATAAAATTCTTATATGAAAAAAAAATACTATTAAGATGAAATTGCTGTTTGAAATTGTTTCTCTGTATTTCCAGTGATGAGGATTAAGACGTGAACACAACTCTCTTGTGCCACTTTTATGACACTGTTTTAGGTCTGTATGCACTGGTCTGATCCTCCAAGATGGTATAAATCACCCTTGGGCAGTATTAGGTAATTTAAATGCAAAAGCCATTAGAATGGTTGTCTTAGGAGAAGTGCATCCTCTTAAGCCACCTCCAGTATTACTGATGTCTCTTGTGATACACCAGTTAAAGCTGACTCTGCTTATATTTTTTGTTTGTGAAGGCACGACACAAAAAAAAAAAAAAAAAAATTAGTGGTAAAATACCAGTCAGTGCTTCCTGGAATTGACATCTCTTTGGATTATATAAAGAGGTGTTTGACGTCAGGCAGTGTTTTGTGGACCTCACTATGCATTTATGTATGTACTCCAAAGAGTATAAACATGGAAAAAAACTAATTGTTTAGGATGATATGAAACAAGTAATTATAATGAAATATATTAAGTGGTCTGTGATATATAATGACATAGGTTACATGTTTTTGAAGTTTATTTGAAATAATAGGTGCTATAGATTTGATTTATCTAGTACCTGAAATTACAAATCCCTCCCTGACTGTTGTGGAGATAGGAAGAAGTTTCAAGAAAGAGAAACAAAATATTTTTGGTAACTAGACTGCTTAAAACTGCTCACCACTTTTTTTTCATTAAAATTATTGTAATTTATGAATTTTTTTATTTAAAAAACCTTTTTTTTGTACATTTATTTGTGTAGAACAGAGTGTTAAAGGTGAAATACTTACTGCTTTTTGGCTATGGAATAGGTTCCAAAGCAAGCCATGTACATTGGGTGTTTCCTACTAGATGACAGAAGACTAAATGAAATGGGATGTTAAAATACCTTTGGTGATACAAAAACACAGAGATACAATAGAATTAAGCTGGGTTTTAAACACAGCTTCTCAAATTATTATTTCCATTGAACAGACTTGTTCATGCACAGCAGGGAGTTATGCAGAATTACAGATATTAAGCAGATGATGCTGCATTCATCATGCTCATTCCCCTCGCTCCCAGCAGTTGTGCTGTTCTCAGGACACTTTTATTTTATGACAAAAAAGTAGAGGTAACAATGTCATCCTGTAAAGAGCGTAGTGAAAGCCTGGTCACAGTCTGGCTTAACGTCCGTCAAGAATTAGCATATTCAGTGGTATTTTGACCTAGAGAGGGTGGTTGGTATTTTATATAACTAGCTTCATAACTTAAATTGTATCCTGCTAAAGGCAATCTATAGTGCCTGAATATGTTCTGTAGAAGAACTAACTTGTCTACCACATGGTGAGGAAAAGGATGCTTTGGAAAAGCTTCTCAGTTTTGAAACATTGCATTCCCTTTAACTAGAATGTTTGTACATACTGCTAACACTGCAGAGACTTTCAAAGTTCTGGCCAATGAGGGACTGAATTTTGTCACTATTTACAGCTTCAGATAATCACTGTTGAGACTAAAAATTATAGTCAGAACTGCATGTGTCTTTCTGCTACATTAGTGACTGAGTCACCTACAGTGTTTCCACACTACATATGTAAAGTTAATTTAGGGAGGTGATAAAATGTATTCTGCTTACTTTAGTGGACTCACCAAAACTACTGACTTTGGAGCATTATTTCAAAACCCTTTTAGCGATGATATAAGAGCTGTACAATGTTATATTTTATATATTATAATTTTTATTGTAATTTTGGGAGATCAGCCACTCCATTATTCTTTAAATGTTTTTTATGGTAATTCAGATAAGGTGTTCTATCTAGGGATTAACTATTAAGGATATAAACTCTAATATCATTCTTTGAAATTTTCCTTTTTCTGGTAGAAGCTAAAGTTCAGAAAACTTTTGCTCTTGTCACTCAATTTTCTATTAATACTTCGTATCCCTGATTTGAGGATGGTGAAATTGATTGATTTGTGTTGATCTTTGGTCACGTTTCCTCCCTGTGCTACCACTTCCTGTCACAATCTACCAGGCTATTTGGCTGTCTTAAACTCATAATCTTGTTTCAGGCAAAAAAATCCTGTCCCTATATTAAGGAAAGAATTGATTGTTAACATATTTAACATCTCAAGAGTCTCATCTAAGAACCTTAATTGTTATGAAAAAGAAAACAAGAAAAATCTGAACATTTTTATATAGAATAAGTCTCAATAACATGGTTAAAATTTCTATACATGAACTCCCTGTTTTCTTCCCCTTTTTCTCATGTTATGGACAAAATTTTAATATGGAATATTGTACCATTCAGGACAAGGGTAAACTGCTACATGACCTTTTGTGCATTACTTACTCCCTGCTTAACAGATAAGATGATGGGCTTCAGGCTTTTCCATGCAGTCTAAAGGAATTTACCCAGTTTCTGTGGTGAAGAGTATCTTTTTCCAGATACATCCACATTTTTATTTTGAGGGAGGACCACAGCTAGGGAAGAGCTTCCACCCATTTATTGCTTTTTAATAGCTAAAGGAACTTCTTGTCTCCAAGCCTGCATAGAAGGTACTGCTGGGATAATTTCTACTTGTTCTCATGCTAACTTTCACCGGCTTTTAGATGTTGGTTTACTGTAAAAATAATAAATACAATATCAATCCATTTTCACGCGAAGGTACTTTACAATGTTACAAACAATTCCTTGCACTTTCTCTACTGGCAAACTGCTAGGATTAATATACACACAAAATGCAACTTTCCTCTTGTGTTGCGGTGTGTCTCATGACCCCAGCCCCCTCCCAGATGATTCCCTGCCAGGTCTGTCAATCATTCCTCCTTTCCACATCCTGACCCCTGATGAGTGCTGCCTGTCAACCCTGGCGTTCCAGAAGGGCGTCGAGTGGTTGGCAGAAAAGATATGTTAGCTGACAGTGCAATTGATTAAAATCTGCTAAGACCACTGGTTGGTAACATCTCTTTTAATAGGAGTTTTCATCCTCAAAATGTTTTCCTAAAATTAGGAGGGTCATTCATGGTTCTTGCTTTAGTGAAAGCACAGATACATTTCGTACCCCACAGAAACCATATTCTTAATGCTTGGCAACAAATGTAGTAATACAATACATCCTCCAGCATTATTATAAATCTTGTAAGCATGATATAAAATTTGAGGAGTCATATTTTAATCTAAAACTTTTACATTTATGGTTTCAATTTCTTACCAAGTAAACTGATTTAGAGATATGGAGAAAATGGCAAGATCACTACTTTTTTGTAAAGCTTCACACTTCATTTAATTGCATTTTATGATCTTCTGGCTAATGAAGAGCTAAAACTGAAACCGTTAAAAAGAGTAATAATGTATTCCTATGATCACACACAAATAAAATTGTGTGGTATGTGGTACAAAAACTGCAACTGTCAACACAAAGTAATGAAAATCTACAACAATAATAAAATACTGGCTATTCAAACCAGTAAACCATTAATTCATTTACAACAGAATAATGTGGTGGCTCAATATGAAAAGACTATATTTAGATATTGTTTAGACATCATATTTGGAAATCTTTAAATACATTTATGCTTCTCAAGCATTCTAATCATCCATGAGCAATTTCTCCAATGTCTTCTGTTACTGCATGAGCATGTGTCACAGAAAAGGCAGTTTCCTAAAATACAGAATAATCTGTTGGAACAATAAATTGGAATGCAGTCAGTAAATTAGAAGTATATTTAAGAAGATAGTAAGCGTTAAAGAAAGGAAATTGTTCAAATCTGGATATATAGTGAAAATAAGTCTTCACCTGTCCAAGAAAAGAAATGTGTTATTGAAAACACACTTGCATTTATTTGCTAGAAGACAGACTTTTCCAGAGTTGACCACATTGGAAATTCAAACTCTGATTATTGGTTTTTTTTTTCTAAATTATGCCATTGAGTTTTATGGAATATTTAATCCAAAATGTAGCCACAAGTTTGCATTCACTACAAGGACATTCTTACACTAGCATTTCCAAAGATCTGATGCACACAGATGATCAAATTGAATCAGGATGTAGAACATCTCAAACTGTGTCCCATTTAATTTTGTCTGTTTACACAGAGGCTGAATTTGATCAAGTCTCTAGCAAACAACTAAATAATTCACTCCAGTGGCAGCCTTATTTCGCATGACTTGTACATCTGTCTTGATTGTGAATATAGCTGTTTTCCCAAGGATGGAGTTTTGCTTTGATGAAATGTGTCTGGAAAAACAATTTTTAATACATTCAGTAAATAAGACTTTGTTTGTCATTCAACACACATGTTTTTCCATCTGTATAGAAACTCTTTGTTTTAGACTAAATAATTCAATCCAGTAGAACCAGGACTTTTTCACTTTGGAAGTACAGCTGCTTAAAGCAGGAGAAGAGTGTCTTGTCCTCTCCTCCTGGTGTTGGTAAGGATCTGTCTCTGATGAATGGCCCTAGAAGAGAAGAAGCAAACAAAAAGGACAGATGGATTCTTTTAGATTCTTAAAGGCCCAGTTTTGAAAAATACTATAGCACTTCTTTATACAGACATGCATTGTAGAATTGTTTAGGTTCCATTGCATCATGCTGTGTTGCATTGTAAAATGAAGTGGTTACAATGTGATTGGAGTAGCTGATATGTTTCAAACCACTTGAAAAAGGGGGAAAGAAAACTAGTCAGATGTATATATATGGGTAGCAGGATTGATGAGAACAAATTGTGAACATAATTTTCTTTGATTGCTATCCCTTTTTAAAATGTGACTGCTTTGTAATAGCAGCTTGGTTTGGTTTCATGATGGTACAGAACTTCTCTCAGTTTTTATTTCCCAGGAACCATATTACAGACATTAGTTGATGATGATATCAAAACATGCATAGATTATTTTTAGTGATGCAAATTTGAAGCCCTTTTTGCTGATTCAATTAATTTAATTGCTTGTAACTGTTTCTAATAAACTAGGGTATAGAGCTAGCATCAGCACAGGTTTTTCATCTGCATTTTGAGGGAGGATCTCATCATCTGTGTCTTCTCTACAGTTATTCTTCTGTTCCTCCAGGGCAAATACATATTCCTACACATTAACAGCTTGGATCTCTTTCAGTCTTAATCTAAGCAACATAAATATCATGGTGTTTATTTTGAGGTGTAGTGCCCTGAGGGATCTAGACAAGAATGAATTGTCAATGCGAGTATTTTTCAGTCTGCTACGAATCTTTGAAACTCCCATGCAAAACCATCAGCTGATCTGTTGGTGTGACTCGGCACAGATATCTAGAGTTAGGTAAAGTAGAATAACTCACTGTAAAACAGTAAGACTTGCTGGAGCATGATGAGAATCTCTTCTTTCACATTGAGTGTTTCTATCTTTAAGGCTAATTCTGTCTCCCCTCTGATTGAACATGTACCTGAGGCCACTGGGAGAGCTTTAATGATCAAAGTGTAAAAAAAAAGTGAGGTGACCAGTCAATGAGTTGACAGCAGAAGCATGTACTTTGCAAGTCAGGATCACAGGCAGTCTGTTCTTCTATTCTCACCTTCTAAATAATTGCTGAAGCTTTGCACAAGGGCATAAATGCATGTATCGGGAAAAGTAGCAATATACTGATAGAAGTTTTGAGAAATTTTTCCAAGTAATTTCTCCATAAAATAATGAAGACAGCTAAACCAAAACAAGGGTAATGAAGGTGATTTTTTTGTTTGCTTGCTTGCTTTTTTAAATTCAGTAATGCTGGAGTGTTGTAAGCACCTCAAGTGGTGTCTGCTTTGGTGATATACCATTGAGATACAATTTTATTAATCTTCCTGAAATCAAGACAGCAAGTGATGTTGCAACTGGAATTCCAAGAACTTCTCAGATTAACAGGGAACTTAAACTCTTTCTAATGCTCTCTCAGACACAATTATTTATCCTCCTTAGCATCTGTAACTCCAGCCTTAGAAGAAGCCCCTTTTTTTGCATTCCTCTTTTGAACCTGTAGCTATGAACATCAAGATTAATTTCTTTGTCTTGTCTAGTGCAAGAGCAGTTTGTGTAACACGGATGTAATTTTAATAGAACTATAATATTCTTTTGAGATATGTATTTCTGACATATCACATATATTGCATGAATTTATAGAATGGTATGCACACTGATTTGTGTCATTTACCCACTATAATCTGCCCAAGCTTTCAGGTTTGTCATCTACCCAATAACTTTTTTCATTTTGTTTCATTCAGGTCACAATCCTGAAAATGAAGTTTATTTGTTTTCCATGTTCTGGGATTTGGGTCCAGAAATAAGAAATGTCTTATACTTGTCTAAGAAAATGTCTTTGACTCAAGGAGGCATTATACATTTATGTGTTATATAAAGTTTCATCTCTTAATGACCTTGTAGCATATTACTACTAGGCCAATTTTGTGGATGTCAAGTTAGACAAATATTCTCTTGTAGTTTAGTACCAGTTTGCAGTTATATATGCAGGTATATGAAAACAATAAAAACTTTATACATATCTAACAATATATCTATTTTTTATACTCAGGTAGGTATTAATATATTTAGTCCCCCTACCCCTCCACCCCACTTGGTTTCTGATTTTCTCTCTAATATTCCATGGAGATATCCCTTTTCATGTTTTCATTATTGTCCTGGTTTAGGGCAAATTTTGTGAGGAAACCTTTCAAAGGGGTCTCTTCTAGAACACAAATTCAAGTGGCCTGCCCAAGAGATACAATCTATAAAATCATATAAATAATTCTTTTTTTCCTCATATTTATGCTGTTCTTCAGCACAGAGTTTTCAGCAGAATCTGGGAAAACCCCAAACAAATGTAATTTATAAAAGGAATATTAGCAACTAACAATTAAACAAAGTTAGCAGAACAAAACTCAGGTGCCATTTTGCTGTTTAACATGACTCATTGTGACACGTTTGTCTGTGGTATCTGTTTCAGTCTTGTCAGTGAGTCTGACTGTGATAGATGTATATTTCCATATTATGATTTTATCATGCTTCAGGGTGACACTTTAGAATAATAATTATTGCAGTAAATGTTGCTTATAGAACAAATTTTGCAAAGCAGCAAGTAGAGAGCACTTTTCAGTCCATAATAAACCTTTTTCTGAAATCATCCTTTGTAGTGCTTCACTGTAGGCAGGCTAAATGATAGCAAAAACTTCATATTTATGTATGAAATATTTTAAATATATAGAAGGCAAAGCCATGTGTTAAAAACATGTACTTTTTAAAAAAGGAAAGAAGTCTTATATAGTATTTAACAGTAAAGTCTTATATCGTGTTATAAAGTCTTATATAGTATTATACAGTATTATAAAGTCTTATACAGTAGCTGTCAACATCAAAAAATAAATAATGTGATAGTTTCTGTGTTATGAATGTGTTAAATTTTGAAGATAGATGTCCTCTGCCTACTTCTGTTTTACAATTAACCAATATTTAAGCAAATGCTGTGCAGATACCATAAGAGTTATTTTTAACAAATTGTATAACTTGAACCATCAGCTAAACTAAAACCTTAGACAAAACCAATGATTTCAAGACAACTGAATTCCCAAACTAAATTAATATTCTGCCTTGATTAATAACTATCTTATGTTAAGAGTGACTAATTCTTGTAAATCCTTTGTTGTTAACTTCCTATTTAACGCAGTAATAAATCTTACTTTCCTACCTTACAATAGTGTTTAAAGATTAACACATTCAAAAACTGTGACTTTTTCAGGAAGATGTCTCACATGTGCCTGAGATTAGACTTTTCTAACTTGTGTGGGTAAATGGGACAACAATATAATCAAAGGAGATAAGAAAAGGATGTTTGTTTTAGAAAGAGTATAAAAATAGAAGCTACTTGTTCTGCTCTTTCATCTTTAATGAAGGAAGTAGAATTTCAATGAAATTGGAACCTGGGAATTTCCTTGATCTGAAAAGTCACAAAGTCTGGGGATGACTCCTAGTTTTGGTGTCAAAGATTGTTTCTTCCAATGACCTTTGTGCTGGCTTTTCAGGATCTGGTCTGAGCTTCATGAGCACTAACTGGGAATCCTTGAGAGAAGGCATGCTGATTTTCTGGCATAAAGAATTTGGTAATTGGAATATAAAGAAGTCTTAGAGATACTTTCAGATGAAGAGAGGAGACAAGAAACAGTTTCAGGAATGAAAGTTGAAACAAAACAAACAGTCCTTTTACCCAAAGAGGAAAAAGAGGACACTTTTACATTCCCCCAATTTGACCAACAAAACCTGTTTCTTCTCCTGGTATGTGTTAATGTAGGGAGGTTGCTAAGCCTTTCCCCTACAGACTGTACTTGGCAGGAGGTGGTTGAGGACCATTGTGGTTTTACCCTGGCTGCCAATGTGAAACTGAAGACAGTGAGAGAGAAGGATGTTTAAATACAAAGTTATTTCTGAATATGTAATGACAGTGCTTTTTCCTCTTGAAGAGGATTTTCTTATGGTTCCCTTAGAACCAGTTGAGAGAAGAAGCATTAAGTATCATGATCTTAATTATAGATCTTATTTCACTCTGAGGAAAGTTTCCTGGAGAAATCCTTGGTAAGCAGCAAGAGTAAAATGGCTTTGCCCACTTAAAAAAAAGGAAAAGAAAAACCTAAAGCCTAAAAGTCCTCCTATATCAAGGTACCTTCCATGTCAAGGCATTTTTACTTCTATAAATACATGTCATGAGGAACTAATGATCCAGCTTTACATATCTATAAATAAGTCATTTATGTAAATAATAGAAGTCAGTCTTCCAAATGCCTACTTTTTCATGTCTATTTCTGACATATGTTGCTCCCCATGGTTAAAAATATTGGGTTGAAACAGTATCAGAAACTCTGAGCATAATTATAAACTGACACTGCTCAGGAAACCTGTTTGCCTTGCATCAAAATTGGCTGAAGGAGGAAAGTATGGGGACTGGGTTTTAGGAGGAAGGTAGAACTGAACTGGTTTTGTCTGTACTATGAGATTCTGGCATATGGCATATGAATAGGAAATGTGAAACTTGGTTTCAGCAAATAAGTGGACATATTTTTCTGTGAAAAGCAGTGTGTGATAAAGTGTTATCAGCATCTAGTAGAACCTAAAGAAAATTACTTCATTTCACAATGAGTGGTCATGTGAGTATTCAATATTTAAAATTGCAGTGTTCCCCAAGAGCTGTTTGTATGGCCTCCCCTAAGTTCTATTTCTACATTCATTCAAGTCAAGAGATGAAATCTGACTGACTTTAATGGAAGCAGAATTAGGCTCATATTGAATTTTTGGAACAACGTTAGCATTGCTGTCAGCAAGATCATGAGTTTTCCCCTCATGCTTTCCCCTGACATCTGCTTGTTTCAAGATATAAATGAACTAACATGAGGAAAGCTTTACATCTGCCTGTACTGGCAGCTAGGAGAGGTATTCTAAAATACTGGAAGTTGGACAAATCCTGAAGCTTTCAAAAGTTAAACTGCAAGTGTTTTCAGTTTAGCTTCATTAAAATAGGAATAATAGTAAATAGAAGTCCAGAATTTAGATTTCTTTTTCATCCAAGACTGTGCAAGAAAGAACAAGTACTTCCTCTGAAGACCTATAAACATTTTAAAAAACGGGTTCATCTCTATTTATGTAGTGAAAGTAAGGGAAAAAAGACATTAAGTGATCTATTTGATATCCTTGTAAAACTGTCTTTCTTTTAAAATGATAGGTTAAATGTCTGCAAAAATTTATTTTCCACTTTATAATCCTTCTGCGATTGATATGTTACCATTACTTCATACTTTCTACTCTTGCAAACCTTTAGTTCTTTGTATCTGCTTTTAGCATTTTGTATGCAGACACAATAATTCTGTGTCTTACATTATCTGAGTAATACGTAGCAGATGTCTGTTCTGTTTTTCCTGTAGTACAAACTGATATAATGTAAAGGAGAAAAAAAGAAAAAAGGTCATCTGAGATGTTGAAGACAAACTGAATTTGTCTTGTCTGAAATACAAATACAAAACCCACTGAATGATCAGAAGGGTCTTCATTTTGAAAAACAATTAAATATTTAATTCCTATTATGGCTCATTAAATTATTTCAGCAACTTATTCCAGACCTTCCAAAGGTATTCTGTCTTGAACACAGCCAAGAATAATCTATTTTCTAAAATAGATTGAGCTTTTATTTTATGTCCTCAATAGTAGAAACTGCATGTCCTTAACATGCAAAGTAATGTTACCAAAAGGAAACAAGAAGTGTTTCTTAGAAATTGCTCCAAGACTTAACAGTGCAAAAGTACTGAATGTTTCTTGTAAAGTAACACACTCTTTCAGCTTCTGCCTTTTCAGTGTGCAGGAATTGAGAGTCTTAATTATCTAACAGGATATACTGGGCAGTTCTCAGGTCATGGGATTAAGTCCTTCCAAAATCTCCACTACTATAGACTGTAATTTAGCTGAAATATTAGTCGATATAATGTAGCATTTTCTTACCAAGATGACTTTCAATTTCCATGGTAGCAGACAGTTTGAACAGAATTCAAGATGTGGGGTGGGTTTCTTTGTTTGTTTTGTTTTAGCAAAAGGACTAATGAGAGCAGTGGGAATAAATTGAAGCATCTCTGTTTTGTTTGTTGTACAAAGCTGGGGTATATGACTGTTCCTGTCAAGAAAATCAAAACTGAATGAGATAGATATGAAGTAGAAAGGAACTAGAGTTAAAAGTGTGAAGTATCTTACCAAAGTATCAAAGCCATAATTAGTGTTTGTCCACCTCTTGTAGCTTTATGCTATGAATTTGGGGTTTTTCTTTTTGTTCAAGTTGTCTTAAAGTGTTATGTCTTTAAACATGGTACAAAGTACATATTATATTTAATGGTATCTTTCTCCACACATTTATTCATCCAATTCTCTTCTCACTCCACATTTCATACTAGATCTGAATTTTGAAGATGTTAATGCATAAAGCAGATCCTTGCTGCTAGTCCCATTGCTTAATTTTCAATAGGAATTTCAGCTACTGTTGTGATAAGGGTAGGACAGAGACTGAACTAATATAGTCTTCATCCTGGAATGGGCTACTATTTTTGCACTGCCTATTGCCATTTATACCTTTAAAAGACCCTCTTGAATTACTTAGATTATTAATATTTTCTGTCACCTTTTAAAGTTCTCACTTTCATTTAGTGCAAAACTGAGATCTCTTGCCATTTAGGTATATTTCAATTTTATTCTTTTTATCAAGCTTCCTCAGTCAAATCAAGGCAAGCCACAACAGGAGTACACACTAAGAACCCAGACATGAAATTGTCACTGGTGCTATGGTTAAATAGTCACTTTTTAGACTCAGGTTGAACCCTTCCCCTATATTTTCCAGAACTGGACACTGCATAGTTTCTTACATCCTTCAGAGCTGCTCTAGTGCTTTGCTGAAGCCAGGTGTGCATCCTTCAGGGGAGGAGTTGAGTTTTTGGGTGTGTAATGGCTGGCCTGAATATGACAAAGGTAATGAACCATCTCCATCTGGAGGCTACAAACTAGCTTTGAGGCCAATGAGAGGCAAATCCTGCAAAGTTAGATGGTGTCTCTTACCATGATAATTGCTCTCCCTTACACAACTTGCTCAGTTGTAAAACTCCCCTCCACTTCCCCTGGGGAAGGTCTGACCAGGCATTACTCGATCAAGCAGCTGAAAAGGTATCATAAACCTCCAAAGACCCCAGAGCCCTCCAGCTTATTTCTAAGGATTTCCAGAGGACTGAAAGTTCCCCTGCCCTGGATGCTCCCACTGAGCCTGAGCATATTTAAACCCATCTGGCTTTGTGTTTTGTGGGCTTCTTTACCCATCCCTAAGGATCAAGTTGGAGTAAAACCCCTGCTTTAACCAATGGACACCCCAACTGCAAAAATAGAACCTTGTCACAGATCCATGGGTGGTGATTATTACTCTTATCCTTTCTCTCTTTTCCCTATACATTTTCTGAAGCAATATTTTTATGTTTTCATGTCCTGTGTAATTATAGATAATAATAACAACAAAAACGGCTACATATCTACTTTCCGTTGCAACCAAATTTTTCTAAAATAAACTCTACATGTATATGTTTGCAAACATCATTCAGCCAGTATCATTTCACTTTAATTCACCCCAAGAAATCTATTAACAAGAACCTGGGTTACCCTCACCTTCGTGGGGATGGTTATAACGGTCCCTTTCTAGTTGGGGGAGCCACTGTGGGAGGGCATAGGGTCCATCTGCCACTGGTTCATTGTCCCAAGCATGGTGAGCATTTTGCATGTAAATCACCCTTTCTTTGTCCCCTTTTTATTACTATTGTTGCTGTTCATTTTCTTATTTCATTGCTGTCTCCAGTAATATTGTTATTTCAAACCATGCTTTCCATCTTTTCTGCCTCCAATTCTCAACTTCATCCCCAGAGTGGGAAGTGGGTGAAGCAGAGGGGAAAAGTGCATGGCTTCTTTTTTGGGAGAATCTTAGTGAGGGCACTGAACTGGGGAATACCATTCCTGAGCCAGGACACATAGTTACAAAACACAGATAATTCTATTCCCAGACTATACTGCTTTGTAGCACAAAGATGAATTCTTCCTAATACTAGAGCAAATCTAGGAGTCTGGGCAGTTGGTAGAATATGTTGAACCTCCAGTGTGCTCAAAAGGTTTGGAGGAAATGGAGGCAGAGAGTAGAGGATAACAGTGAGGAATAAAAATTGATCAGTTTTAAAGTTCTGCCAGAAAAGTAGGGAGGAAATAACTCCATATCACAAAGACCGTTTCAGATTAAGAAAAGTAGGTGCCAGTTTAGGCTGCTGACAAGGATGACAAGCAGCTGCCTCAGTCATTAACTATATATAAAGTCAGCTGTGTCACTACAAGCTCATGATCGCACAGTTATGTCACGTCACAGTTTGTGCCATGTGGTTACCCCATCTTCTGCTGTAAGCAATAACCAAAGATATTTTTAAAATCTCTCTGGATTAATTATTGGCAGATGTTATTTCTCAACATGAATTAAAAAGTGCTTTTTCAATGAAAAGACGTTTTAGTATTGTAACCATGTGAGTATCATTTTCATGAAAAATTTTTGTCTATATATTATGAGAAGTAAGAAAACACACTTTTTTATTTTTTTTTTTATCCTAAATGCAAGGCTTTGGATTTTACATTTTCAAATTTTGAACATCAAAAGAGATTTTTATCTTCTCAGATGGTTTTAAACCTTTCATAAGGTAAGGAGCTAACAGTGATGGAGACAGAGAGTGCCTCTAAAATTTTCTAGTGCCTTTCTGTTGAATTTAATAGTGTAGTTGAATCTGACTGAAAGTAACACTTGAAAATCCCTAATGCTCTGAAAATTGGTTTCAAACAGTGTTTACAGTGTTATTATTTTACATTTATTTTTAATTTCAATGCCTAGTCTCATGCTAAATAAGTATTTTGCAAAGGTTGAAGGTTTGTTGAGAATTTGTGTCAATGATCCAGAAAATGCCTCAGCAAACTCTTTCAAAATACTCAGGTAAAATAAATCTGAATCACAATTTTTAAACTACTACTAAATTAAGGAAGTGCACTGCCATATGAAATTATTTATGAAGTGGAAGATAATTCTTATTCTATGTGCAGTGTTTATCACCATATTTTTTTTCAAATACTAATGAACTATGTTCACTATATACTTCTATGTGCTTTGCATAGCTGTTGACAGATTTGCCATTTACCAGTATTAGAATATGTTTTCTTACATTTTGCAAGTTAATAGTGAGATACTTTATCTTTTGGCCTCCTGTTTCCCTAATTTTTATTGTGTAGTCACCAATAAAAAATTCTAGTCTTCATTTACTATATATTATGTTTTATTATTTTTAATGTCTGGTTTGCATTTTTTCTAGTCTCTAAACCAAAGCAAACATTACAGTTTCTTAATTACAAATTTTTGAAACATCTAAGGTAATATTTTAGTTGGAATTCTTTTGTCCATAAAAGTAGTTGATTTAACTTACAATTACCTGTTAGACTTGTGAAAATGCTATTTTTAAGCACAAAACGTATGAAAAGACTTTTACCTATTCCACTTGCACATAGCAAATATATTCAAAACCAGTGCACTTGCTAAAAAGTAATTTTAGTTCTGTGATCATAAGTAAATAGACTTGAAATTTCCCTTAATTAGGCGAAACTGTTCCTAAGTTAGGAGATTAACACATAAGCCATAGATTGATGAAATAAATTGTATCAGATGGGTGAAACACATTTCACAGAGAATAAAGGTTGCCGTGATTACCACTTTTTTTACTTCTTATGTAGATGAGCATAAGAGTTGGTATCAATATTCTCTGAACTTTTGCTATGCATTTGAATAGTGATTCATAATCTTTTCAAGGATCATTTGCTTGTCGGATATGGATAACTGCTGTGGGTTAACACCGACAGGCACCTCAGCTCCACACGGCTGCTCTCTCACTCTCCCTCCACACCCTGCTTGATTGGGATGAGGGAGAGAATTTGAAGAGTGGAAACTTGTGGGATGAAATAAAGACAGTTTAACAGGTAAAGCAAAAGCTGCATGCAGCAAGCAAAGCACGAGGAATTCATTCACCACTTCTCATGAGATGTTCAGCCATTTCCTGGAAAGCAGAGCTCCATCACATCTAACACTGACTTGGGAGGACAAATGCCATCACTCTGAACTCCATCCTCCTTCCCCCAGTTTGATATGCTGAGTGTGACACCATATGATATGGAATGTCCCTTCAGTCAGTTGGCTTGTCTGTCCACCTGTGTCTCCTCCAAAATCCTTGTGCATCCCCAGTCTTCTCACTGCGGGGGGGGGGGGGGGAATTTAGTGAAAAACAAAAAAGGCCTTGA
>JAWWMU010000153.1:71397868-71417744 GCA_035048155.1 Cinnycerthia olivascens | reverse complement strand
GGGGGCATTGAGTGAAGAGCAGAAAAGGCCTTGACTCTGTGCTAGCCCTACTCAGCAGTAAGCAAAAATATCCCTGTGTTATCAACCAAGATGTCAGTACAAATCCAAAACACAGCTCCATATCAGCTACTTTGAAGAACATTAAATCAACCAAAACAAGCACAGTTAATAACAGCCAACACTATTTTGACAGAGTGCTGCTTCACTTTGCTTTTTCTGTCCTTCTTAAATAATTACATTTTATTCTTCAAGTTATGCAAATAATTTCACAAGAGTGCTGCAACACCAATTCTATTGAGTTTGTTCATGTAAACAAAGAGTTCTGATTAATCTTATTCATTACTCAAGCCCCTAGCTCAATATCTTCATGGGTTTTACTTTTGGATTTAGTTCTAAGCAAGCACCTTGGTCTTTGTCTTTGTTAATAGTTTAACACACTTGTGTAGCTAGCAAAGTCAATCTGAGATGTGACTATTATTGTACTTACCTTTATTTACAGAAGCACGAGGTGTAGGGGATAGCAGTATTTTTCAGCCACATAACCAAAAAGCCTCTGGGAGATATTTGTGCTTTTTTTTTTTTCAATTTACTTTTTTACATACCACAATCCTTATCATAGAATACTGGCTCTATTGTTACTTAGGTAGCCAGAATAAACCCCAACTTGCTTGGTTATAAATAAGATCAGATGAAGCTCTGGTCTAGCAGAAGGTGTCCCTGTCCATGACAGGGGGGTTGGAACTAGATGATCTTTTAGGCTCCATCCAACCCAAACCAATTTAGGTTCTATGATTGTAATGAATATGAACCATTATTCAGATATATTTCACATCACCTCTTACTACACATTAAAGAATTAGTAATGCAATAAAAAGCGAAATCTTGATATATTGCAGTTTTATGTGACAATGTTCCTTTCTGCAAAAGGTGCTCAGCAAGATATCAAACCATCTTACAGGTTTTCCTTAAATGTATTAAAATGATAAAGGCACACAAGCAACTAATGAAAGAAATTGCAGTTGGCCTGTGTGGAGGCATTCAGGGCTGGAGACACCTGAGGCAGAACTAAGCTTGCTTATTCCAGTATGTCTAAAAATGTCCATCATTCTGTCATGCCTAATCATGTCAGCTATGATGAGCCCTCAAATCAACAGTACTGCCATAATTTAATGTAGATGCAGGCAGTACTGTCATGTGATATACACCATGTAGAACAGTTTTCCAGAGTATCAAGCTTGGGAAAAATCTTACAGGCTCTCATGTCTCCAGCTGCTTCTGTGACACCACCCAGTAGCCATCAGGCAGCAGTGGCAGTCCTATTGAACTGTGGAAGACAGGTGAGGAGAGGGGCACAGAGGGTCATTCTTTAATTTCTTGCATCCTTCTGAGGTACTTGCTGTTGTAGAACTTTGGGGTAGTTTCTCTGACTAATAGCTGAACTACTTTACCAGGGATAGATACCTTCATAGCCATAATATTTCCACATTTTCTACGTTTAAGCAGTGACTCCATATACTTAATACAGCTTCAGAGAAAAATGAAGAAATTTAGTTATTACCTTAAGGTCAGAAATTCTGTATCAGCTTCCTATTTTTAGTGATAAAATTATTAGCAAAAAGAACATATAAAGCAGGTTCCAGTCTCTTGATAATACATTATTTTAAAGTTAATTTATACCTTAAGGTTCCCTTAACTGCTTGCAGAGTTCTCACTAGTGAATAAATATTCTAAGAGAAAAAAATAATTTTATATCAATACCTTGGGATTAGCAATTACATCTTATATAAACAATATGCAATGGAAAGTGATTTATATTGTCTTGTTTAGGATTAAACTGTTGATTTTGGAAGTTATGCACTTTTTAGGTACAAGAACTTAGCTTTTTGGTTCAGAATTCTAGAAAAAAAATGAACAAAAAAGTACAGGACAATTTATTTTGCTTTCAAAACTGACAGACATACAATAGCTTCTCTTCAGGCATCTGAAGATATGTACTTTATATCTGGCAGCACTCTACCTTTGACTTTTTATCATAAATGATCTTATACCACCGACCAGATGATCTGCTTTTATGAGAAGTTATTTCAAGTCAGTGATCTTCTTTGTCATCTAAAGACTTGAGTGTCTTCTTTTATCAGTCCATCAACTTTAAAAGCTTTTCTTTCCTTGTCAATTATCTTGCATTCATATTTGCCTTGGTTTGTCTATGATGGACAGAAACTCCATCTGAGGACTTGAATGCTGTCTAAAATACAAGTTAGCACTACTGAAGTATTTTTCTTTTCACAGTATTTCTGTTTCTTTTGCCGTAATTTAAATATTATAAATTTATTTTTATGCTCTAAATCCATTTTCTGTTTAAATATCTCTTTACACTTCCTCCTGGCAAGCTTCTTTTTTCCTTACTTAGTTAGAAACACTTCTTCAAAATGAAGTCATTGACAACAAAAAACACCTAACATTTTCCTGTCTTTTATTTTCACATGTTGAAAGTAAATGTTCTTTGCTATTTAAAAAAAGTTGGTAAGAATTTTTTCCCCCCCCACTTTTTTTTTTCCCCTAAAGATGAAAAGCTTAACAAAAATATCAGGCTTTCAGTAGACTTTCATCAGCATTCTGTGGTGGTTCTGAATGAAATCTAATGCGTTCTCCAGCCTCAGCCCTGAGGTCTCTAGCCTTTGACAGGCTGTGTAATAAAAATGCAGCACATAGGAGCACTGCTTGAGATCAACATCCTTGTGTCTCAGAAAGCTAGAGAAACTTCAAAGGATGTAAGTGAACAACTTGTATGAAAGAATTTATGAGAAATCATTCCAAATTATTCACTTCAGCTTTCATATGATCTATCACATATTTCTTAAATATTGTGACCATTATATAGTTTAGATAACGACCACGATCTAATTGTTAGAGGCAGAATTTTTTTTAAAGCCTTTTTCATGTGAAAATCACCTACCTTTACCATAGTCCTAGATTTTTGTGATTTAAAATTCAAGATGTAAGTAGTTATCTGAGCAAGGGAATTTCAAGCAGAGAAGGTTGTAAAAGATTTTCTATCGTCTCAAAAATTTTGAAGCCTAAAAATCCTGTTCTATACCAGCATGAGGTAAAGGTATTTTGGGAGAAACAAACTAGGTTAGTCGAGATGTTCACTTGTAACAGAGAATCTAATTTCCTTCTGTTTCTGAGTGAGATTCTGACATTCTGAATTTGCCAAGTGAGTCTATCCACTAGACTACTGTGATGGGGAGTCACTTTCCCTTCTGTTCTATTAAAAAATTAATTATGAACCAGATTATCTAATGATGTTTTTTTTCCTGGATGAAAATCTTATTGAAAATATTTCTACATAAAATTTTAGTTACATGAACTAAATAATTGTTGTAAAATCTTTTGGCTGAGGTTTCTCAGTCAGCTCCAACTCTGATGTTATAGCTGCAAAGTATTATTTTTTAATTCTCTTTCTTCCCCCCCATCTGTTTGGCTTTGTGCTTTCCAGAATTACTTCTCTTTTCAAACAATAAGGCAAAAACTGTTGTTGAAGCATCTAATTGCACAATCTGATGTTTCCACAGTTAATAGAAGTGCTAAGAAAAAAAAAAAAATCAAGAGACCAGCAAGACTTTAAAAGATTATAGAAATATAGCCAGTTATTCCATGCCCCTGGAAGGAAATTTAGCCTGCTTCTTCTTTGTAGGGAAATTGTCATTTAAAATCTAAAATGATGACAAAGATGCTATTTTATTAATTTCAGATTTGTGTATATGTGTGTACTTTAGATCAAATACATTTATTTCTAGTATTTCATGTCCTATCACCTGATGCATCACCTTTAAAACGTTTAAGATGGCCATTTGGGTGAAGATTTAGCATTTCTAATACCTAGAGAGAGATCTGTAAAGTTTGGCTAGAAGGCTCATAGACGCAAATCACACACTAAAAGTAAGGCAATAGTATTCTATCTGAACAGGTATTTTTTTGCCACTTGAGTCTTTATTGTCAAGATGAAAGGAATTTGGTAATATTTTCTATAGCCTTTGAGAGGCAGATTATCTCCAATACTCTGGTTGCTCTGACGTATTGTGGAGGCTAACTAGCAAAGGTATGGTTGACTTCAAGCTTCCCCTTCAATATTTTAAGCAGAATATTTGCTATATTCTTTCAAGGCATTTTAAAAAAAGATTACCAGTATTATTTCTAAGCCTTTGCTCCTTACTAGTAAATCCATTGCCCAAGGAATTCTTTTATGCATTGAAGAATATATCCATGCTCTCCAGTAAAGCTTACAGCTATATTAAGTTAGGAGATGTCTCACATGAATAGCCTTTATCCTTGAAATACTGGTCTCTTTATTTTGTCTTTCATTCTGATCCTTCAGGACTAGATTTCCTTTTCTAATCAAATCATGGTAAAGTATGGTAAATTAAATCATGGTAAAGTAGGAGCTGGTGCATAATGCTAAAGTCCAAAACTGTTCATTATCATAGTGACAAAAAAAATATTTGCAAACAAATGACAATATTTTTAAGGCGTTATATATTCTGAAACACTATGTATTAAGATTTTTTGCTGCATTTCAGAATTCTGATGATTACCTAATCCAGCAGACCAAACCGTATTCATTGTGACAAAAGATAGATATGCTATGATCACACCTAACGTGTAGTTAAATTGAAAAGTGCTTGTGATAAAAAAAAAAGTATGCTTTGCCAAATATATTACCATCCATGGTTTTAATAAGTGGAATAGTTAGTCAGCCATGCCACTGAAAATTAGGCTAGCTCGCAGAACACCAGCACTGTGTCAGGTGTGGGGAGCAACTGGAGCATGGGGTTTCTGCTGACAGCTGAACATTTAGAGCAGCTTGTTCTACAGTGGAAGGTTTCTCACTGCAGTCAGGGGTTGGGTAAAGGAGAGAGAGGTTTATTCAGCTCTTTGGTGCTGAAGTTCCAATAGGAGGTCTATTTAACACTGAATGGGCCAGGAAAAGAAAATAACGCCAAGCACTGCTGTGGACAGGAATTTTATACAGTGACAGAGCAAGGGGCGGATACCAAACACAAGCCAATGAGGGATTGGTAGGGGTGGAGTGAAGGGGTTACAATATTTCTTTGGGGCCAACTGGAGCAAGTTGGAGGAGAGGGCAGGTCACATGGTCCAATGGGGCATCGAGGTTTGGGAAACACCCAGGAACGCCCAGGGGGAGGCATGCTCAAAGGATTGGTTCAGGGTTGGAGTGACATGGAAGGTGCCAGAACAAGGGGCAGGGTAACAGTGATTGATAGGGAAGGAGCTGGAACAAGGGGGTAGGGAAATACCGTACAGGGTAACCTAGGGGAGGATGGAACTTCAGGAATAAACCAACTCAGGGAGAACATGGGGGAACATAACAAACCATTAACATTAAAACTTAACAATAAACCAGTCAAATGCAATAAATACGGGTCACAACATCTTCTAACCTGCATCCCACAGGAATATAATGGACTAAATCCTAATTGCAGCATCTATAGTAGTAGCAAATGTATTGTAAATATCTGGAAGATTGTGATGTGGTATTTTTTCCTCAACCCTCGTAACCAGTAAAAGCTCTTTTTTTTTGTCAGTTTAAAAACTAATAAAAATGATTTTGCTACCGGAATAAACTGGATGCAAAAATTATTTATACAAAAGAAATAAGGACCCCTACAATGCTGTTTATGTCATAGGTCTTCTGGGTGCCTTTTGAAGTGGTTTGCTTTGATTTAAATGTCTATATTGGGTCATAAAACACCTCTGAACAAATAGAGCTGAGTGCATTGGGTAGTATATTTTAAAAGTTTTTTCTGTCTTTTGGTTTGTAAGACCACATTTGCATTCATTATAGAAGTAAAGATTGAGCAGAATAAATTTAAAACCTATTAAGTCAGCCATATGCAATATGAATGTGCTGATGATAATAAAAAATAGCTTTGTTTTTTGTTTATTTTACTGTATTTGTTTATGTAAAATTCCTTGATTTATAGACCATTAATAAGATCATATGTTCAATTTTCCTGGGCAATTTTATTCATTGTATTAACAGAAGGCAGTTTATGGCACCTGACATGAATTAGGATTTTATAGAATGAATTATGGGGCTACAAAGGGGAATCTGATGAGTTATCATGACATTTCTCTTGTCAAAAATCTAATAGTGCAAAATCCTTTGGGCTGGTCTGTAACACGGAATGTTCTGGGGCTAGACATGTTTTATCTGGAAAAATGACAATTATTTGTGCAAAGAAATCACACCTCCTAGGACTGGAGATCTAGGGAAAGATAGTAAAGGCAAAACTTCTCTAAAAGTTTAGGAAATAAATTCCTGTCAAATATAAGAAGAAGGACGGAGGGTAAACACAGCGAAAAGCAGAAATATTCTTGAGAATTCTTGGGAATTCGTCTGACTTACTTGGTTCTTTTGCATACTGATGTTTACATGAGAAGGGTTTTTAGACATCCAATATGACTGAATGGATTTTTGGGTACTTTAGCAGTCATCTAATGGTACTTGAACCCCGTTGATGATTTGCATTGGCACAATATCTGCTGAGTGTAGGTTTGCAAACATATAGCAGTAATAATACACTGGATATTCCTTAAACTTGCAACCTTTTTGTTACAGGAAATTTCCCAAATAACTACTTTTTATATTAATAGCCTTTTAAAGAAACTTTTTTTTGGTTTCAGAATTCTCTTTAATCTCTTGGTTTATAAATGTGTATGTACCTGCACAAAAGAATGAAATCTGCTTTGAGATTTTGTTTCTTCAACAGTGATAAAAACAACTCCTTTAGGTTTTTTTATTAACTAAAATTTCTTTTTTTTAATTTTACGTTTTTTTCCTTTTCATGCTTTGGCAAAAACCATGAGCATCCATGATTATTGTTTATTTCCCTATATGGCAATAGAACGATGTCTCCAGTTGTTTGCTAATTCATTTTAAAAAAGGTGTTGTGATAGTAACTTTTTTTTTATGGCGTACATGCTTGACAATACAGTTTTCCCCTATTTATCTTCTTCTTTTTCTTTTTTTTTTTTTTTTTCTGGTCAGCATTTGGTCTAGTTGTCAGCAGTATCATTTAAATAATTTAATTTTTTTTCATTTACTTGTGAGAATTCTTGATTCATTTTGATTCGTTTCCTGTAATGCTTTTTATTTTGGGTTTTTTTTTTTCATTAATCACTTTGCATGCAATCATATATGACGTGGACATTTGGCAACTCCATTCAAAAGGCACCGTCACATGAATAATGTATTTCTAGACTTCTGCACGTGCCTATTAACCTGATTGACCTCAAACCCCTTTCCAATTTCTAAGAAGTTTCCTTCTATAGCAATACTCTATATTTTGCACCTGTTCTACTCTTTTTATCCAGTAGCCCATTTTAACCCATATTCTTTACCTCAGCCACTAATCTCTAGTTTGGAACTTTGTCGAATACTTTTGAAAATCTGAGTATATTACATCCACTGAATTCCCCTTATCTCTTACAGCAGCAGTATCTTCAAAGGACTCAACAGGCTAGATAAGCATAACAGTTCCCTGCCAGAGTCCTTACTAGTTATCCTTAATCAAACTATGCTTCTCCAGGTGTTCTCTCTTCTGCAAAAGCCCCTGTGAAATACTTTAAATCATTTTCTTCATGAAGTACTATCTACAGTTTGCTGTTAAGCCATTTCTGATTACTTCAAATTTAAATCTACAGTTTTCCCTGGCTCCAGCAAATTCTGTTTTCCTTCTAACTGGTATATATGCTACAACAATACTTTTGCTTACATTTAAAATATTATTATGAATCGATGACTAGTCTTTTATTTCTTTGTGGTCTAACCAGATCCGTTACTCTGAGCTGTGTTTGTCACTCAGACGCTTGAAGTTCTGCTGCCTGTTATGTAGATTAGTTGCTGCTTTAACAAATTGAAAAGTGAATCTATTATAATGATGTTGAAATTTTAGTCAAAATTTGAATTAATTTTTGCTCAGTTTTGGACCACTCCCAAATTCACAGCAAATTATATCAGGAGTGTTATTCTTTGAAAAATATTAGTAATTTGTCTGAGGAATAAATCTTCTTATTGTTCATGAACAAATGTTCATTTGGATCAAGATCCCAGTTACCATGTTCTTTAGCTTTTGCCTCTTATTCCAGTGTATACTGTCCTGACAATGCTAATAACCACGTGTAAAAATTATCCATATATTTTCCTTATTTTGAAATAAATTTTCTGTGGACTGTTATGTAAATATATATGATTCCACTGGTAGATACATAGGTATGTGATAAGAAATACAACTGGAGGGAGGGGGAGAATGAAATCTTTCCTCTCACCCTCCCCTCCCCTCCTCTTAGACTTAGAGTACTGCTACATTTCATTTGACCAAGTCTTTCTGCAACATCAGTCTGTAAAAGTCAGGTGTGACTCCATTTTCTTTGTTTGGGTCTCACATTTTTATTCTGTGCCTTCTTGAGGGATCAGTAAACACTAACAGTACTTCTATATGACAGATCAGAAATACCTTACCAGCTATTTTTCAGCAGTGCCTGTCAAGGCATTAGAAATGAATGGTTTAAGATTTTCATTCCCTCCCCAGAGCAGTCTGGGGTACTAGGGGTTGATTTGCCTATCCTATTGATGCACTGTTCCTGCGTTGCTGACTGTGTTGGGGTGAGATTGTCAATACAATCTCACTGCAGACATTTCTGTTCTCACCGGACCATGCCAGAGCGGCCTTCCTGCAAAGTTGCCAGTCACAATTCTGTAATAGACTGGCACTGGATAAAGCTTAGACAATTAGATAATGGAAATGGCAAGTACTTAATCCTCCTTCTATCTGCTCTTTCTTTCTTTGTTCTATTTGGTTTCACTAAAAGTTTTCTGCCTAAGCAGTTGCCAGAGACTTTAGCAGACCAACCACTTGAGTCATTACAGCTGAAGCAGGCGTACTGTGGGCTTGTTTCTCAGAAGTGGCATGTAACTTTTAACAAGCCTGCAACTATGGAGCCTTTACCTTACTGTCACAAGGGATGGAGTCTCCTGTGCACAAAAGAGCCTCAAAAGGAATTCCTACCTGAAACAGAAAATTTCCTTGTCCTCCCGCCACCTTCATGTTCTGAATTGCTGTGACTCAATCTGGCTGTTCAATAGTTCTTTTTGCATCTGACATGCTTTATTGTTGCTCTTGATTGAAATAACACTAAGTGCCTCTGCTATCAGAAGAAGCCTGGAATTCAACAAGTGGGGTGTAATTTCTCGTGCTTAATAGTGATGCCTAAATTGCTGTTTGCTTTCAGCGGTGCTTAACTGCTGATTTTATAATGGGAATATATATTTTTTTATGATTCTCTCTCACCACTCTCACAGCTAAATCATTTGTAGGTTATAATAGTTTCTCTAACTTTGGAAACTGGTTCCTGGGTCTTATTTATATTTGCAGCTCTCTGATGAACCTATAAGATGAGATTCAACAGAGATTTGCCCTGAAAATCAGGACTATAATGTCTATGAAAATATTGATGATGATTTTAAGAGGAAAAAGAATCCTTTTTTTGATGTGTTTATGAGAATATGGCTATCATTCATTTAAATTGAATGACAAAGAAATATTTTAAATATAATTATTAGAAAATAAAATTGAGTGTTTGAAGAATAAATCTATAAAACAATGTATTCAATTTTCTTTGGATTTTATGTTTATGACAGTAATTTTTACCATATGGAAAACTTTCATTTTCTTGTAGAAGAGCTTTGCCACCTCTTGAGCATGTTATTGGTTTTCTCTTCCCAATATATATAAGCAAGATCAGTTCATACCTTTCTAGTACTTTGTAGATATCTTGTGACTCAGGCCTGAGCACTGAGAGAATCAAACTGCAGTGTAATATTGATTCTGTGTGAGTGTATTCTGTCATGGAGAAATACACGTGGTGAAATGTGTTGTGTGTTCTCTGCCATGGTCTTTGGTGGTTATAACTAAAAAGCTATGCTGTAGCTTTAGTGAAGGTTTCTAGAAAATCATCTGTTAAAGGTTCTATAAAGCATTAAGTTTTAAGTGTTGACTGACAGAATTCAGGGTCAAGAACCTTCTGTTAAAGAGTATCTGTATATGAACTCTGTCCAGATTTTGTAAGGATAAATCCTTTATAATTATTACCAAGTTGAAAGTTACTTTTAATTTTTGTGAATTAAAGTGAAAGTTGGGTCTGTTAAAGCTTGACAAACATCACAAGTTCAGGATATTTTCCAAAAATAAAGATATTGGTCTTTATTTAAAACATAGAACTATGTAATTATGTAAATTACATTTTAAGGTTGAGGACTATTTTGGAAGAGCTTTTTCTTTAGTGTCAGTCTCCAATAACTGGACTGAATGGGACGGGAGTACATGGCAGAGAAGCGTCTCTGTCTAAATACATGTCTTTAGAATCCTCATAGCACATGTACACACTGTTAGACTCCTCCTTCTTCCAGCTGGTAAACGTTTTACTTGTCATTTTGAAAGCATTTCCTCTGAAAAGAAAAATGAGGATAGGATGACCTCCAAAAAACAAGGGTTCTCCATGAATTCACTTTCATAAAATATAATCTTTTTTAAGCTACTACTTAAATAGAGGCAAGGTCTGCATCATGCTGAGAATGCATATTCCTTGAAATCCATAAAACAGAAAATGCTTATATGACTTCAAAAAGATTATCCTTACCACATTTTTTGAAAAAAAAAGTTTAGAATTTGATTCATACAGCCAAACATAATTTTATCGCCTTCTTCTTATGATACACATATGCTTTTTTTTTCTTACAATATTATTGTTTACATTACCCTCCCTGTAGCAGAACTCTGTATCTTTCCTGTCTTTGAACTGGATCACAAATGAAAATTCCTCCTCCAACCCCCATCAGCATTTTACAGTATGAGTATTTTAGCTTGGTTCAATTTGCTGATCCAGTTCACTCTGTGGCTCTAGAGAGAGTTGTGTTTACAAAAGCAAGCAAGCAGCACAGAGATGGAAAAAAGCAAAGGCAGAGACAGGAGAATAACTGCTTTAGCTTGTACTGCTGCAGAGAGAAACAGCTATGGACCCACAGCCTCAGTTCAACATTTATGAGCAGTTGTGTGGATATACTGTGCACATATCTTGGATCAGTGCAATTTTACTTTCTTTCTTTTATAAAGTACTTGCTATCAATCTTCTGCAAGCAGTAAGTGAAAACAGAAGCTGTCATCTATGCCCTGGTATCTGCCTTACACCCTGCAGGCAACAAACATCAGCTCAGTTTTCTTAAACATCAGGCCTTTCTACTTTGCTTTTTGATAGCCACAAGTTTTGTTTTGTCTGTCATGCTGTCCAACACAAAGATGTTTCAGATTCTTTTCCTTCCTTCATTTTAAGGATCCAAAGGACGATGGAGAATTTTTCTCTGAAATAATGTTCTTCTCTCATCCCAGCTGTGTGTAGTACCTGCTAGGCATAGCAAAACAACTATAGCTGGATAGCAGTCAAGAAAACTACATTCAGGACATAAAGATCTGATTTAACATATTATGCAAAACAAAATACGATAGAGCTACAGAAGAAAATGTCAGTGAAACATATGGCTTGACTTTGCAGTCTTTCAGAAGATAAAAGTTTTGCCTCAAGAATTGCAGGCTCAGGCTTTCAATCTTCATTGTCTGAGATGATTGCATGATATTAGGCATTGTGTTCTTCAGCTCTTCAGCATCTGGATGTAATGACATGCTTTAAGGAGAGTGTCATTCTTGATGTTCTGCCATAGCTTTAAATTGCTTATTGTCTACCGGTTTGGATTACAGATACGGGGGTTTTTTTGCCTACAGTAACATTAAAGCAAAATATATATTCCTTTTTGTTAGAAAATTCACCATTAGTATGTGTGGTTTACAGACTCATCCTCCAAATTATGAAATGAGTATATAAAAATCTTCATACGTAATTGAGAAAATGTAGTTTTTCATGTTTGCCCGACAAACACAAAAGAAGAGATTTTACAAAAGGGCTCTTATTCCTCTTCCAAATTCTAACAGCCCCGAAGGAATCAGGACCTGATAAATCATAACAGCTATTTTTAGTTTCTTGTGTAACAATCTACTCTGTAGCTTTTAGAAACTTCTAACTCATACATTGCCTTGGTGATCTGCACTACTTTTTCTGGAGCTGTTAGGATTAAGTGGATATGTACCTTTAAAAAATATAGCAGATTTACTAGTTAGCAGTCCATTTCTGTAAACATTTTTCCAGCTCTCTAGAGACTTCAGTATAAATAAATAAAATGTTAATTTTAAGAAGTGATCTTGGTTTAGGCCAGGACAGGGTTGATATTTCCTGTAGCCTGGAGGGGACATGGCCAGGACCCGGAGGTTATTCTGTACCCCCTCACAGCATTGCCAGAGCAGGGGGAAAGGGAATCTCTTCTGGGGAGAAGGGGCTCCTTCAGATGGAGTGAGCATGGCAGAGGGAGCTGTGGCAATGCCAGTTCCAAGCATCCACGTGTGAATCGTTTGCTTATCTTGTACACTTTGTTATTGATAATGCAGCTGTTACTGTTAATTTTTTTATCTCATTGCTGTTTCCAGTGATTTGTTCTTAGTTCAGGCTGTGGTCTGTAAGTTTGTGCCTCTAGTTCTCCTCTTCAGCCACCCACATGGGGAGAGAGAGGAGAAGGATTGAATGAGCGGTTCATGGTTTCAATGGGAATGCTGAACTGGAGAATACCTAAATCATGACAGAGTGATTTGGTGCCTTGTCTGGGACTTGAAGGGTTGAGATAACAACAGATCTGACCAGAGCAGGTTGGAAACAAATTTGTTCCAAGTATATCTTGTGTTAAGTCCAGAGCCACTGGACACATGTCACTTGGTCTATTCACATGGTAGTACCTAAACCTGTATATGTTTCCAAATACTCCTGTATGTGCCCATCCCATTGCTCTTTTTCAGAGGTTCTTCAGAGATCTCCTCCAAGGGCAGATAGTTATGAGCAGCATGGAAGGTGGGAGAAAATGGGTCAGCTTTTGAAGGATTGTTCTGCTCCAGTGGTTTGGAAGCTCACCCCTGAAAAGCTACAGGATCCTGATTGAGTAGCAGAATATTTGAAAGAAAAATTCTGTGGCAGTTCCAGAGAGGCAGGAACTTATGCAATGTTCTGGGCCCTGACTACTACTTATTGGACACTGCTCATGACTGGACTCTTCCCAGGGGGAATAGGGGGAAAGGGCCATGGTCACTCAAACTGCAGCTGAGCTAGAGCAAAAACCTGTGATGGTTGGTAGCAGTCACCCCTATACGGAAAAATAAATCCAAAACTGAATCAGTTCGCTCAGTGAGGGATGATGAGGAAGCAGGACCCTCACAACCAGTGGAAGAGGCAGGGCCAGAGATTATCACTGGATCCCTATCCCTGGGTAAGCTGGAAGATATGCAAAAGGATTTCAGCCCTGGTGACCTGGCTGCTCTGATGCTGGGATATCACAGCCCGTGATTTAAAAGCAGATGGTAGTGAAGCCAAGCAACTGGGATCCCTGTCCTGGAATTTGGGCATTGACAAGGGGATTGGGAAAAGGACTGAAACCCTCAGCCTCTGGAGGTGACTCCTGTCAATCATGAGGGAAGATATTCTCTCAAGGATGGTCTAGTAGTGCACCCAAGCAGGTGGAACTCCATGGACACAGGTATCCAGTGCCTGAGAGAATTAGTTGTTCTGGAGGTAATCTATAGGGATTCAAGTAATGAGCAGTCACCTTAGATCCAGATGAGGTCCCACGTACACAATCCCTGGGGCAGATGTTTGTGTGGAGTGCACCCTTGTCATATACCAACTTATTGGCATTGCTGTCAATGAAAGAAGAAAAGAGCTGGCTTTGGCAGTATGAAGATTATCTGCTTTCCTCCCTTAGAATAATCTCTGAGCACTAACTGTGCCCCCTCCTGGCTACTGCAAAAATTAACCCTGTTCTGGCCAGAACCAAGACAGGAGTAAAGACTGAGATCCTGAGTTTGGACTAAATATGAATGTCACACTAAATGTACAGTAGAGAAGAAACACAGCTATTGATTTGGATCAAAGTGAAAATCCATATTTTACAGCATTCTCTTTCTGTAAATGTGCAGAATAAGGTGCTACACAGACAGATGTAAGAAAGCTTTCAGTGGATGAATTTTGAATTTCTGTTCATACAACAAGATACGATGTCAGAACAGTGAACAAAATGTTCAGTTGGAATGTGTTGGTTTATTTCCAAAAAAAAAAAAAATACCTATTTTAATTTCTTTTGTCTGGTCTTCCAGACAAAAATTGCATTGGCATTTTCACTGAGCTATGTATAATCCTTATTAAAAAAAAAAAAAATAAAAAGCTTCTGAAATGCTTTGGAAAGCTCTGAGGATGAGATACCTAATTCTCATTGAGAAGGATGAATATTATCAGATAATTTAAAATTCTGATCTGCAATGATTATACTTATGCTGGAAAATTTTAGTGGCAAATACACAGATTCATCCAACAGTATTGAACTTGAATAGCACAGGCTATTCATAGATCATACATGCATGATGGCCAGGTCTGAACATCTGTGACTGTTTTCTCTTTTTCAAATTCAAGATGATGTCCAGAAATTGTCTGAAAGACGTATTCAGTTGAGATTAAAACTGCATTAATGACCATTCTAATAACTTTACAAACCAGATTCTTTTACTCCAGTGCCTGGAACTGGTCCTCTATGGCTCTGTTTGTTTTACTAGCACCAGTTTCACAGAATCATAGAATGGTTTGCATTGGAAGGGACCTTTAAAACTGGTTTAGTTCCACTTCCCCTTCCACAGACAGGGACACCTTCCATCAGATGAGATTACTCAAAGCATCATCTAACCTGATCTTGAACATATCCATGGATGGGGAGTCCACAACTTTTCTAGGAGACGTATTCCAGTGCCTTGACACCCTTGTAGTAAAGAATTTCTTCCTAATATCTAATCAAAACCTACCCTCTTTCAAAGTCATTCCCTCTTGTCCTGTCACTATGTACTCTTGTAAAAAGTCCTTATCCACCTTTCTTGTAGGCCCTCTTTAAGTACTGTAAGGCTGCTCTAAGGTCTCCTCTACAGGCAGCATAACTCCTGCTCTCTCAGCCTGTCTTCAGATGAAAGGTGCTCTGGCCCTCTGATAATCTTTGTGGCTCTCCTCTGAACTTGGTTCATAAGGTCCATGTCTTTCTTATTTTGGGAGCCCCAGAGCTGAACACAGTAACCCAGGTGGGGTCTCACAAGAGCAGAGTAGAGGGGGAGAATCTTGTCCCTTGACCTGTTGACCACACTTCTTTTGATGCAGCCCAGGGTGCAATTGGCTTTCTAATCTGTAAGCACAAATTGCCCATTCATATTCAGTTTTTCATCCACCAGTACCCCCCAGCTGTTCTTTTCAGAGCTGCTCTCTATAACATAAATTGTCTTAGATTACACGTCTAGCCAACACAATGAGGGGTTTCATGAAGGTATCTTTTAGGCAATGACATTTTCAAAATGTATTTGATATTTGCCTTGCAATTTCAAATGGAAGTTTGATCAAAATATGTTGTACTCTGTATAATACTAAAACCAGAACTTACACTGACAACATTTTAAAAACTTAAAATGATTACTAAAAATATAACAACTGGTTTGGTGAAGTAATTCCTCAAATTTAAGCTAAAAAGTTTCTGTCTAAACTTCTCAGAATACATAATTAATCTTTAAAGGAATTGCAAAAATCCTTTTGTTGCTCCTTTCTGAAATCATCCATATAAATGAATTGTTGTATTTTTTTCCTTAATTCAAGGTCTGTTCATTATCCAACGTGAATTTCACTTGCTCTCTTCTTACTCCATCCTAGCTGTTCCAGTTATCACAATTTTTTTCTGGGAAAATTGTTTCACATTTGCCTACAAAATAACTCTCTTAAAATGGAATGTCAACAAACAGTAATTGATTGAAAACACAGGTTCACTGTGTATCCTTCTCTTTTATAACACCTACAAACTATGAAATTGTTTAACAACTAAACCTTAAAATGATGCTTTTATATCCTAGACTGAGTCTACATCTCTAAAATCCAATTTTGCTGAAAAACAATGCTACACAATGTAGCATTGGCCTCATACTTTCCTGAGGTTTGTTTGATAAAGATCCTTAGCATTCCTTCTTGGCAGTGTGCTACCTCCACTGATCAGAAATGGTAGCATACTGAAAATTAAATCAGTGTCTCAGATGAAAATGAATTCCATTTATATAAAAATAACATATAGCTCCTCTAATAATAATAATAAAATTAATGTCATGATCTGTTTATAATTTTTGCTTTAGGTTCAGAGTACATACCCTCAGACTTACAGTATTAGAAAGTATGACTTTAGCATTTGGGGTGTGTGGGGATGATAGGAAGAAGAATGTAAATATGTGTTATTTCCCAGGTTTAAAAATGAAAATTGTAACTTTGTTAAGAATTTAAAAATACAAAATGTATTTTATAAAGTGATTTGTTCTTTTTTTTTTTACTAATCTTATTTTTTTTCTTCTATTTATTTTTCTTGGTTGAAAGAAGGAAAAGAAGTGGATATGTGATGAGAGGTGATGTAGAAAAATCAATTCTGTGGGACAGACATAAAAAAGCTTTTCATCCCATCAAATCCATGGGACAAAGAACAGGAAAAAAGTTCTCTTTTAAAGCCTTCAATGCGTCAGTTTTTCTAGGGTGTTGATATTTCTGGCAAGTATCCTGGAGAAATCTGTATAGGAAATTTCTTTCTCTTTTTAAAGGTCTTGTCTAATTCCTGTTAGACTGTTAATAGTTCACAGGAAACAACATTGAGTGACATAATTAATGTCTCTTCAGAAATAATTGAACGTTTAATTCTGGAAAATATAATAGTCAAAGGTATATGCTTTCAATGGGAAAATGTTTGGATAAGGAGCTTCAAGTTCTATCCAGTGGGAACTCAGTTTATTTCCAGAGATATGAACACATATGAGGTGAATTGGCTTCAACTACCTTTCAGGTGCCTACCCAGATGCTCTATCACTCTCTCCTCATCAGGAGTACAAGATAGAGTGAAAAGCTCATGGGTTGAGATAAAGACAGGAAGATCACTTACTAATTACTTGCCAGTTACTACTAAGAGTGAAACAGACTCAACTGGGGGAAATTAGGAGTTTTGCAAAATCATGGAATTACTAGATGATATAAATACAGAATCATTACTCGCACAACATTATTATACTGAAACTAGCTCCAGGAAGTACAAGATTGGCATGAATCATTTTTTTAAAGGTTTTGATTTTAGGCAGCAAGTGGTGAAATGCTTGAATTTGTTGCCACAGGCAATTATAGAGACAAACAATATTAACAGATAAAAAAATGGATTACACAAACTCAAGAATCATAAATAATTAAATGAAGCTTAGAAAACTATGTGCCTTAATCCAGTGGCTGGTGATCAGAGGATGGCATCCACTTTGAGGGCCTTGGGAGATGGGTTTATTTGGCATTCATGAATTGCATGTCCTATGGTCACTGATCTGGGCAGACCAGGCCACCTGTCTGATGTTGTTAGGGCATTTCTAAGGCTTGTATGTCTGTCACCGAACATTCAGTCACTTCTTTTTCTAGTTCAAAAAGAAAAACAAGCAAAACATTATCATCTATGCAAATACCCTGAACCCAGCCACATCACCTTACAAATATTTGAGAAGAAATTGGCTTGTAAATTTCAGGAATATTTCAAACCGAGAAATAGCTACATCACGTGTTGTTTTGGTTTTATTTTGTTTTATTGTTTTTTTGGTTTTTTCTTGGTTTTTTGGGGGGTTTTTTTTGTTGGTTTTATTTTTTGGTGTAGTGTTGTTCAGTAATTCAAGCTTTTGCATATTTTTGATTTAGTCTGCTCTATTTTTTTTTCTAGTTCATCTTTTAGGGCATAATTTCTGTTCCAACAATGGTGTAGAGACAAGATGATACTCTATAAACATCTGAACTGAATTGATATGTGACTGAAATTCCTGGGGTTTGTATGTATCTATAATCATAGCTTCTAAACACAGGAAACTGTCTTTTCACAATGACAATTAATGTTGATGAATGGTTAGAAAGTGGCTTGGATGATGTACGTGATAAGGTTACTTTACAATAATTTACAACAGCACAATAGTCCCATTAACAAGTGATTCACATAAGCTGGAAGCTTTTTGTTGTATTTACAACACAATAAACCCCTACTTCTCTTCAAATAATGGTGTTCATTGCAAATTATTGTGCTAGTGTTTATATTTTAAGTTTCTCCTTTGTTAATTTTCTTTTTCCATGCTTGCCCTTTTATAGCTTGTCTAACACAATGAAATTATTGTTGCTGACAGTGACTTAACCACAGCTGCAGTCAACTTGTACTGCAGCTGTATGATTGTACTGCAAATGTGGACAAGGACTACGGCCAGTGATTTTATTTTTTTTTGACGATGTCTTGGGTAATGACATAATCACTGACCTTTTTCCTGTTCTGTGGTTGTAGTTAATGGTTAACTGCATATCTATCTGAAACTCACTCTTCTGCAGAATAGGATAAAATATGTAAAGCTGATAAGAAAGAATGTTTGTAGCTTGTACACAACTTCAGTAACAAGTATCTTTTGTTTCCTTATTTTTTCCTCCAGGTGATTGCTAGGAGCTATAATATGTCCTGAAAATGAGAGACCTGTACATAGCTAATGTTCCATTTGGAAGATGTTGATTCATTACAGAATAGGGATGTTTACTTCACCCTTAATTCTGTGAAGAAATCAAAGGGATCTTGAAGAATGGAAAAAAAGACAAATTTATTTCAAAAAAATTTGTTTCAGAACAGTAATACTAGGAGAATGAAAAGTTATGATCCTTGAATAATATTTTGAACTGATGTGAATTGCTTAAAGGATGTGGCTATTTGTCTGCAACAAGCAGTTTGTTTAACAATTGGTGTGCAATTGCCAAAACAATGTCTCAGCCATACCGTCTGTGTTGTTTCTCATTATGCCATTGGATTTTTCTTGACTTTACATAACTCATATAGAGTCATATGCTCACTTGACCATTGAATTACATGACCTCTGATCGATCAGTAAAAAATCAGTTGCATCTTGCAGTTGTTACTTGCAGTGATTTTTGTCTGTTAAACAGATTTAATGCCCTATATTACTCCATAACTTTGTCTCAACCAGACAAAAAGTAATGTTTTATTATTAGAAGCCTGAATCTTTAAATTTGTCAAGAGAAGTTTTATCTGAATATATGATATTAGGTCTCTTTCGCAGAAATGTCTTTCCACAGTTTCAAAGTTATTGAGTGAGGCTTTCAGAGACACAGGATGTTGGGGAAAAAAAAAAAAAAAAAATAAAAAGATTGAATCTGCATGGTCATAAAACTAAAATAAGAGTTTGATCCAGACATTGCAGTTGGATTTTCTTCCAGTATGAAAAGCAGCATATAGGAGTGTGTTTGGGTTTAGTGCAATAAAGGAAAAAAAAGGAAAGTAGGAAAAGAAGCATTTATCTTCAGGACAGATGCTTTAGCCAGTAAGAGCTACTACTGTTTCCTTCTGAGTACAAAGTGTTACAAATATGTTCTCTTCTACCATAACTTAAGCTAAGCATAACTTGAATTCATACTCCTGGAGTCCAGCAGAATGCAGAGCTTTGGGCTGGGTAGTGATTCGACCCATTACAGTCACTGCCATCATGGTGGAGAGTGACAAGGACCAAGGAATGTCGCTGACTCAAGCCTTGCTTCCCAGAGCCTCTACCTGCTCAGGGAGTTTTTCAGGGCAATCAGAGATGCCCAC
>JAWWMU010000153.1:71380253-71397768 GCA_035048155.1 Cinnycerthia olivascens | reverse complement strand
ATATCAACTGAATATAACAGCGAAACCTTGATATCAAAGTATATAAATAACCATTGAACATACACCACCACACAAGGAACATGTTTAAATATTTGCTATGATCTTCTATGAAGTTTTACTGTGCTGAAATTATGGCCTATCACCAGGACAAGAGCAAACAATTATGGAAACTGCTATATTCATGGCAACTGAAGTACCATAAGGCAGACAATGTTGTGACCCTACCTCCAGATCAGAATTTAGTCAGTGGACTCTTGGCAGCATTTTTATACTTTTGTACTCCCTCCTTTCTCAGCATCTCATTCTAGAACCCTCATCCCTTGGATTTCTCCTCTCCCATGTCCCTAAATACCAAATTTTTCTTACATACATATCTCTTTTATCTTCACATGACCCAACTCATTTATTTTCTCTTGACATCTTGCAACTTGCTATTAGCTTTACTGTTGCCCTACTTACCACAGCATTCATCGACACAAGCTCTTATTCTTGTAAAAAACATAGATATAGGCTGCAATCCTTAGAAAAAGGTCCTTCACATGAAATTTTAAAAAAAGCAATGATGATGGAAAGCCAACACTAATAGTATGTTTCTTAGAACAAATATTCATGGGCTTTACATTAGCGTGTACAATTGTGGTATTAAATTCTTGTTAACAAATAATTTGCATTAAAATCTTAAGCCTGCTGTGCCTAGATAAAAATACAGGTTGATTAACACTTAATGCTTCCGTTAGTTTTTCTTGCTCATAAACATCCTTGTGTTTTCCTTTTTTTTTCTTTTTATTTTTCTGAAGAAACATAAAAGAAGATTAGTATTTTATTAATGAGTGAAGCTAGGACTAATTCAGGGATTTAGCTACTGCTAAAGCTGCATTCACTGAATCATGGTAATTCAGCAATAGCTACAATTCTTCCATGACAACTGCTCAAGTACAAACCTGTCATTAAGAAATCTGCATGTACACAGATTAAATATACACAGGAATTGACTAAAGTGCTGTGGGTTTTATTTAAAATAATATGATAAAAAATACAAGGTATGGAAGAAAATTTCTTGTTATTTCTTGTAATGTGCAAAATGAAAGGTTTAGAAAACTGATGTGTTCCACCAAGAAAATATTGAAAAATATACACCTCTCTTTCTCAGTAGTTTTAGGCAAGCATTATTTCATTTACTGCAAATAGAATCTCAAATCTTTTTTTATCGCAAACAAACAAAGGAGAAAAGTGCCAGATCTGAATTTCTATTTCTTTTTCCCATACCAAATACTTTGATGGGGTTCTTTACGTTTAAGAGTCCAGCACACATGCTGGAGACCTGCAATATTTTTAAATACATTTGAGGTCCTTGAGCAAATGACTGTACATATGTCAAGTAAATCTTCCTAAGTTCCTGTAGCATATAACATCTGACTTTTAGAAACCTGAGAAACATATGCTGTTCCTAATTACAGGAACATGGCTGTAACATTCACAGTAACCTTGTGAATCAGGAGCATCCCCTCTAAAGGCATGATAGTAAGGCTTTGAGTTATGGGCTCTAGTCTTGCATCAGACTAGACTGTTATCTGTGTCTGGTAGCTCTTCATCCCTTCTCCACTTGGGATTACTATCCCTGTAACAGTAAAAATGTGGAAGATCATATCTTCGGGCTTTAGCTGGAGCAGTTCTGAGCTGGAAGTATTTTACTCAGTTGTCATTACTTACAGTTTAATACACTTGACTGTGAAAGGTGCAGCTCAGGACCCTCCTTACAACACATATTGGTTTTAACTGCCACAACTGAGGTAGCTGCCAGCTCCCACTGTGGCTAGAAACATCCTTGTCTGTGAGAACAGACTCGACAAAGCTGTCAAAACACCAAAGAGAACTATGAAACTGCAGGAATACAGCTGCTGGGATTTGGCAGCAGAGATAAAATTCTGGCTGGATAAGAAGATAAAAGACACACTTAAAAAATTTGGGAATTAATGAAATCTGCTGGGGATGTGATGTATCCACTTGCCCCATAGGGATTTTCATGCAAAGCTACCTAAGGATGCTTTACTTTTACATGTATTTGAGCACTGTTATTATGTCTTATCTGCAGATTCTGTAACTCTGAGTCAATCATTTGGATGCTGTAGCATGTCAGGTGCCAAACCGTGGAAAACTGCATATGAAACTGCAAATCAGACCATCCATATGAAACTGCAAATCAGACCATCCAGCCAGGTGCACAGTGACACAAGGTACCTTCACATGGATATCTCACGTGCCAGCTCAATAGAAATTACAATAGTTTGGTTTGTGCTAGATCTGATCCCAGAAAGTTCGAGGTAGTGAGAGTTAGCACTGCTGTTATTCTGAAAGAAAAGTTCATTTCAGGCAGTTTTAGCAATTTGTCTTCTGTCATCTATCTCAAGTGTCTGTGTAGAAATTCTCTGAGGGATTTCAAATGCAAGGGTGTAATATTCCTGTATTTCCATGATAGAGAGAAAGCCCAATCAAACATTCAGTTGGCCTTAGGTCTATGCACTGTAAAAGTGACAGTAGCTGAGGGCTCAATAGTAAAGGAGGCAGATGGATGAGAGACACAAAACTGAATTTACTGAATATATTTTCCTAAGAAATAGGAGACACAGTTCCGTCTCTAAAAATGAACCCAGTTCAGTCAAAGAAGCTTGATGCCTTAGTGTCTCTACAGTGCCCTTTTGAATCTCTGTTGTGGTGCTCATGAAACTGATATGCCACAATAATTTGTTAATGTAGCTTAAAAGCCTGTCAGAGAGAAAAGCTTTCCACATTTTCTTAGTTTTCTTGTATGATGGCTATGAGAGGTGTTAGCAGACACTGCAGACAGTCCTTTACTGCTCCCTGGAAAGTGAGGATGTGTCAGCAATTGCAGTAACCTCTGTGGAGAGTGGACCTTCTAGAAAATTATTTTACCAGAGCTGGAAAATTATGTAGTGGTGCAGGGCATTTGCAGCATTTGACTCTAAATTTTGCTTGGGATCAGCTCTTGTATCAAAACTTAAAACCATTCCAGTTCTCTAGAAAAGTACAAAATGCACGGTGCTCTTACTTTCCTTATGGAATTTATTTAAATTTTGACTGCACAGGATTTATTAAACTTCATTCTTGAGGTCTTTCTTCTTGCACAAGCATTTAACTTAAAAGTTTGTGGGACTTCAATGTGGATCTTTGAGGGGTTCTTCATGTTTGGGTATACTTGGTCACATTTTCTTAGCTCACTGAATTTCTTTTCTTACTTTTTTTTTCTTGTATTTCTATAGAAAAAAAATGGTTTTATTTCTACAGAATAGACTTATTTTCTGGTTAGCAGAGTGAGAGAATGTGAGATTGGGTCCTTAGCTGATGTAAACAACTGGGTTGTGTATTCTTTGTTGCCATAAGCAAAAATGTGTAACAGATTACTTTATTCACAATTTTAAGAAAGTGAGATTTTGACCAATGGAATGTAAGGAAATCTGATTTAGTAAAATTAGTTCATTTTGTCTGCTATTCAAGAAAGAAAACAAAATCTCTCAGAGCCACTTTTCATCACTTTGCTTTCTTTAACATGTCCAGTTTTTCTGCCTCCAGAAACTCAAGTAGATTTTAGACAATTGTCTTGATTCTGAAGTTTTTGAGATCTGTTTTGAAATGAAAGTGGGTCTATTTTTAAAGATAAGACAGGTATATTATTATATGTTTCAAGAAGGGTTTGCTACTGCAAAAACAGCTGCTCTTCAATTCTCTCTGTGCCTCTTTTTATTTGTCAGTTCTTCTTGTAACCACATCATACCATAGCTCAGTGATGGACTTTTCAGAGTGGACAATCAGTAGCATTAAACAAAAGGTGATTGGGGAGAAGAGTGGTGAAGATGGAGTGGTTTAGTGAAAAATAAAAGGATGAGGAATAGGACAGAAGGAAAGCTTGTCCTGTAACATCTATTCTTACTAACAATTCAAACGTGACAGAGACTTTTTTTTTTGGTGAGATTCATGCCTTTCTCCTTCCTACGAAACTATCACCATGCAAGGATGTTGGGTTCTTTGCCTCTCCTAATCATTTTCTCTTTGCTATCATGTGTAGGTTGAACAGCAGATACATGTGATGTCCGCAAGTAAGGGCTTTTCTACAAGTTAGGGCTAGATCTACAAATTCCCAGAGGATAATTTTAAAGGAAGTTCGTTCAGTTACTACCAGCATTTTCTTACTCCCTTCAGTCAAGTGAATATAGTTCTGTGGTGGTTGTTCTTGACTATGTCAAGGGACTCTATTTTCAAATACCATAAATGAATGTGAATTTTTGCAGTCATTGACATTTTGAAATAAAAGGCTAGTGTATTTTGTGCATTTTAGACTATACTAGCTTAATTTAAGTTAGTATTTTTCAGGAACTGCTGTCACAAAATACAGATTTGTTATTTGTGTAACCTCTTAGTAAAAGAAAAATAATTGTTAGAATGATTTATGAAAACATGTTTTTTTCAAAATGATTACTTGAGCAATAGATCTGTGTTTTCACTTAAGTCTGCACTAGAAATGTAAAGGAGAGCATAGATGGACAGGAATTTTTATCTTATTTCATTCATAACAAGAAAATACTTAGAATTTAAAAAAAATTTAGTTAGTTTTGGAAAAGTCACTTTGAAAAGATGATGGAAAAATTTGTCATTAAGGAGAACTACTTTTGTGAGAGAAATATTTGGTTGGTTTTTTTCTTTCAAATCAGTCCAGGTGTATGACATACCAATTTGATTGTGGTCAGGCAGTGATAGGAAAACATACCACGTATAACTGATATATAAGCCAGAAAGTGAAAATTTATTTACATTTTTAAAAAAAAACATATTCTGTAATTTGTCATACTTAATTTATACTTGTGAGAATCTTGATATTTTAGTTTAGTGGTGAAAATATAGTGTATCTTTCTTCAAAGGATCAGTGGAGGTGCCCAAATTAGGAGCAAAACCACCCATAATGTTCAAGAGGTTCTTGGGTCCTTTTATGGGTGAGTTTAAGTCCACACATCATTTTAATACCCATGTCTGAAGGTGTTGTAGGAGTATAATCTCTCTAAATGCTTTTTAACCTAATCTGTTTGATTAGGTATCCTAAAACTGGAGCATGGAACATTACCACTGCAGTGTACAAGCAGGGCAGGCAATCCATGCAAATACCCAAATACTGCTGGGGAGGGAGGGAAGGAGGGAGGGAGGGAGGGAGGGAGGGAGGGATAGAGGGAATCCCTATAACTCTAAATGAGACTCACCAACTCAACTGCAAAAAGATATATTTTATTTTTAGCTTTAGTGAGAGGTACATATTTATATGTTTTTTGTTCCATCCCTCAACTAGCAATGAGCAATGCAGAACACTGCATGCATCTTTTGCATAAGCTAATCAAGAAATCCATCCTTGAGTCTCTCATTTAAATTGCATGAAAACTGGAGTGAGAAAGCATTGGGGAAGAGGAGACAGAAATGTTCATCTGAAAATGAACCCCATTTATAAGCAAGATAAATTAAATACTACAGTTGTATGCCCAAAAACAAAACAATGAAATGGTTAAGGTCTTTGTATAATCGTATTTTTTCACTACATGTATTCTGACAGCTAAGTGGGAAAAAAAATGATACTGTGATTGTGTGAATTGAAAAAGAGGAACTCTTCCTTCTGTTCGTGATACAGAATTATGTGGAAAATTGTTGTACTTCCTGCTTGTTTAGTATCTTCTGTTGTAAAAGGTGTGAGGACTGGACAAGGTGAGAGCTGAGAAAATTTTGACTGAATATGGATTTGTCCTGCATAAAGTTTCTTTGTGTATTTTTAAGTTTACATTTAAAAAATTCCTAACCAGTAGGAATATGTTGGTACTACAATAAATCAAGAACAGGTCTGAACATATAATCACAGGCATTTGTTTCCTGTGGAGAATTCCTCCTCGTTTGAGCTACATACAAATGCAGCTGTTATAGGTGCTGTCCACAGCACCAAAGGCCAGAAGGAAGAGCTGCAATAACTAGTTGCAATTTTGCACAGAAAATAGTGTCCAGCCCTGAGATATGGGTTGTCAGGATTCTTGCTGTCCCTGCCAGCCTTCCCTGGGCTCCACTCACCATGCTCAGACCTGGACAATCCCTCCACCAGGCCCCCTTTAAGCCCCCAGGGCCATCAGTCCCTGCCCCAGTGATGCTACATCAGGGCCAGTCTACACACCCCAAAGCCATGTCCTCAGGGTTGAGCCTGATGTGCAAGGATGAAGCTGCCATCACTGCCTTTTTAATGCATAATCTGTTGTTGGACTATGTGTTATTGTGATAAACACTGGCAGTGTGCACAGCCAGTTGAACATTTCATCGAAACAATTTCTTTGATTATTTTAGTTATATTTATATCCTTGGCAGCAGAATAGGTCAAAATATAGATCAACGTTTTCTCTCTTTCAGGAAGATACTATTTAAATTTAAAACTAGGTGCATTCAATTCTATTATGTCGTTGTTTGCCCTACCCAAACCAAAAAATCTTAAGATTATTTAAATTGTTGTATGAAATTCTCTTTCTTTGTAGAGATACAACACACTATCAGAATTTTAGTGCTGTGATTAAAATCTGATCCATGAGACCAAGCTACAGGCTGTTGAAGTATTGCCCATGGTGGTAACTAAAAACTTGCACATTTTTAGTCTTATACGGGTACAATAAATAATATTCCTTTTTTGTGCACAGCTTTAAATAAATGTTCATATCTTTATGATAATAATATTTCAATTGGAATCAAAACCTGTATTCCATTGTCATTAATGAAAAATCCTGAGATAATTTTTCCTTAATTGGCAAATTTCTGCTAATCAGGTTCAATTTCACACCATGCTCTGTATATCTCTAGGAGAATTATGGGTAGGCATTGTATTGAATCCATACATAAATTTGTAAGAACAGTCACTGAGTGGATGCTCACATATATGGATAAGATTTTAAAACAGGTGGATTAATAGATATGTGTTGCAGTACAGCAAGCAAACTTCCTTGAAAAATCTTCAGTCACTTATATATCAGATGGCATAAAAGGAGATAGTGCTTTCTAATAGCTAGAGCAGACTTTGAAGGTCGAAGCTGTGCATGGGGAAATTAATTTTGTGTTACAGTTGCTGTACAAAGCAGTTGTGATGGGAATGAGTCACCTCAGTCCTACTAGGGCTCAATGTGAGGAGTTAAAGGGCAGTAGTTATGCTCAATGTGATTCAGCAGAGAGAGTTGGAGGACTTCTGGAAAAAAAAAAGAAGGGCCTCTGCTGCTTTTCATTTCATCTTTTGCTTTTTAAAAGTTATTGTAAATTTAGTTACTGGAAAAATGTGTCCCATTGCCCTAACCTTTTTCTTCTACTTCCTGCTCCCTTGCCCTCATTATTGGCTGAACAACAATGGCTCTGCACAACTGCATTCAGTGGGAGTCGTTCATGCTTTGCCAGACCTTGTTAGTATGCATATGAAAGTGTAACTAGAAGTGTAGCATAGCCAGGAAGCACATAACTGACTTCTGCAGGAGCTGAGGGTAAATTCAATTATTAATTTTTTATTTGGAAAATATTTAGTTTACTCACTTCAGTTCAATGGGGAATAAAGAATGCAACAAGGGAAACTTTGGAGCAAATGGATTTAAGACTATAAAATTAATATTTAAACATGAAGCTGTGAGGGCAGACAATAGATATACACTATAGACATGCTTACCTCTCATTTTCTTTTAACCATATCATGAAATGTTTTCTAACTAAATAGGGACTGGAAGGGAAGCTATGTCTTTCCATCAAAAATCAGTATGTTTTAAAATTTAGGATTAGTTAAACAAATTAATAAGACTGTCACTATTGCAACTTCAGAAAGCATGCATAAAGAAGCCTTTTGCAACTACATGTAAGTATCAGATCCAGAGACATCTATTTTTGTCAGGTAAGAGAGGCATTTCCTCAAAAAATCATAATTTATATTTTTTAGTTAGATACTTGAAGCTGAGCAAAATGAAACTGGGGGGTAAGGGATGGCAAAACTATGCATATAACACAGCACCAGTGGCCACGTTATCCACTACTCCATTTAAGCTAGTCCAACTGCCAGGTCATAAAATGTTCAAAGCCATTAGTATTATGTCCATGCTATGACTAAATTAAGATGGGCTAAAACCAATGTGCTTAGTTTTTCTGTTGGCTTGTTGTTTTTTTTTTTTATGGGTTCTTTTGTGTGTGTGTTTTGTTTTTTGTTTTCTTTTTTTAAGAAGTTCCCTGACTGTGGTATAAATGCCATTAACTGTGTGAGCTGGTGCTACATGAATTAATACTCGTGCTAGCCACATGAACTGCTGTGAAATGTGAGGTGAGGTTTTTCACAGTTACCGATCACGGTAGCTCTGAGTGCAGCTCAGGCGAGTGCCTTTGTATAGGGGTTTGCAGGAGATGTGTTGGTATCTACATGGCTGGCAAGAGAGAGGCGCTTGCTAAGGTTGCAAGGGAGTGGTGCTTTACTCTGGCAGTTTGGTGATGAAAAGGTGAAGGTGAAAAATGGGGGTACTATGGGAAGCAGGAGGGAAGCAAAGCCTGATCCTTGAGCCTGATCTATGAGACCAAGCTACAAGCTGCAGAAGTATTGCTAATGATCGCATCTACTTGTTTCATCAAAGGGAGAATGTGTGTTCTTTCAAAGAATCCCTGAGGATCATATATACTGTATTTATATTTTTTCCTTTTAAAAAATAGTTGTCATTTGTGTTGGAAAAATTGTATTTTGCAAGTATTTTGTTTTGCTTGACTTTTTTCACCTTCAGGAAAGTGGTACTCAAAGTCATTTAAAAAGGTATGAAGAAAGTCTATTGTCAGATACCGATTTGAGTAATTCACCATTTACCTTGCAAATGCAAAATTTAGCTTTCAGGATGCTGATTTTTTTGTGATTCATTTATGATCTATGACAGCCATCTCAAAAATAACATTTGTGAGATTGTTACATTGGCATCTTTCTTGTAATAAACATTTGTAGAGCAATTGAAATTTGGTAGATGAACGGTGCTTCAAAATATTGAAACTGTTTACTGTGGGATGTTACAAAAGAATCTTTTTAATCTCAACAAAATGAAGTAAAAGCAAAGTTCTTATCAAACACATGTATTAGTTTTCTTAATTCCATTCTCTCTTCTGAAGGGATTAGAAAACATAGAGTGTTCAAGAGTAGCTCCTTATCTCCCCATCCATTTATAAATTTTGGGTTTTCAACAGTACTGAAATGTGAGCTATAGAACTGCAAAGATCTATTTCCAGAATCCAACCAGAAGTGTAGCTGGTTCTACAAACACCAAGATCCATGCAATATAATTTTGAGCTTATTTTCTTGATATTTATTCAGTTATCTGTGCATAATTCTGCATGTAAAACATCAGATATACTTTTGGACAGAAATATTTATATCAAACTTATTCAACTAAAATTATTTTTAAAATTAAAATTTAAAATATTAATAGATTAACATTTTCCATAAAGCTTGCTAATTTTGTAGAAATTATTAAGAAATGTCTCTCTTTGCCTTGAAACAAAAAGTAGAAAGTGAGCATTTAATTTAAGGAAATGGCACGTACAAGAAATGGTTTCTATGTTGCTACCCGATTTTTATGTTTTATGATGCACACAGTTCTGGTCTCCTGTAATACACTACCTCTCTTAGTGGAAGACATCTTCCATTAGTAGCAAGATGAATTATTTGAAGTTTTGATGGTGAGAGGAAAATAAGCTGAGGACTGCTGAAATTCTGAAGTAGTTTTTCCAAACTGGAATATTTCTGACTGTAATTTCAATTCAATCAGAAAAAAAAAAAAGAAACAAATTTTGCTTAGGATCCAGAAGAGTAGTTCGATAATCCTGTTATAAATGTGTTCTGCAATCACGTCAATACATTCCAGTCTGTCACACAAATATATAAGAAAAAACCCCAAAATATGGAGCAGAAGAAGGTTCTCTACTTTGTGTGTCTTCCGCTATGGAAAAGCTTGTGACGTATAACATATGTGGTGGCTAGTTAGGGAAAATTCCTCAGATCTGGCAGGTGGAAAGCTGAAAAGCTATGCATTTGTTTGCAATAGCAGACAATAACAAGGACAGTTAAAATCAAATCGTAATGGACCTGACAAAAAAGAACAGAATGATTAATTATTTTATTCTGCCTAATTCACCTTTGAGACTTGTTGTAAAACTTAATTAATTGCTCATGAAACACTTTGACATCATCATATGAAATAAGTTTGAGATGTATTGGTGGTAGTTTTTTCTCATAAAAGATACATTATAGCCTACTACAATATATTCTTTCTCAGTGAAATAAAGTAATAGTAAATTTGATGTTTATAATGGTTCTGTTATATTGCAAATATTTTTTCTAATTATATATGTTCTGTACATAAACAAGGAGTTGCTTTGTAATTATTTGCCATTGCTATTTCCAGAGATGAAAAAAAACTGGTATAGGAGTCATATGCTGAAGGAGAATATGTGCTAAAAGTTGAGTGAAACACTTATCAGTCATAAGAATGATCAGCACAGAGTGAAAACTGTTTTCTCAAGCATTTATATATCAATTTATAAACATTCTTTGACTTTACAGCCCAGGAAGTCCAAGTAGCAAAGAGTGTCTTCTTGTAGGCATAAAGATTCTTTTAAATGGATACACTCTAAAAGACTTTACCACAAGCTTAACTATTAAGTCTGCAGAAATACTGATATTTAGAAATGTAAGCATGATTCTGTGCAAATTTCTGTGGAAATAATGGTGCAATGCAGCAGCACTTACTGGGAATGAGAGTGCCAGGGAATTGGCTCTGAGAGTTCTGATGTAACACTCTAATGTTTCTCTGTGTGCTAGGATTTTTGGACTTGGTGGTAAACAACTTAGAGATGCTTTAAGATCATAGGGGTTTCTTTCAGGCAGGATTTTTTGGATCTGTGCAACTCTGAAATTGCATTGGCTTAGTTTTTTTATTTCCAACACACAGGTGTTCATATATGTAGAAATGCAATGTTCTTAGCTCTTCCACTTCCAAACTTCTCTGTAGAAATTGTTTCCTAACACTTTGTCTTCATGTTCACATTTTGCATCAATCTCCTCTCCCTTTTGCTCATCTCATATCTGATGTAAAAGAGAATCTAGGATATCTCCATAATGAAAATGATAGACACCCTCAGAACTCAATTCATCCCATCTACCTAAAATATTCGGTGTAAAATGGGATGATGCTGTTGGCTAGTTTGGACACACAAAATCAGAGAAGATCCATCCCTTTCTGAAATGTTTTCCCTTTGTGAAATATTTTCACAATTGAACAGTATTTATTACTGTACAAGATTAAGAGTAGCTACTGCATGATTTTGTAAGAGAAAATAAAAGGAGTCTTCATTTTTCACTAAATAATCAAAATAAACAAGGGCTAAATGTAAAATTCAATACTAACACACAAATTTAATTTCTGAAAAGACTAAAACTGATTTCACAATGCAATGTGAAAATGTAATTATCAAGTATCTAATATAGATTTTACCATAATTATTATAGTTATAATTAACATTTATCAGGTAAATATAGATAATTCTTTAAACTCTTCTTTTTCTATGACAACGTGTAAATTAAAATAATTGATAACATAGTTAAATTTGTTACCATCACAACCTGTATCTGTTTGTAATGAATCATGTGAGAGAACATATTATAATTTATTAACACATTCATATAAAATTGAATTAATCATTTGAGGTCACCTAGATATTTGTACCTAAATCATGTAATGAATTTGGCCCTTGTTATCTTTTTCATTACTGAATGTGCAGGAGTTCTGCATGTTTGGATTTAGTACTTGACAGTTTTCAACAGTCCTACACCCATCACACAGTTTCACTTTACCTTCTTTTTGTTAAGCTGTCAATCAAAACAACTGAAATCAGTTTGAGTCATAGAATCGTAGAATGGCTTGCACCGAAAGGAACATTTATAGGTCATCTAGTCCAACATCCCCAGAAACTAGCAGGGACATCTTCAAGTAGATCAAATTGCTCAAAGCTCTTTTGCACTGACAATGCTCCTGTTTCCCAATAGAATGAGTGTCCAAAAAGCTCTTAAAGTTTATGACATCTAGAGATGAGGCAGGAAAAAGGAATACATGTGAATTCTAAGGGTTAGGAATGAAAAATAATGCATGTTTTTCTTGTAGTGAAAGGTAGCTTTGCTTTATTCATAGACATAACTGGAAAACAAAATCAGGAAATCGTGTTTGACTTTATGTTTAAAAACCGGATATCTCAAATGATCATATAACTAAAGTTTAATTATACTACCCTTGGAATAAACAGACTACAACTCATTCTTACTGATAAGCACTTTTTTCTTTTTTTTTGGTAAAGAATCTTCCATTTGCTTTACAGATTTCGCTCTGTTGCAAGAAGTTCCAAATTTAGCTGTACTGAAGACAACTTACCTCTCTGTTAACCTCTATGGTAATTTTTGCACGTATATAGCAAGCTTCAACAGGAATTTCACATCATTAGATATTACTGAGTCTTTATTTGTTTGTTTTATGAGTCATTGGAAATTATGTGCAGTCATAAAATGTAAAAAATTTTAAGTTTAAATTGTGTGGGTTTGTCTTTAAATTTTATGTTTTCTCCTTTTTAAAAAAAAAAAAAGTTTTCATGAGTGTGCTAGAATTGACAAAAGATCTAATGCTCTCAAGCCATGAACTCTTCAGGGATGTCAAGGATTATCATCTTCTTCCCTACACTGGAAAAATTTTAAAAATGGAGTTGCCCAATAAAGCACCCCAGAAGGTTGTGATGGTTTTTTGTGTTGATACCTATGGTCTGAGTACCATGTCCACTTCATAGTCAGGAGGATTCCTAAATTATAGGAGGAAAAGTCTGCTGCCAAGTTTATGCACAGGCACACATGCTTTCACTGGTCACAAAAAACAAACCAAGTAACAACAGGTGATAGGGAAGCTATGGATTTTTTTTTAACTCTTGTGCTAGGTTTTAGAAATTGGTGATAGTGGTTGCCTTTAGATATGAGATAAAACCTCATATTATTTACTTGCAACAGTGTGATGTCACACATTACCTTCATGGGAATAGAGAAGGAGTCTTGTTTGATAAGATTATAACTTTCAGACTCTAGTAAACTTTTTTTCAAACCTTCATGCCAACCATCTGTTAAAGCATCTCTGCAGAACTAGCCATCTGCTAAGTATTAAATCTTTTCCAGTGCTGTGCTTGTGCATATTTTTTCAGGGATATTTAAGTTTTCTCTTTCAGCTGATATTGTACCAACAAATATGAATAAGTACATTATTCTTATAATTAAAACTCTTGCAGTATGCGTGCTCCAGATGTGTAAATTTTAGTACATTAGTCACCATTCATAGGCTAATGTCCCATCAGAACATTAGTTTATTATCCTTTATCTAATTCAAAACATAAACTAAATTTCTATTATCTTGTGATAACATAACTCAGGATTAATAAGTAGGTAATAGCCTTTTCCTGCCTTCTGCTCACAGTGTTAGAAGTAATTCAATAATGTTTAATTCTCTTGCAGTCATTATGTATAGCAAATTTGTAATCTGAAAGGTAAAATTGACATACATCAAATTGGGGAAAAAAAAGTCTTGTGCTTTACAAAAAGGACTGCTATATAATCTCATTTGTGACATTGGCAAATATATTGTATTGTCTTATTATGGCTTTTGCAGTTGGTGGTACTATAATGAAACTAGTTTATCGATGTGCTAGCTGGATGACTGCAGTATTATTTGTTGTCATAGATTTTTATGATAGCTTCAAATATAATTTTCATTTGTAGTTAGCAAGAAAAATAAGCATAATGATTCTGTGCTGTATAAAATTACAAAAAATTTATAGGTTTATTCTGCTTAGTGCTTTATTTCTTTGAAGCATAACAACAGTATACTGTAAAATACATTATTTTCTAAAACTATGAATAGTCATTGAAACACAATTAATGCAGGAAACCACTAATTTCAATCAGCTGAGATTTTGCCATAATGAAAACTGCTATAGAAACTGGAAACCTCTAACAATTCAAAAGTACAGTTTTGATGGTTGAGGTAAACTGAGACATAATAATTGAGAGAATTAAATAGTGAAATTATAGGTGAGGTATTCTCAAGAATATTTAATTTAATTTATTTGCTATGTTTTATGAGACTCACATACATTTCCTTTATGGAGAGTTCATGTCATATTAGGTTTTTGGTCTTCAGTCTGGGTAACCAACAGTTGAATGTACTGAGGTTCATTATTGTATCTATGGACAAGTATTTTAGGCTTTAATATATTTTTAAACCATTTTTTACAGGTATTTTGGTGTGCCTGCTGTAGGCATTCTACTCTCCTTTACATCTGTAGGATTTTAGATTGAATGATAAATTACAGTATTTATTTCTCTAAATAATTTTTTAATGTTGGAGAGGGAAGCAACAGACAAATGGAAGTTATCTTTGCATCTTTCCTCATATTGCTCGTATAATTAAAAGTATGACAACCCTTACTATTTCTACTTTAGACCACATGTGAATATTGTGAATATTTGGGTTCTTAAAAGGAAACAAAAGTTCATATTGTTAATGAAATGCAATAATATAAAATATCATAATCTATTTCTATAACATTAAAAGTACTCAGTACTTTTGCTATTTTTAGTGAAAATCGTTTAACCCCTGTAGCACTGTGCAGCATAGGAAAATTGGGACCCAGTAAGAGTAATTGTGAAGAAAATGTGGTGTAACTTTTTTAAATACAAAAAGGCTTATCAGTGTTACAAATGGAAATAAATAAAGCTGAAGAGAAACAGATAAATTAGGCACAGGGCAAACTTATATAGTAAAACACTTGAACTTCCTCAGGTATTTTTATTAGTTGCTCATATTTTTCTAGCTTAAGTCCTAGGCTCTTTTCTCATCATGGAAATTACTTTTGTTTGTTTACAAAGATATCAATGATGTTTCATTTATTGTTTCTGCTGTCTCCAATATTAGCCTTGAACAAATCAACTGCAGTCTTATAAAACCATAGAATCATCAAGGCTGCAAGAAGCCTTTAGGATCCAGTCCAACCATTCACCCAGCACTATCACTGTAACCCCTAAACTGCTAAACCGCATCACCCAGCACCTGATCCAGATGTCTATTAAACACCTCCAGGGATGGTGACTCCAGAACCTTCCTGGGAAATCTACTCCAATGCCTGACCACCCTAAGAGTGAAAAAATGTTTTCTAATACCTAATATGAACCTCCCTTTTCTCAGCTGAAGGCTGTTTCCTCTGGTCTTCTCATCGCAGGCATGGCAGAAGAGATCAACCCTCATCTCACTCCAGCCTCCTTTCTGCCAGTTGTAGAGAGCAATGAGGTCTCTCTGAGCCTCTTCTTGAGACTAAACAAACCCAGCTCCCTCAGCCTTTCCTCATAAGACATGAACACAATCAAATGAACTTCTGAGATATTCTTCAGTTTTCCTGAGTCTATGATTTTATGCTATTGAAGGGTACAAACAAACCCTCTATGGCATGATGCAACAAGGAAAAGAGCAGAGAGACAGGATGTAAAACTATGGGATGCTAAGCCACTGACATTTATGGCTGTTACTGAGTTGAAAATTCAAATTATTTTCTATCCAAAGAAACAGGAAAAGCTGAATGTATGTTCTCCAGATTAACAAGGCAATGTTATCTTCCTGATTGCACTGTTATTACTAAGATTAATTTTGCTACAAGCCTTATCTAATTAACACTTTGCCATTGCTAAACTACTAAATATGACAATTCTTATTTCAATACAATCTTGAAATTTGCACTTACCTTTTTACAAATGTCTACTTTTTAAAATTTCATTTACCTGACCTGAAACCAAGAAAGGGAAGCCTTTATGTTTAATGACTTGTGTCATTAAAACTCAGCTGTTTCGCTATTTACAGTTTTGTTGACGAAAAGATTAGCACAACCCTTCTGCCCAATTATGAAGTTTTTTTAAGATAAGCTAATGAGAGCACTATTCCAAGTCTGAACTTATGCAAGGCATCTGCTACTTCCATATTCTCTGTTTATATCAATTAAGACAAAACCAGACAAGCCCATCTGCACTTTTTCCTAGTTCAGTCTCAGCAAAACAAACTCTTTTTTCAATATTCAAGCCTGGTTCTATTCAGATATATCTGAAACTTCATCTGTGTTGCATCAAATTCTCATTCACTCATGAATTCATCACCTTAGTGGTGTTACTACTTCTTCTTCAGTTATCCTTGAGTAGCCCTTTGTGATCATAATGATTGATAAGTCTCTTGGATCAATGCTATGAAATTTTTAGCACAGATTTTGTAATACATATTTTAATGATGGATATGTCTGGATCCTGACGCATAGTAATGATATGTTTTGAAGCCCTATTTTGAGATCATTATCCTTCTGATCTTTGAAGGTCTGATTATAAAGGACTCTTATTTCCATGATAAATAGGTGCTAAATTATTCCTGGCTTCCTTTACTCATAGTATCCACTCTGTGCAATTCAGGATGAATGAACAAGAGATTTACTAGTTATTACCGATGTTCTTGCAGGCAAGTAGCATAAAAGTAAGGGTAATTTTCTAGAGGAAAGAATACCAGACAGTGGAGATTAGGCAAGAGAACACTGGTACTTCTGTCTTGGAGGTCTGAAATGAAAGTTTATCTAAAGTTGGGAGGGGGTAGGATAGTTCATGTGTCAGGTATTGTGTCTTAAAGCAATTGCTCTTGGAGCATGAAACTATCACTCTTGGAACATACAACTTGTGGCTAATGGAAGCCCAGAATTACCTGTGCCTGACCTGGCCCATCTTAAGTTTTGTTGGATAGTGTTCCAAGTCTTTCGTGCAGAGTGTCAAACATGGATATCTACCCAAAAACAGAAGTATGTTAGTTCTGTAATAAAAAAATCTCATGTTTTACTGCAATACATCAGGAGAGCCAAAACATCTAAATAAAACAAAGATCCTTCATTTCAGAATATCAGATAAAAATTCGTATGATACTGCACCACATATTTTCCTTGCATATAAGCAAAAACAGTATATCCAAGACATTTAGATTTCTTTAAAAACCACTAGGTCTTGGCTTCTCTCTTCTTTATTATTTACCTATTTGAAACCTTGAATTGCAAACTTGTCCTTAAAGTGAAAAATAAATATATAAAAATCGCTGTGATTACCCTTCCTTAAATAAGTTGTATATTTTTTCACTGCAGAAGACCTGATGAATGTGAATTTGTCTCCTATCAAACTATTAATATGCTTAAGGATTCCTAAAGCAGGGCTGATAGAATTACTCCCTTTTTCAAGACACTGTAAATGTCGCTCTTGCTCGGCTCGGCTCCCAAGAGCCTCAACCTGTCCAGGGAGTCTCCCAGGCGATCGGTGATGCCTGCAGGCAGAATCCTTAGAGCAACAGGC
>JAWWMU010000153.1:71333616-71372436 GCA_035048155.1 Cinnycerthia olivascens | reverse complement strand
GTAATTACATATATACATATATACATATATACATATATACATTAATTGGCAGTAAATTAAGTTAATTTTTCTCTAAACCAATCTGTTTTTCCTGTAGTGGTGCTTGGTAAGCAATCTGCTTGCCCTTAGTTCAGCCCAAGAGTTCTCTCATTCCAACTCTTTCTTTACCATATCCGATCCCACTGAAGCAGGGGAGAGAGCAAGCAGCTGGGTGAGAATTTAGCTGCCACATGGGGCTGACTCACCACAAGATGTCTACATAAAGTAGTGTAAAAAGTGTGTTGTATTAGCATGTAAAAGAAAAGTGTGGACAAAACACTGACATTGCTGTGAAAAATTAGTGGGTGAATAAGCTCTGGGAAGCCCCTGCCTGCTGGCATACACAGAATCAAATACCTGGATGCCAGATGTCTGTGTCACTGTAGACTCCATCTGCAGCACATGCTTTTATGCCATATGCTACTTTATATCAAATGGTGGAATGATTGCATAATAAATTTTTTGAAAAACAGCTTTGTTCCCATCTCTCACTGCTCTTCTTTATTCTCTCATCTTTTTCTGTCACCTTTGAAAAATAAGTTCCATAGGCAATGGTCTTTCTATGTGTTTTATTTCCCCTTTCTGTCCAAAAGAGGATCACAGAACTGTTGGGATCTGAAGAGTTAACACTCAAATATTAGTGGCTAATTAGTCTGGCAATTCACTGTTGTGCAAGTGCATGGTATTTCTTTTTAAGGGACTAGCATTAATGTTATAATTACATTTTCACATATTTTAATTTTACAGGATATAGAAAAATTATGTATAACTTTGTAGATCTTTTAGTTTGTTTGATTTAAGTTTTGTTTTTGGTTTTTTATTTGCAAGACTGTGGAAACATTGACAATGCAAAATTTCATCATAATTAAATTGAATTTTTTCCTTTTCTTATAACTCGGAACTTGATCATCTTTTTATTGTAGAGACAAATTATCTTTTAAAAAAAGAAGTTGTTTGTAAAATGTAGTTAATTTGCATGTAGAGAGTTGTTTCTCTTATCATCAGCTTTCATGTTTTTATTGACATTCATTCATTTGGTCTCCTGTTTCTCTCTCTGTACCTTACTATCCTGAAAAAACAGCTTAGTTGAATCTAGGTATAGTTGCTTTATCCTAACCAGAAGCTGGAATTTAGCTCTAGTTTTTGTCTTTCATGAAACATCACAATATTCTTGGAACTTTTGTTTCAACCTGGTTTATTCACTTTGCAAACCAACCAATCTCATTTAAATAAGTACACATATAGTGCAATAAAAACAGTGTGAGACGAGAACCCAGCCGCTGACATTTTACTTATGTTGTTATTTTGGCTATACATTTAAAAATGCAGCAAGGGATGAAATCTATCTTTCCTTACCATCCTTCAGAACTTTGGATAAGAGTTGCAGGACATTCTGCAATTCTGCATTCAGTAATTCTGTACTCTGTCAAATTGCATGGCAGTTGCATTTTTTTCTGAAAAAAAGCCATATCTTTTTATAAAAATGTTATGTATACATGGTCTATTGTGAGTGTTAAAAGAACCATAAGACTGTCTAGGTCATGAACAATAATGAGTTGAAAGAACTAAGATATTGCCAAATAAAATCTGGACAAAATTAGTCACAGGCTCAGTACAGGTTTTCATTGTGCTAAATTCAAGTAAGATAATTTTTGACACATATACCACTCCCCAGTGTGATGGGGAGACCAATGTCCCCAAGAAAACCCCTAATAATCTTAATAGAATTTAAGGTTCTACTTGTCTTTGCATTCTGCCAGTCAGCCTACTCTACCATTTTCTCCTACTCTCCTTTTTCTCCCTTGATTCTGCCCACTGAGTAATTGTTTTTGAAAGAAATAAAAAATAATAAAAAAAAGACCAACCTTTCAGATTAATATCTGTTAACTGATAAAAAGTGAAGACAATATTAGTCACTCAATAGAAAAAATAACAATATCTGTAAATTAGTATTTCAGACTTTCTGTGTTTTGTAGTACAAGATTCTCCTGAACTTCATTTATGTCACTGTATAGTGAGAAACAGATCTAATGCCATCAACACTCCCAAGTGTCAAGAAGTAATAACAAGATCATAAAATTTAGTAAATTTCAGGATTTCTTTTCTGAACCTAGAATCAAGACAATAGAGGCAATTTTTTTTTACAGAGACTAAGAGAAAAGTATTGAAATATCCTCCCAATGTAAATATTCTCAGAAAACAGATCAAAAATCTCCCTTTTTCATTGAGATCTTCACACAGCATAGGTTGGAATTTATCCACCACTTGCTTTGGGCCAGTCTTTCAGGATATGCTTCTCAGCTCTGCTAGGCATTATGTACAGTGTCAAGTTTTGTACGGAATTGGTGTTGCCATTTCACAGGGTTTCCCTTTAGTTTAAATCAACTCAGTGTTCTGTTCTAGCTGTGAAATGTCCAGCTTGACTCTTGTTTCTCATAAGGCATTTGGAAACATTTCCTCCGAACTGAGATAAACTGAGATAAACATCTATCTGATGTAGAAACTGGCAATTTATCTTTGATATAAGTAGTTTTATGTCATCAACACTCTGAGAGGCACAATTGCAGACAGAACTGAAAAACAGGGGGTTTTATATACCTGTGTGGAATTTTCATTTCCTCAAAATAACTCTTAAAAGTTTCAGAAAAATCTTGTTTCCTTTGTTAACTCAACAGCTCTCCTCTTCCAGATAACTATATCACTTTTAGTGCAAATACTTGAATGTTAGATTGATGTGGGGCTGGCAGCTGAAAGTCTATCACCGACTTTTAATGGGAATTGATTAGATCTTGCTGGAACTTATGCAAATGAAATTCAATTGCTTGAATGTGTGCAGAAAATTATCATAAACATGATGCAAGTGTAGCAGAAAGGTGTTCATTTTTTCATCTGAATCAATGTTTGAGGAAATAAACTTACCATACTTGCTGCATCCTGGAGAGGATAAGGGAGGTAGCAGTTACTTAATAGGCCACTTAGAAAATTTTTAGAGATAGCCTTTTAGTTTACCAAGAGGAGACATCACTTGAACATTTGGGGAAACTTATTACAATTTGATAGATGTTGTAATTTGCTAGGTATTACTGACTGTGTCGAAGGACGATGCATTATCCTCTTTCTCCATTGACTGTTATTGTGTCTATTGGATCAGGCTCAAAACTTATATAACTTATATCTATACTGGCATGGAATTTTCTTGGAGTTTGGTGCCTAGCCACAGGAGAATGATAGCTTTTGGACTGTATGGATACTTTGAGATCAATTATCTTAATTTGTTCTGCTGGCAATTAAACTAATTAGAGCTGTTCATTCCTTATTTTATATATTCCATGTCACGTGGCATGCTTTTCTGACTAAGATTGTCATTTGAGACACTTCTAAGATCACTGAAAAATAATTCAACTTGTCATATTTTTAAATAAAATATGTTATTTTCTACAAGTTAGTACATCAGTGTAAATAACAAGGTAGCATGGCATGACTCATAGTCCTTAAGATTCATTTCTTAAATCCATTTGTGTAATTTGAGATTGTACTGTAATTTCTAAAATGCTTATTATATTTTTAGCCTTATATTTAAAAAACAAAATCTTCTATCATCTTAATTAAAGAGAGAGATCACTAAAAGGAAAGGATAAAACTTAGTGCTATCTAGAGATCAAAAGACCAGATCTTTCAGTCCTTCTCACAGTCATCAGAATTGTTTTGTCCGAGTAAGATTTAAGAAAAGAACTTAGCTTTCTTCTGAGGTATTACCAGTACAAATAGCTGATGTCCAGAGCTTGGGTTTACTTTACAAAATGTTTTTATCCAAAATATCTTGGCATTTTTATTTTCCCTGTTATTTGTCTTTATCACAGGAGACATTGTCTATCTTCCCTGTACCTGCCATTTGGCAATTGCAATAGAAATGAGATAGTTATCCTTTGCTAGCAGTACTGGCAGACCACAGTGATGCCTGATCAGTGGTTTTCCTTTGTTTTGAGGCCTGATGTGCAGCACAGTAGTAGTACAATTCTTTTTTTCATGCCTGGGGAAGTCTGAAAAACAAATGGAACATGTGAGTGATACATCCCAGGAGCTAACATTTATTCTTCATTTACAGAGGCAATAATGATGCCTTGAGTAAAATCAAAAGAAGCTCTGCCTCTGCCTTAGCTGAAACCAAGATTTTCTTTTCTAGGTTGCAAACAGGTATGATACCTTTTGTTACCTTTGTCTTACATTTGCCAAGAGAGGAAATTTTGTTGTGTTCTGCTGCAAAGGGGTAATCTCTGCCAAGCTATTACTTTTGTTCTTTCTCATTATTTTTTGTTATACAAAAAAATGCTCTTTTATGGGTAAATTAACAAATAAAAAGAACACTGAAATAATGGAAACATTAATATAATGTACATGCTTAGGTTTACTATCACTGGTATTCCTTTAGCAGAAAGTGGTTCTCTATTGCAAGTTTAGGAAATGTAGTTATTATTGTAATATCTTTAAGAATAAATAAATTATTTTATTGTGTGACTTGATGGCTTGAACTCATAAAACCTTGACTTCCCAACAAAACTCTACAAGTAACCTCTACATCTACTGTTTAAACTGTTATGCATGACAATTTTGAGCTAGGTACATACCTTGCTGCAAACAATAACCTGGAGGCATTGTGCATCCAAATGTCTATTGAAGGCTAATGATTAAGCTGTTAACCAATTTAGTCTAATTGTAGCTTGGTTGTGCTAAAATATAAAACTAACAATTCAGCTTTTTCCCTGAGTCTTTTAAATTACTCTTTCACCCCTACTGAGCAAGTGTCTAATTAAAAGCTTTTAGCTTTTCACTGTGCATGCTTTCAAGTGAAGTTGTTCAGTTTATCAGGACTCACTTATCACTTGATTTAAATAGGAAAAAAAGGAAAAAACATATTTTTACATGCTTTTTTTGCCACTTGCCTTGAAAATTTTTGTTAATTTTATTATTAAGTAAACCCCATGAAAATCAGAAATACTGAAATAACTCCTTATAACATTAGTTGCTTTCTTCATGATTTAAAATGAGAAATAAAAATATAACCAATATATTAAAAAAATGGGACTTGCAAAGGAGTAGATTAGAGTCCTGTGTCTTCTAGAAGTGTTGAGAATGAGTAGACTGGATTTTGGATTTTTTTTTTCTTTTAATTGGTTTGTTTGCTTTGTTTGTTTGCTTGTTTTAAAGATTTTTTTGGGGGGTATGTGTAATTGTGCTAAGCTTTTTCGTTTATTGGATTAATTTTTTGTTTCCATGTGTGACCATTGTGAAATATAGGGAAGGATGAAGACTGAAAGATGATACAGAAGACTTCTTAAACAGCTTGCAACCCAAGAAAGCCTGATCTTCAAAAGTAATCAAACATTAAGAGAAAAACCTGTCTAAATGCTGCTGGTGTCCTCAGCCTTCCTCTGCGGCCTTCAGCTTCACTCCCTTAAATTGCTGAGTTCAGATAATCTGTGAAGGGGACTAAGATATTAGGTAGCCTTTCCTGCTGCTCAGAAAAGTGGTGGTCCTTATCTTTTTTCTAGATACAGGTAAGCAATTTTTATTGCTAATTTTAAGCAACCTGGCTTAAAATTAATTACCTAAATGTCTGAAGAGACCTTTTTAGTGCTTTAATAGTCATTTGACAACACATGAACTTACAGGTGGGTACTGGCAGGACTGAATACAAGGTGTTTTCCAAGGGTAAATGTACTTGGCAGGGAATTCAAGCACAGTTTGCAACAAACCCAGCTGGTCACGTTGTACTTAAAGTAAATGAGCCTTAGAGTGGTCCATTCAGATATTATGAGGAGCCAAGTACAATCCTGCTTCAAGTGCATTGCCACACTTTTGTCGTCGGGGGACAAGGGGAAAATGGGAGGGAGTGTAGAGCTGAGAGGATCTCAGAACCCACAGTTCGGAAATGAATGTGGCCTGGGTTTCAGACTGCAAGAGAACATCTCTAATTATATCTTTACGCTAATAAACAGTGATGGAGAACAGTTTGAGGGTCCTTGGTTTACACTTGGCTTGGGTCAACTTGTGTTCATCCAAACAATTCCTAGGACTGATCTGGAAGTTAACGTATGAAAAACTACTTGGATGGTAAGAGAATTTAATCATATGGATATAGGCTGTTCTGGGCCAATTGTCCTCATGTCATTTTATGGGCCCAGATACTATGTATATTAATCCTGCAGGAATAGCTCAAGAGGCTAAATGGAAGTTGACTCCGAGCTTTGAACTGAAATTTTCAGCCTTGGCATATGGTACAATAAGTGCAATATTACATATACTTCTTCAATATAAATATACACATTTGGGCTAATTATGCTAGACTTTCTTTTAGTCAAACACAGGAATGTTGGAATGACTCAGATGATGTACCCCATTTTAGATAATTTAAATGAATAATTATCAATCTCTGTCTAGTCTGTGGGATGCTCCTGGAAATGAATGTGAGATTTGTTGATTTTCTTTTCTTTTGCATCCCTCGTAATCTTGGGATCAAGTCACAGTAAGTGTAAATGAAGCAAGGTATGGTGATATCCAAATGACTGATTGTAATCTGTCAGTACTCTAGTTATTTGTGATCACAGAAACGCCTCTCTTACACTGCAGATTAGTATCCATATCTATCACCCTATTTTCTGGTATCTCCCTGTGTAGCTGGCTCTAAGAGGCAATAGATGTCATATCTCATTCAGCTGTTGAGGGCAGTTCTTTAACAGCTGCCAAGATATCTTGCCTCTCATCTTCTGCTGTTTCCTTTGGGGTTTGGTGCGTCTTCTTCAGCATATATTTACCCATCCAGCAACAATCTTGTGACATGCTGAAGCCTGACATGCTCAAATGTGGACCTGCCTCATCCTTTCTCCACTTTAGCATCTTTCCCTGCACCTCTCATGACTTTCCTTTGTGCTGACTGGTGATGACAGCCTCTTCTCTGTCACTTCCCTTCTTTTCTTATATACGCCCCAGATTGATTTTGGACACAGGCCAGTGACAGAGTTAAAACCAAAGATGCTTCATAAATCTCTGTGCCTATTTACAGTTATATGTAATTCAGCTTTCCCACTGGGTCAGTGGAACTGGCACTGATATGTTAGCAGGGAGCAACACAGGTTGACTTGTTGTCAAGGCAGTCATGAGGGTGAGTTTACACAGCCTGAAACTGTGAGGAAAACATCTTTTTTACTTGACACTGAAGCAAAGCTAAATTGGAGTGGTAGGGATAATGAACAGAGAACCTCCGCAAGATGCCATTTTTAGAGCTCCTTTCCAAAACAAAAGCATGCTTTAAATCCATGGCTCTGTTATTGTCTGCATTTAGACTCTGCTCTCTCAAAGGTAATTTTACAAGCAGCAATAAAGCACTTCCCAGCATGTAACATTAGTGTTCAAGTGAAGCTGTTACTTTTTATTTTTTCAAGTGGAGTTGAATGATTAGTAAAGGACCCAGAATTTAAATTGCCTCATCTCTAGTAAATGTTAACACATGCCTCATATGGCTCCCTCTGAAAGTCTGCATTATCTGGCAAGTGAACTGTATGTATACATATAATTATGTAAACACATTCTCCCCAGTGTGATTCATGGCGATTTAGTGCAGTCAGTGGAAGTTTTTTGATCACTATTCTCATTGTGAGCTGTTTAAATATCCGCCTGTCTAGTTGAGAGTCAAATTCAGTGGCTATCTAGGGGTGTGCATGATAAAAATATTTCCTGCACCACTGGTGGTATGAGCTGGTCACCTTTTGCTCCAGTCCAGTCTTACGCTTTTTTCCTGACTGTACCCATGATATCTTTCTTGAGAAAGATTTATTCCTTCATTTCTATCTTTTTTTTTTGTCTAAAAATTCAGAAGTGCTGGTGGTTAAATTGTACTCAGGTGTGCTTTAAACCATGTGCTTGGCTCAATGCAGCTGACCTTTCATTCTTAACTGTTCAACAGCCAGACAGTATGCTGCAAGTCATGGTCATTGCCATGCTTGTCTTTCTGGAACAGTACCTTTATTTCACACCTCTAGACTTTATTCTGCACTAAGTCTATCCATTAAAAAAAAAAGTCTATCAGCATAAACCTGTCAAAACCCATGCTAGCTTTGCAGATTTTCTGTCGTTGTTGGTGGAGCTATTCATAATATCCCTGCACTGAGTGAATTGTTGCATGACTCAAAGTTTAGTTCTACAAGAGGTATGGAAGAGGTAATATAATGTCTTTCAAAAGTTGTGTGTGAAGAGCTGAACTAAGTTTATATCTGTAGCATGTTCAGGAGTCTGTGTGGCTCCTGATATAATCCTGAGAAGCCTGTGGCTTCTTACATTCTTGCTACAGATATTCTCCCTGCATGGAAGGATATTCTCCATGCATTCATTTGTGAGATACCCCTCACTGCAGCCAGTAGAGTCAACAGAGAAATGGGCACCACTTTTAGCTTGTGTTTTCTTCCATCTATCCATGTATTTATTCACTTATCCAGCCACGTGAGTATCCATCTAGGCAAAAGTTTTGCTTTACCTATACTACTGGCAGACAAAGTAGTAAAACCCTCTAGTCTAGATATATTTCAGCTCATTCCCTGATGAAATGGAACATATTGTATGTCCACTTAGTGATACTGCTATAATTGTCTTACAGAGAAGATTGCAGAGATAAAATCTTTCAGACAGTATTAAGGCCATTTTTAAAAATACAGTATATCAACATGTTGCTGCATATACCTCAGAATCTCAGCACCTCTTAATCCCTTTATTACAAAATGGTAAATAAATGAAGTGAGGAAGATGCACATATTTTAACATGGATATACCACCTAATATGTCCAGAAAGCACATCTATTTCTCTTTGTAAGTCCAATATCCCTGTTAAATTTCTGTATATCTATATCAACATGATATGATCTTTTCCAAGAGGACGAGCTAATTCTCACAGGGATGAGCACAATCAGCAACAATTTCAGATGAGGAAAATTGGCATAATAGGAATGATGCTGAGGAATGTGTAAACATTGAATAATAATTTAAAAAGTTGAATACAGCTGACAGTTAAGACAAAATATGATTAACTAGCCGACTGATTTACTGTCACATCTAGAAATAATGGATTCAGTTTTTACCAATAGAGCTGCAAACAGTGACTGTGAGAATACTTATGATTTGTAATTAATAAAAGAGTTTCAACATAAACAGCTTATGAAAATGCATATATGTCAAATATTTGTGTACAAATATGAATCTAGTAGAAGAAAAACAGTGAGGTCTCTAACTAGGAGAAAAGCTGGGATATGAAGGAAAACAAATTAGAAAACTAGTTAGACATTTTCTTTAAAGAGGGGTCGTAGTCTCTGGAATCAACTAAAAAATGAAATAATACGTTTTCTGAGTCTTATGGTATTCAGTTGAAGAACATAAATTTTCCCTTTTCGATTTGTACCCATTACTCCTTTTGCTATCACTGCAGTTTCTGATGCAGAACCCATCTCTGGCTGTCCAGTAGGACCCCCTTGGGTACTGAAAGGCTGCCTTGAGATCTTCATGCAGTTTTCTCTCTTCTACCCGACTTCCTCAGCCTGGAGGTCCTCTGATAGCTTTTTCTTGAGTGAGAGAATAGACAGTCAATACACTGGCATTTGCTTATCCTGAGGTTTTAACCACAAAAGCCAGCATTATCTATAAATTGGGGTATACTACTCCTCATAGTAGGGTTTCACTCTCTCACAAAGGTTTAGATATTGTCATATATATGTAAACTAACACATCTCCTACACTGGCCAGAGATCTGGAATATGCAATAACATTTTCTCTTCATTTCTGGAACAGGATTATTTGTACCTTAGTGGACATTCTTACATTGTAAGGCAACATTTTCTGAAGCACAGCTGGTAGAACAGGTGTTCCAAAGGCAAGAAAATTGTAGTCCTGGAGAACACAATGGGAATTTAATTTTTAAAAATATACATAATATGAAGGACCCATATTGGACCATATGGTCCAGCAGCATCCCAGAGTCTGTAATGGTTTTATGAATGATTAAGCACTGGCAGGTATGTACTGATTACATCATTGGGTCAGCATCTGGAGGCTGTGAGAAATCCTGAAGGATATTTTCTTGGTCTTTACTTGTCAGTGATTTATTATCCAAAATAAAGATTTGATTGCAAACTGCTGATTGAACTGGCAGAGAGGAAAGCAAGATGGACAAACACATTCGAGCAGGCTGTGACTCACTTGAGGGCACAGTAGCTGCCACTAATCTTGGTAGAAACAACATACGTGTGCCTTCCCTGCTAACAGCTGGAAACAATCCTGGAACTCTTATGCTACCGTATATTGACTTCTGAACTTAGCACGATATGTGTTCCTTCTACAAAAACAGCAATATTAAGGCCCTGTTCCTCGATTTTATTACAGGTGATTACATTCATCAAGGCACAAGAAATACAAGCATACAATGTGGTGCAGGTTTATTTCTTGATACATAATCAACATGCAAATTAGACTTAGTCTGCTTTGTTGCAAAACATGGGCATCCTAAAAGCAAAATCTAGCCTTCACAAATAACATTTGTGAAGATAATGTATTCCCTGCAACCTGTTTGAAATTATTTGGAGACTATTAATTACATCCCTCTTACACTTTGCATTTCAGTTCACCTGAAAGACCAAAGTTCTTTTCATCCTCTTAGATAACTGGTAATTAGAAAGAAAAATAGTTTATCTCTACTCATCACCCTTCCGCCCCTGCTAAAGAGTGTGTCACTTTAGCCCTCTGCCTCTGAATCAGGATTTTTTTAACAGGAAACATGAATGCTGAATGTCTTCATGTAGAAAATCCAAAATGACTACTGTGAGAAGATTAAAGTGAAGGTGAAATTATTGTATCCAACTAATTCTACTAATGTCCCTTGATAGTAGCATCTAGTGGCCAAAGACTTAGCCATTCCAAATATCAAATGAAAGATAATTGTTCACTCTTTATTGAAATTTTAATCTGGATTTTCTTCTTATTATAACAATTTTGAAAGCAATATCTGAGAGTATAATTCTATATATATTTAATCTTTGTTTTATAAGTTGATAAAATATGAAACTAAATCATAAAGACATTAAAAATTATCATATTTATTGCAGTTTTTATGAGACGTGCTGCCACAAAACACATAAAATCCCCTAGGATAAATCTACATCTGGTGCTGTCTTGATAACTGCTGAATTTACAATAGTGAAATATTTATGCAGGTTTTTCTTTTAAAGAAATAGCTGAAGTGTAGAGTTCTTTTGTATGAGATGAATTCTGTCATTTGCTGCTGGAAGGTACTGGTACAGTGTATCAGTGAGAAAGCAAAATATGTGTATGCCTGGAAGATGGTTAATTTTTTGAAGTGAAATATCTAGTTCCTATCATTTGTTTTCTGCTTCAGTATTGTTTTTGCCAGTCAAGCAGACTTGACTTGATGTTTTTAATTGGCCTCAAACAACAAAAATTTTGCCACTCATGTACAATGCCAACCATACCTTAAAACGTTCACTTTGTCTTTTTTTCCTATTTTATCTTCTACTGGTTTAGACAGAATAATATTTTTTGACTATAGATTGTAAAGCAAAATTGATAAAGTTGGGATATTGTTGTAAAGATTTAAATTCAGCTCGTCTGTTATTTAAATTCTCACTACAGCCTTCTTATATTTGCTAGAAATTGGTACACGGTACTGCATCTCAGTGGCATTTTCCCCATCACAGTCAGCCCAGGGGTAGTTAGTTTGTGGCTAAAGGGATACATTTGCTCTTGAAATGTAGGAAAGATGGGCATAACTCTGTCTTATGTCCTGCTCTGGAGATATTCTGGTGCCAATGAGAAGAATAATTCTAATATGTCTTTTTGAAAGGACATTGTCCTGCTGAGCATGGCAGCGTAAGGTAATTCAGACATTGTTTTGACCTCCTCTTCTGCTTTCTAGTAGAGTGATCAGAGTGTCTCTTGGACACTCTTGGAGGGCCCCCTCAGGCCTCTGACAAGTATCTTGCAGCTTTTGGTCATAAAATGTTGATGTAGACTTTATGCACCAAAAATTCTGGCTATCCTATTTTCTTCAATAATTATGATAATAACTTGAAAAGAGAATTTAATGAGGATCCAATAATGAGACACTACAGTATCAGTTGTTTTTAAGTTGCAGAATTAAGTTGCAATCTAACAAGTGACAGTGGGTGGATACGACTTTAGTTTCGAACTTCCTCAGTAGACGATTCTTTTTAGAGCAAAACTGCAATATGATTTTTTTTTTCCTGGTCAATTGCAAAGGAATCTTTCTTCTGTAAATGGCAAAAAAGTCTTTATTTCTTTGACTACCAAAATATTCTACGGGTCAGAGAGCTGAAGCTTCTTTTTGTCCAATGGCTTTTCAAAGAGAATCTCAAATATTCTTCTTAACCTTGTGAAAGACAAGAAGGTGGAAAATATTAATGAAATGGATGCTTTTTGTTGATGGGAACAATAGCCAGAAGAAGCTGGGTGGAAGCCATATGAAGATTAAATAAGGAAAAGGAGAACAGGCTTCTTTAGAGTGACCACTTGGCATATGATGGTCTAAAATATTATTGTAACTTTGGCTCTTCTCTTGTGTAGGAGAATAAAGCGTAATCACTTTCTAGAATATTCACCTTATCTTGGCATTAAAGCTGTAAACTAATATTCAAGTACAAATTTAAAATGTAGAATGTGTATCACTGGTGAACTTTTAAACCTTTGAATTTTGCCAATAACTAATCTCAACAGAGCTACTGTAAAGAAAGGAACCATACCAGATTTGTTTACACAGTTCAGTTTTGATGTACTGACTTTGAACGTAATTATAGTTTCAGAATTAATATCTTGTCACACTCTTGCTTTCTTTTGTGTAATGAACCCAGTGTACCTCTTAAAAGCTTTTCTTTTACATGGAAATCCAAAGAGACCCGCTACTTGTTCTTTTCTAGTAATTTTAATTATTTATCAATTGAACTTGCATAATTACTATGCCTATCTATTCACAATATAATATATTGAACACTGTCCAGCTAGTCAGGTTTTCCACTGTGGTTTCTGTATACTCATTAGATTGAACACTGAAAAACAAACCCACACTGACCTCTGCATACAGTGCTCTTAAAGTAGCTGCCCGTCTTCCTAGTTTGTGTAGAATCACAGCTGGAGCCCATTATGAAAAGAGAATATTCTGCACCAAATATGCATACTGCTTCTGTTTCAGGCTTCCTTTCTTTTTTTTTTTTTAATTTAATTGGGAAGAATTTTAATCAGCTATTTTACTCTAGCTGTACTAAAGACTTTATGAAATTTATTTTTACAAAAACTAATTCTCACCTACAGGTGGAATATGCCTGCAGAAGTTGAAAAATTGAAGACTTTAAGAATTTTGGTAAATATGTCAAGGTTAAATTCAGGATCTATCAGACTTTGAAAAAATGTGGGTCATGTACTAATTTCTTCTCAGAAGACTGGAGGGCAAAACCCCACATCTTAGGCCAACCACCCACATTCAGAATGACAGTAGACATTCACTGAACTTAATTAGTGTTTGCTTCAAAGTTGTTTAAAGCCAAAGGTTTTTATCTTACTTTTAGTGTATAATGTCTTATGCTCTCAATTTTATTTTCCCAGTAGCAATGAAAGAGTAGGAAGATAGCCATGCACAGCTGCCACTTTCTCTTTCTGTAGCTGTGCATCCATGCTTTTAAGGCAAGAAGAACAAGTTTGCAGTCTGCTCTTTGTACCTTGTTCTCCTTCTTCCCACAGCTCTTGAGAACATCCTGCCTTCTGTGTCTCCTTTTGATTTATTTTGCTAATTTTTATTCTGTGTTTTTCCATACAAGACTGGACTATAAGTATTGATTCAATGTCCCTTATCTATTTTCTCTCATTTTATTTTCAATTATGTTTCAAAAAATCCAGCCAAGAAGTAGAACACAGAGCAAGTATCAGATGACACCCTTAAATGTCTTTAATGACACTTCATTCAAAGTATTGTAAAAGCTTTAATTAATTTAACTCTGTATCTGGCTTTATATTTGGCTTACTATTTGATATTCAGGGTCCTGAGTAAGGTGTAAGAGCTCTGCAACTCCTTTCTTCCCTCTTCCTGGAGATTTAACTGTCTGTGTTTAAGGTCAGCTTTGATATGGCAGAGCTGTATGGTCTCAAACCTGACTGCTGGGAGAAAGGCTGTGAGAATGCACTTTGGTAGCCTCCTGCCCTTGGCTTGGGTGCTACGTTAGACCCAGGGCTTTGAAATTTGTGGTGTTATCAAGAGGATTTGTGATTCTTCCTAGCTAAGGTATGCTAAGTTTTTAAGTGGAACCAATTTGTATGACCTCATCTACTTTGTTGATTTATTTTCCTTCTTCATTTTTGTCTTCTTTTTTTTTTCTTTTTAATTTTTTTTCATCTGTATTGTAATTTTGTTAACTGAATCTGTATCTTTCTCCAGAACAGAAATTTCAGCTTTTTTTAATCCTGCTTTTGTTTTTATTTTCTCTTTCTTGTTTCATATTCATATTGTATTTAGTTTTTTTCATGACTCCTTAACATATTGAAAACTTTGCTCATATTTTCTATATTCTTACTTCATCTATGTTCATTTAAATGATTTGAGGATAGAATATGAATGTAGATCAGCACCTGTTTCTGCATTGATATCTCTTGTGGTTTGACATCATATTTCAATCTCTAAACTACTTTATGGCAATATTTAAAAGCGCATGTCCTGAGGTTCTAACTTGCTAATGATTTACCTTCCATTTTAGTCTCGAAATCCATCTGAAGCTCACTGGAAAAAATTTTTATATGCATATTTATCAGGGACTCCCCAGCTTTTCCAAACTATTAGAGAGAAATTGCAACAGTTCTTTAGCCAGCCTTACATACCACAGCAATTAAACATTTCTATCCATGTATAGAGACTGTTTCATAACATATTTTCAGATGTTCAAAAAATTTTAGTTAAAAAAAAGTAAGAAAAAAATAGAGTCGCTGTAAGCATAAACATTCTAGGATTCAGCGCTTTGTGTCATATATTCAAATTTTCTTAGAGCAGAATTCATGAGTATTCTGACCAATTTCCTATCAAGTCCTTATAGTTTCATGGATCACATACCCAGTTACCCAGTATAGATTCTGAGTTGCTCAGGAAATTCTCATAACAAAATATTTTTAAAATGTGTATATATATATATATTTGTAAAAAATCATCAGTTCTCAGATACTACAGCAGGGTGGAGACTGTAGCAATTCAGTCTAATAAGAATTCTGGATTATGAGTGGCATTGCCATATAGCAGTTGCCCTGGTACCTCTGAAGTTCTAAGGCTCATTTAAAAGGAAAAAAAAAAAGCACTATGAAATAGCAAAGCAATTGCTTCAACCTGAACATGATCTTGTCACTTTTCCTTTGAACATGAGAATCCATCTTCAAAAAGTCTTTGTCAGTTCTAAAGCACCATCAAAGCAATCCTAAGCAATAGTGCAAACACAAATAGCTGATGAGACCTTTCATTGTTAGGGTTTTAAAATGCTCAAAGAGAAAGAGCTCCAACAGGATGATTATTTCAGGCAGATTCCCTTTGTAACACATATAGACAGCTTGTGTAGATACACTCTCAAGAGTCTATAAAAAATTATCTGGTTTCAATACAGTCGTTTGCACTATAATCCTCAGACATTACTCGGTTCAAGATTATTTATCTTGTAAAGCTAAATTTAACAGAAATTTCAACCAAAGCCTATTTAGCTGTTTGCATCTATAAGGCTATTGTAGCTGTTATTTCTGTAACCAAGAAAACAAATGTCATTAAAAATCCCCAAACACCCTTGCAAGTGGCAAATTCTAAAGAAAGCAAAACCTGGAACTCACTGTAGTATCGAGAGTGATGCCCATGTTCTTCCCACAGGGTTTGTTGGATAATTTCTTGTTAAACACGTCTGTTAATGACCTAGTTTGTCTATGGTCTAAGATAGTGTGGTGCTGTTCTCTTCTAACTGCATGTTAGTAAACATGAAATAAGAGTAATCCTGTACTGGTAGAAAGATGGACAACAAAAGTTTTCTTCCACGCCTGTGACCTATGAATATATTTTTGTTAAATTGCTGCTGTAATCTTAACAAATGTAGTTACATTGCTGAGATTCCAATTTTTTATTTTTTTTTCAATTTGGTATAATATATCATGCAGCTATGCGTGACAGTGTGATAATCTAATAGTAGAATAGTTCTGAAATCAAAATGACTCTGGTTGAAGTCCTACTTTAAGCATTTTAGATGTGACCTGGACTGGCCACCCAGTCTGCTCATTATATTGTCGGTGTTGATTAAATGAACTGAGTATGCATGTATTCACTTTAAAATGAAAGCTCTTGGTCTGCAATCTGTATTTTGATAATTGATAGCTATTGTTTCTTACAATATGATGCAACAACCCAAAAATATGTTGTGATACTTGTAGAGAAACATTAAATCCATTGTTCCCTTAAAAGGCTCAAGGTTAGTGCTAGAATAAATAGTTCACTGTAATTTAGGCAGCAAGATCTATGCAACTGCACGAGATAAATATTTGGTCCCAAGAACTGAATAAAATAAAATGAAAGTTACACAAAATGCCCTTACCTGAATAAATTAATGCATTTACATTGCATATCTGAAAGTCTTTCAAGAGTCTTTTAACTGAGGGAAGAACTAGAGGTTTAAAATTAAAACAAAAATAAATGTCAAATATTTCATGAAACAAAGCTGCTGTTCCCATTTAATATTCTCTTGTCTTAGCTGAATTGAGTTTATGTCTTAGAGTCCCAGACTTTGGCAAAAGAGAATCCTTTCCCTTCTGAAGCAGTCTAAATGCAGCAAGAATTTATAATTTCTAATTATTATAATTATAAAAAATAATTATAATTTTTAATTTATAGTTTTGCAAGAATTTTCTGGGAGAGTTTATAGTCGTCTGCTGACTTCAAATCAGGTCTAAACTTCTCTAGGTATTTTCTAGGTCTTCTTGACCATAACTTTAGTTTGTGCAAGATACTACTGTAGGAGTATTTTTGTCTTATTGAGGTTATTTCCCAGTTTATTATGTTCCAGAATTTCAATCTAAGTAACAGAGTGACATTTGCAGAGTGAAACCAAGATAAGGTATGTTTTATATGAAATCCACTTTCTTTATTCTCTTCACCTAACTACCCACTCTTTCAGATCTGGAATATGTTCTAAGTCAGTCAGAATGAGGAGGTTGTTTACTGAATTTAATGAAATGCCATATTCAGACACCCAGTGTGTTTATGTCACAGCACCAAATGAGTTCTCTTGCCAGCAAATAGGCAGCAAATTCAACATTGAGTTCCACCCTGGGCTAGCTAACCGTCCTTTGAAGTGTAAAGCCAATGTGAAAATTTAAATAATTTAGGATTTTGTCCTCCATTATGTGTGATATTATCTTTCTGTCACAATTAGATTGTTCATGTCTAGAGGATTTTAGCACTGCATGTGCTCTGAGCATCCCTGGCATAGGTGCACACTCCTCTTCTTTGACCTAACACTATCAGCATTTTAAATTTTCAAGACATTTTAAAAGGCTAGTGCATTTTTCTCATGCACTTTGAAATGTTAAGTTTAAGAATATTCTTCTATGATGAATATGTTTTGTGTGCATTTAAATAGCAGTTAATAAAGAAACGGGGTACATTTTGCAGGCTTGGGTAAATTATGTTCTGGTTTAATAATTTTCAGGGTTGTTTATTTTACTATTTTGTACGAGCACTTATGCTTATAAAATAGAGTTAAAGAATTTTGCAAATCCCTGCAAAAAAAAAAAAAAAAGAATAGAAGCAGATGGCCTATAATAGAAGTGAATTATTCTGATGACACTCGTGTGAAAAGTGGTATTTTCTATGCTCTCTTCCATTATACAATTTGGAATTTAATTCCTATATTACATTGCTCTTTTAAAGATATGAGGAAAATATACTCTCTTAGACATATATTTGCATTTACACACATACATTGTAATCACATACATTCATTTAAATATTAAAAAGAAAAAACCAAAACAAAATGAACTTTCACTTGGTACATGATTTATATTTTAATTTAAAACTAAACCCTCCAAGCTACTTAATAATCAAAAAGCAGAAATGTTTATTGCACTCAGTCTTTACTTGAAGATCTATTTTCAGTTGCCTCGTCCTAGAGTTGTTGAGTAAATGGGTCAGATCCATCTCTTTGTAAGAAAACTTACTCTTTGTGACTGACTTTAAAGGAGTCTAGACAGCTATTTTGGATGCTGATGTCTAAATTTGGACAGAGAAGTCCTATTCCAGAAGTTTAGTTCAAAGTGATTTACAGAAGCTTAACCACTGTAAAAGAGTGAGACAGTTTTTCCTCTACACTTTGAAACAAAGCTGTGATGGTCAGCATAGGAGTGATGTGCCTGGAATTGTCACTGTGAAAATCTCTTAACTATGACAAAATAATAAATCTTTGAAGTATAAGAATATATTTAGACATTAACTGTTAAAGTACCTGATGATGGGTGCACTAACAAGCCTTTTAAGAAAAATTAGGCAATGTAAGTGGAATTTATACCACTTATCTTTGGATACTTAGATCGTAAACCTTCACATTTGTGTTTGGTGTTTTGTGTTCCAGTCAGGTGTGTTTCAACTGGGTATCTTGTGTTTCACTGACTAAAGAAGGCATTGGTTGACCTGCTCAGGTTGTGTATGCTTTTTTGGTTAGATCCTGTCACAATTGCCAAATAAAAATTAATAGAAAATACCACTATTTTATAAACATCTAAATCTGCACATAGTACTTAATTATTCTGAAAAGAAAAAAGTGAAAGGGAGAGGAAGAGGAAATCTCCAGAAGGCAGTATTCTTCTAGGTTTTAAGGTCTTGTATCTCTTACATCTACTTCAGTAAATCTGATATTGCATTTTGTAACTAAAAGACCTTGAGAAAGGTAATGATTAAAAAAATGCAATGTATTTTTTTGAGCAAATCTATAGAGCACTTGCTATCTCCATATTTGTTTGCACACACAAAAAATAAACTTTATGTCAGAAATCCAGCTCCTTGTTTCAAGGCAGATGTAGAGACATTAACGACTAGAAGTTTTGATAGAACCTGACAAATAGTTGAAACATTCCTAAACTGATACTACATCTTAGTGCCTTCCTTCCTCCTTTCTCCCTCTCTTGTAAAGTTTTTATTTTCATGCTTGTCTTGAGCCTTCCTGTTTCTTTCAATTTTAAACTTTGTATTAGATCATCAAAACATACATTCTCTCCTCCAAAATAAGCCAAACTTCATAACCATTTTAAAAGCTCATTTCTAATTTAAAAATAGGGCTGAAATGATAGAAATTACCTGTACTTTGAGGATGTATCAGCATTTCATATTTCTATGAAATGCAATAGTATTCTTCTGGTATCTTTCCTTATTTGACTCCACTAAAACATAATAGCATTGTTCAGCTGTAAGACCTTTTCTGACAATACACTTCAGGAGACTTACTCTTCACTGTTTATAAGAAAAAATTGCTTTATGTTTTATGGGTTTGCTGTTTCGGTCTGACTGTGTTTGTATGCCAGCAGGGAAAAAATAAAGCAAAGAACTTTATAAAATCATCATTATGACTAAGAAGATACCTTCTAGCCTTTTGAATGAAACTGTACAGATATCACTGAATGTTCTGTCCATGTAGCAATCACCATTATATAAGGTCAGTGGTCATGCATTTTGATAAAGTCAGATCAGTGGACCAACAAAAGTTTTTTCAGAAATGCAGCAGATGAGATGGATAGAAGAAAAATTCCTGAAAGAACAGCTGAAGTTTTCAGCTATTTAGTCACAGAGGTCAGAAGAGATTGATTGCCAGTACTTATACCAAAAGGCATGTAGGTGTGACACTTTGGGACATGGTTTAGTGGAGGACTTGGCAGTGTTGAGTTTATGGTTAGACTCAATGATCTTATAGGTCTTTTCAAACCTAAGCAGTTCTATGATCATTGGTGTAAGGAATTTTTCCTTGGTTCAAATTCCTGGCATTTATTCTCTTTCCCTGTCTCAAAACTGTTGAAGATTCATAGAGTATATTGAATATTAGAATCTCAACAGAAATTTAAATCAAAAAACAAAAGGTGGATACACAACTTTTTAAAATATTAATAAGTTTAATGAAAAATATCTCCCCCTAAACTCTCAGCTGCATTGAGCCTGTCAGTGTCAGTGAAATTTTTTCATTTCTAAATGACATTTATTTTCAAAACACATACATCAAAATATCACAGTTCTCATTACGGAAAATTGGTGACTTTTATTCATCTCTGTTGGGTGATGACCCAGCTCCAGATGTGTTTACAAAATTTATTACTTATTTCTTATTACTTCCTTATTACTATCTTACAGAATAAGATAAAACCTCCATTTAATCAAACTGTTTATGGACTAGTATATTAGCTATTTATCTCCTGAGATTTAGGGATAAATTTGAAGGAAGACAAGGAATTAGTTTAGAGTGGATTTATTTCTTTCCCCTTAGGAAAATTTTTTCACAATCAACATCTTTAGTGTTAAAAAGCCAAGGAGTGAGATATTAAGTATTTCCCATACTTACAGAAAGGGAGACACACCTTAAACAATCAAATGTGTTACAGGAAAAGTAAGATAAAAATAATCTGCAAATAAGGAAAAATTTTGGAAAAAATATTTAGCTTTTGCTTCCCAAGTTCATGGATTTTTGGCCAATGAAATGGAAATAAAATGACACCATGTCTCTATGGCGAAATGAAGACAGGTAATGCTGATTGAAATGATCTGTTTGTAAATTCTGGGCCATAACGCTCTGATGGAAGTGCAGAACAAGACCAAATTCTTCTAGTTTAATGATTATACACTTGATAAAGATCCGTTTTCTTTAATAGCTAAGATAAGTAGTTAGGGGGAAGGGTTTCAGAGTCCAGTGAGGGATCATGAATAACATCAATCAAGACTTTTACTATCTTTTTTACTTTGAGAAGACTGTACTTCTGCTGCATTGTTGCTATCATTTTTCTGATTTTTGAATTGCATGAACTACCACAATCTTCTGACGGAAATCCCTAAAAATTAATCTGGGGGCACTTCAGGAGTTTCTGATGTTTTAGGACACCTTCTAAGACATGAAGCTGCTTCTCACATCAGTGTGATTGAAAAAGTAAGAAGGGATGAATACCCTCAGTCCTATGTATGAATGTCCCTGGAGGGAATTTTCACACTGAGCCACTTATGGACCTCCCCCAGTGGAGGGGAGGGTGTTTTACAACTGAGCCAGTTGTGTGAGGCAGGACATTAGCATTTAGTGGCATTTGGAGTCTTAGAAGTATTTTCAGGTTTTGAATGGCTACAACTGGAAATACTTCAAACTCTTATTTTCTTGTAGACGTTTATTTACAGCTTTCCTAAAGTAAAAACATAAGGGAAAAGTAATTAAATTTTGAAATACCTGTTTCCCTAACTGGCAGTTAACAATGAAACAGCAGACAGTATTGCCTTCAAGGTCTGTTACAAACAAAAGAGTAAATACACCAATGTCAGTTGTTGGTTTTTTTGGTAACAGACAGGACAGGTCCTCATATTAGTTACAGATATGTGGGTTTCAAATATCATCTAAGTGATTCAATCTAAGTTTGTTCTCCTCCTTTGGGTGTTATAAACCAACTGCTTAGATTGTTCAAAGACACCTTTTACCTGCCACAGAGAAGCCCATATGAAATTATTGGTTCCATTCTTTTGCCTGTGGGACCTGTGGTAAAATCTGCTATTCAAAGTTCTGAACTTTATTTAATCAATCATCTGACTCACAGTGCTATCTACTGTAAAATGTAGGGAGTTACACGAAAATGTTCTTATCATTTGTGGAAATGTTCCCATCTCTGGTTAAAAGTGGAAAACTCAGATTTACTGCATTTATTCGTATACATTTCAGCTATTTAAATTGCAGTGACATGTATAAGAAACTATTGTTAGTAAGAGTTAGTGTTCACTTGATTTTCTTTTTTTTTGTGCTTTGTCTCAATTCCCTCTTTAGTGATTTTTAGAATTGTCCCTGTCCTCTTTTTGTTGTTTGTTTTCCAGTTGTAAAAGACACTGTTAATAAAACATGAAAGATGAGAGTATCATTAATGCTAGTTCTCCCTTCTTGGATTAATGTCAAGTCTGAAAGAAGAAACAAAACCAGCAAAGCATTGACTTCAGATTAACTCTTGAAATGATATGCTTGTCTCCTCCTTCTACTGCTCATTATAAATTCATCTTGTTGAGATAAGAATTTGCATTTGATTCAGATATTCTTCCTGAATGACTTCTAAAAGGGAATGTTGTGGTTAGAAAAGGAGATGTGTCTCTGCTCTTTTGTATCAAAAGATACCAGAGTAATGTCTAACTTACTAGGAGAAAAAAATCAAACATTTAAGGTGCAGAGATATTACTTTTTTTTTTTTTTGGGCATCTAAGAAGTTGGAAAGTTTCTCAGCTTCTCTTTGGATCAGACATTTGACTTACTGGACTGTTAAGTCTGATCATCTGTGTTTTCAAGACCTCAGTCTTCATCATTTATAGACACAAAAATGTGTCAAATTATGAGTAAAATGTTATTCTACAGATGGAAGAATGATTGTTTAAAATGCTTTCATAGAGATGTTTTGCATTATACATTGTGTTAAGGAGAACCAAACTCCCCTAAATTATTCAAAGATAGCTTGTATGGTTCTTAACATTTTCAGAAAGGTTTAACTCCTGGCAGCTGTCCCAACAGCTTCTAGTGTCTTGTAGCTTTCAATTGATTTCAGTAAGTTTAGAATATTTTATTTCCCTTGTAATCCTGTTCTTAAGTTCCTCCCTTCCTCCTAGCCAGGTAACCATCAGTTCTGGAACAGCTTTTTGCTTTCTCTTTGCCTTCCTAATTTTCAGTTTCAGGTCTAGGTTCTGCTATTTACAGCATTGGTTTCATCCTCTCCTCCTTGTCCTGAACTTTTTCCCAGAATATGTCCAGCCTCCTTTTTTTTTTTCTGTCAGTGACTTCAAAATTCTGTTTCAGCAATCTCAAACAATGAGAAAGAAGTCCTTCTTTGTCTCTTTCACTTCTAGATATTCCCCATAAAATGGATTTCAACCTTATCTTGTAATTAATTGAGATATATGAATTACTTTTGTGGCTGTCCAAACCTGGACCATTAAGCAGTTCTCACATCTGAAATGTGATCTTCATTTCTTAGCTTGCATATAGGTACTAGCACACTCTCCAGAGAAGGGAGTCCTTGCACAGCATGAAATGTCTTCTCTAAGTCAGATCCTAATTTGATAAGGTATTTGGCTAAATATTCAAATTTTGCTGACTACAATGCTTAAGCAGCTCTCCCAGAAACTAAGACCTTTTTTCCCAGCAAATGAATGTTAACAAAGAAATTAAGGATCACAACATTCTAAAAAATGCCTAAAATATAAAAAATATTGGATGAGTGAGCCAACTGTGGGAGTGTCCCACTGTCCCACTTCACCTATTTGTGAAGACAGAAGGACTAGTGGCTGATGTGACAGAGATTGTCTTGGGCACAGCAAACACAAATATGAAGTTTTTGATTCTTTGAGAAATAGACAGGTGGATCATCAGAAATGCTACCTTGAGCCCAGAAGGGCAGACTTTGGCCTCTTTAGAAGACTAGTAAGAGTTGCTTGGAAGGCAGCTCTGAAGGACAAAGAAGTATAGCAAGACTGGATAGGCTTTAAGAAGGAAACAGGAGCAGACAGTCCACATGGGCCAAAAGAGGAGTTTTTGGAGAAGAAGACCAGCCTGGCTGAACAGAGAGCTTTGGCTGGTACTCAGGGAAAAAATGGGAAGTGTAATACCTTTGGAAAAATGGGCAGATCACTTAGGAGAACTACAAGGTTGTTGTGAGGTTATGCAGGGGAAAAATTAGAAGGGCCAAAGCCCATCTAGACCCTAATCTGTCTACTACTGTAAAAGACAACAAAAATGTTTTTTTTTATGTACATCATTAACAGAAAGAGGGCTAACATGAATCTTCATCCTTTACTAGATGCAGAAGGACAAAGGATAAGGAAAAAATGGAGGTCTTTTTTTGTCTTAGTCTTTAATGGAGTCCATGAGTACCTAGCTCCCTGGGCTGGAAGTTACTGATGAAGAGAAGAATGAACCTGTCATAAACCAGGATGAAATGGTCAGCAACCTACTGTGCCACTTAGATGTGCACAAATCTATGATGGCAATCGCACAAGAGTTCTGAGGGAGCTTGTGGAAGAGCTCAGCAAGACAATTCATCATTTATCAGAAGTTCTGACTTACTGGGAGTGTCCCAGTTGATTAGAAGTTAGCAAACATGGGGACCACATACAAGAAGAGTCAGAAAGAGGATCCAGGGAACTACAGACCTGTCAATCTGACCTTGGTGCCAAGGAAAGTCATGGAGCAGATCATCTTGAGAGCCATCACAAGACACATGTAGAACAACCAAGAGATCTGGGCCAGCCAACATAGGTTTAGGAAAGGCAGACCCTGCTTGACTAGGTTTCCTTCTTCAACAAGGTGACAAGCTTAAGGGTCAGAAAAGGCCATGGATTTTGGTATGGTTTCCCACAGCATTCTCCTGGAGAAACTGACTGCTCATGGTGTGGACATGTGTACTCTTCACTGGGTGAAAGATGTCTCAATGGCTAGCTCAGAGGATGGTGGTGAATGGAGTTAAATCCAGCTGAGGGACAGTTACAAGAGATGTTCCACAAAGGTCAGTGTTGGTGCCAGTCCTGTTTAATGTCTTTATCAGTGATCTGGATGAGGGGATCGAGTGCAGCCTCAATAAGTTTGTTGATGACACTAAGTTGGGAGTGTTGATCTGATAGATGATAAGAAGGCTAGATCAATGGGCTGAGGCCAATTGTATGAGTTTCAACAAGAAGAAGTGTCAGATCCTACATTTCAGTCACAATTCCATGTAGGGGTAAAGGCTTGGGGCAAAGTCTTGGCTGGAAAGTGACCCAGAGGAAAAGAACTTAGAGGTGTTGGTTTACAGTCAGTTAACTCACAACCACCAGCTTGCCCAGATGGCCAAGAAGGCAAATGGCATCCTTGCTGGTTTAAGAGATAGTGTGGCCAGCAGGAGTAGGACAGTGATTAGCCACCTGTACTAGGCACTAGTGCGGCTGCCCCTTGAAACCTGTGTTTGGTTTTGGGCCCCTTACTACAAGAAGGATGTTGAGGTGCCAGAGCAGGTAGGTCTAGAGGGCAATGGAGTTGGTGAAGGTCTCAAGACAAGTAGCTGAGGGAGCTGAGGTTGTTTAGCCTGGGCAAAGGGAGGCTCAAAGGGAGACCTTATTGATCTCTATCTGACAGGATGTTGTAGTGAGGTGGGTGTCAGTCACTTCTCCTAGGTAACGAATGACAGGACAATAAGAAATGGCTTCAAGTTGCACTAGGGGAGGTTTAGATTAGATACTAGAAAAAAATTCTTCACTGATAGGGTGTTCAGGCATTGGAACAGACTACCCACAGAAGAGGTGGAATTGCCATCCCTAAAAATGTTCAAAAGACATCACTAAAACATGGTGCATGTTTTAGTCATGAGAATGGCCATCCTAAGTTAATGGTTGGACTTGATAATCTTAGAAGTCTTTTAGAAACTAAGCAATGTCATGATTCTATAAAAAAAAGAGTTAGAAATACTTAATAAAGGAGTTTATTTTTACATATTTTTGTGGCCCCATTACTTCACTTATGGTTATCATTGCTAAAGTAGGTCATTATTCTGTTTTATAATATAATGCCATGGTATGTGACTTCCTATCTACTTAAGATGCATATTGTAGAAGAATGTGCCCCAGGGGGTATTTTCACGTACTAGAAATGACTTCCCATATCTGATAAAATGCTTAGGTTTGAATAGTGGAGCAATTTCCTTTCCTTTCCTCCTCTGAAATGGACCAAATACACTTTATATAGTCTAACTAAAATAATTTCAAGGTAGATTAGAAGCGTAGGCTTGCTTTGGGTGAAATTCACTTTCCAAAACCTCAAAGAGATTCAGACGCTGCACAGATATTGTAATTTTCTACACACTAGTGCACTTTAATTCTTCTGTTCTGAGTCTGAAGTCAATGGAGCACACTTTACCAGTTGTCCTAATGAGGAGCTAGTACTGAAAGCTTAGCTACTGTGTGATTGTCACAACTAATATGGGCTATGCAGTGCCATATATCTGAATCTTGACAGTGGATTTGTGTCAATTTCTAAATCCCAAGAAAAGAAATAGGATTAATTATAAATCATCAGACTATATAATAGGTCACTTGGTTTAAATGGTGGCATATTTGAAGATGAAGGTCTATTCTCAGCTGTATATTAATCACAAAAATATCACCTATGGATCCTATTTATATTATCACTTTGGGATTAAGCATTTTGAACAACCTAGTACCTAAGTCCCCTGCTATGATACTTTCTCCCTTGTAAGTTTTTTCTCTAAATTCACAGTAAATAATTAACTCAGACACTTGGAAATCAGTTTACTTTTAATATCGTAAATGTGATCAACAAACACAGAGTTCTCCATGTATGGAGAATTTGGGTATAATTGCCAATATACCGGCAATGTAACAGTACAGCTGTACAAAAACTGTTGCAGCTCATTGATACATGATTAATATTAATTGTTTATGTGATATATACTGAGTGGGACAAGAAAAAAAGCACAATGATGATAGATCCATTTCATTACCTTATTGCTGAAGTTTAAATCTTATTTGAGTAAAAATTCGGTTGCAAAGTTAAATTGAAACCTCTTCCCATTATTAGAATGCCCTCTTCCATATTTACAGTTCAAGATTACCTGTTTGGCATTATCTCATGCTAGAGAAACTTCCACTCTCCATTAATTAAATTAAAGTCTTATTTTTATTATCAACCTGTTTAAGGCTGTTTAAGGCTCTACTATTACATGGTGTATCCAGTTCTTGTTTAAGACATAAACCAGGAATTTTGCTCATATATGTTAAAGTATTGTGCTTGTAAAAATTAACTGGTGGCATTTTTGTGTTGTTTTGTCTGGGTTTTGTTGGGGTTCCTTAAATTATTTATTTTTGTACCCATTATGACTACTTTTATGTTTAGATGCAAAACTAGGCCCTGGTCATGTAATTTGTTCCACTTAGGTTTTGCCTTTATTTTTTTTTTCAAAGTTTCATTTATAGCCAGAGGGTTTATTGGTCCATCTATTAATATCTTTCTTCCAAGCATCTAAATTAGCACTGGATTTGTAAAAAGCTAGAGACACACAAAATCATTAAATTGATAAATACATATTCCTATTTATATTTTTTAAAAGGGGAGGAGAGGAAATTCTATTGGGTTCAAAGAACAAAGCACAAGGATAAGACACTTGATAAAATTTATTAGTATTCATAAACAAGACTATAGAGTTTCTAAGAATAAACCTGAACAAGACATGACACTTGCGTAAGCAAAATGAAATGTAGAAGTTGGTGCAAAACAGTTTTATTAGTATGCTGTTGAACCTCAAGGAGTGGAGAAGAAGAAAATAAAGACTTCTCTAGAATCCTTTATGACCTGCTATGCTGCTATTGCATATTTACTATTGCAAATATTAATGACTTGGGTTCCTCATTTAAATGTTTGATGGAGGCTATATAGGAGCAACTGAAGAAATGTTTCTGGTTAGGCGCAGAATTTAGAATGTGTCTCAATAAATTGAAGTAATGTTCTGGGAAAAATTAAGAATGATATTATACAAGCACAAGTTTCTACACTTGGGACTAAATAAGTAGTTCAGCAAGTGTCAAGTGAGGAAGCAACTAATTAGGGATAGTTAAGCAGAAAAGGACATAGATATTATTGTGACACAGCAAATATGAAACTGCAATATCATGCTCTTGCAAAGGAGTCAAAGATCATATTGGGATTTCTGAAAAAGATGGGAACACGAAAACAGTAATAATAGTCCTTCCTTCCACCCACTTCTTTTGTTGTAATATTTTCTGTACTATATACACTTCTGTTCCCTGTAATGCAGTGATATGGACCAATGAGAAACACTGACAAAAGCAGTTTTGAGATACTTAGAAATCATCCAGAATAGAGTGGAGTAGGAGAGACACAAGAAAATCAACAAGAATTGTTGACTGGAAGGGGCCTCTGGAAGTCTTTTAGCCTAAGCCTCTTCCTAATCAAGCAAGGTCACCTACAGCTGTTTGCCTGGCACCAGAGAGGTGGAAACCTTCCAGGTGGGAGACTCCATTCACTCACTGGGAAAGCCTGTGCTGATGCTTGGTTATGTCCACGGTAAAAAAGTGTTTGCTGATGTTCGGAGTGAACATCTTGTGTTTCAGTTGGTGGCTTTTGTCTCTGATCTTGTCACCTGGCTCCTGGCTCCATCTTCTTTGCACCCTCCCTTCAAATATTTACATACATTTATAAGTTCCTCCCTGTGACATCTCTTCTCCAGGCTAACCTGTTCCAGATTTCTCAGCCCTTCTTCATGCGGCAGATCCTTCAGTCCCTTCATCATCTCCTTTTGTTGGACACTTTCCAGTTTGTCCGTGTGTCTCTTGTACTCTGGAGTCTAGATCTGGACACATTGCTCCAGTGCTAACTGGAGGGTAAGAACCACCTCTCTCAACAAGCTAGTAACACTTTTCTTAGTTCAGCCCAGGATATCATCAGCCTTTTCCACAACTGTACATTGCTAGCTCAAGTTTGAGTGTCCACCGGGACCGCAGGGCTTTTCCTGCCAAGCATCATGTCAGCTATTCAACTGTAAATTGGAGGATTGTTCATTCCCAGGTGCAGGACCCTGCACCTGCCTTTGTTGTACTTCATATGATTCCTGTCAGGCCACTCCTCCAGCCTGTCAACATCCTTCTTGATGGCAGCATAATCCTCTGGTTTATCAACTGCTCCTACCAGTTTGGTGTCATTGGCAAACTGGCTGAAGGTGCATTCTGCCCCATCATCCACGTCATTAATGAAGATGTGGAATTAAATGGATGGAGTAATGACCCCTGGTGTACCTTGCTATTTACTGGCCTCCCAGTAGACTTCATGCTGCTGATCATCATCCTCCGGACCTGGCTATTCAGCCAGTTTTCCACCCACCTCATCATCTGGCCCATACATCTACAATTTCTTTATGAGAATCTTACAAGAAACAGTGCAGTAGGTAATATTCACTGCTCTCTCCTCATCCATCAAGTTGATCACCTAGTTTTAAAAGTTTATCAGTTTGGTCAAACGTGACTTTTCCTAAGTGAATCTATGCTGACTCCTCCTAATGATTTTACTGTCCTTCATGTACCTGGAAATGGTTTTTAGGATTAGCTGCTCTACCGCTTTTGCAGGAACTGAGATGAAACTAACTGGTCTGGAGCTTCCTGTGTCTTCCTTGGCTTTCTTCAAGAAAGTAGTGATGTTTAGCTTCCTGCATAATATTTATTCAGTTGTTCAGAAGATAAGTTTCAGAGAGAGGAATAAAAACTCATCTTTATGTCCTCTGCAGGTAAGGAGTGATAATTGTCAATTGCCATAAGGCTGTTTGAGGCAAACATCTGAATGTTTTCTAGTAACAACAGCTAAGCCATGAAAGTCTTCCTGGGAGGACTTCAAAATATGGCAGTCTATTGGAGAATATTGTACAATGCATCATGACTGGCACCAAATAAAATAAAACTTCCTAGCCATGTATGTATGTCCAAAGGCATTCAGACACAGAATGCCTTGTCTCTCTTTTATGGCTTCTGGTAGTGTCTATTTTAGCCCTCTTAGTAATGTAATACACTTTGGTATATCTCTTAAATCATAAAGTGAGTCAAATGTAAGCCTTGAATCCGGTAAGGTAGTCCAAATGTGAGATATTAATTCTAGAGTTATGGAATATCATCTTGAAAGAGTCTGGACATTCCTATCTGTGAAAGTCATTGGATGATACCATCTTATAGGCAAGAAGGAAAGAGATCAATGCAGCGCTATGAGAAACATCATGCCTGCTATATTACATAGGTCAATATTTTTAAAATTAACAATAACACATGATGGGTACAAATTCCTCATCAATTTTTTATGGGATCCATCAAACTGACATATGGATATGACCTATGGCTCATTGTCTCCCTCAAGTGGATAACACAAGAAGAGGGATTTGTTTCTTTTAGACAGATTTTCTATTTTTGTTCCATCCTTCTTTGACTTGTCCTTCTCTTTGAAGGGACATGGCTTGATATATGCAGCTGTTTGACCAAGAATATGGGTATACAAGGTCATCATTAAAACCTGTGAAAAGACAACTTTTGGGAGGATTTCCCTTGGCCAAAATAACAACAATAATTCTTTCTTTGCCCATGACCTGCACCAAAAATCTTTATGTCATAGCGTTAGGAGACAGATTTCCTGAAAGATCACACAGTATTGTTCACAACTGCAAGACGATAAAAAAAAAACACAAACCCAATGGCTGGCAGAAAGAACAAAAAACTCAGATGTCTGCAATCTGAAGTCCCAAAGGTTTGCTTCAGTGTTTTCTGTGGCAGGGCACAAGCTGTGAACCACTCATCTTGAACAAATGTCAGTACTCAGATTTGGGTCATTAAATTGGACGGAATCTGTTTATGGCTGTTAAGCCACTGCATCCAGAATCCCTAAAAGATTGCTATTTTGGTTGGTTTGGGGTCTTTTGGTCTGATATTATAAAAAATATTTGATGGAAACTCTTTTGAAATATCTTAAATTCTGCAAGTGTTTATATTATCATATCTGACCTAAATTGAAAGACAAAGCAGGAAAGAAAAGAAGTATTAAATACTCAGATTTACTGAGTACTAATGATAGATTTCTGTGGGGAAAGGATGAATCAGTCGTCCTTTGGTAATTTCATTTTGGAAGCCTTAAAGGAATTAGGCTACAAGTTTACATTATTCCTAACTTTGAGGTGTAAATGCGCCCAATAAGAATGTGATAAACCCAGATAATTTCATTTATAATATTTAAAAATAATGCTGGGAAAACCAAACAAACCCAAAACCCATTTTTACAAAGATCTTTGGAAATGTATTTACTTTTAATGGGGTTAAATTCTTATTGGCATTCATAAAAAAAAATTTAAATGGTTGGTGTAAAGATGATGTGTATATTCTTATTTGATAAATTTATAAATTGTAATTAAAATAGTCAACAATAAAAAATAAACAAGTAAGTAAAGAAGTTTGGGGGCTGGCTTGAGGAGGTTGTGAGGTTTGTTAGTTTGTTTTGGTTGGTTGTTTTTGATTTGTTTTTTCTTGTTACAGCCCAGGACCTTGTGTAGCAAATTCTCTGGTACGTCTCATTTGGATAATTACAAACTGAGTCTGTGTATTCCTGTTTCTTTCTAGTGGTCAGTACTGATAAAGTTCAAAGTTCCTTCAGTGTAACTGGGAAGAGACATGAGAAGTTCTGTCTATTGAAACGAAAGTGTTTTGAGAAATTACAATCACAGACCGTCTTCCCATTATGTCCCTGACTTGCAGTGTCAACTTAGGCTTGTTGACCCAACATTCCTGCTCCAATATTCTTCATTTGAGTACTAATGAAACGTATTTAAAGTCCCTAAATACCCTGAACAATAGGTACAATAGGTAACCGTAATGGCATTGGTGGCATCTCTTTCTCTTCAGAGAGGACCTAATTCTTTGTAAACTGTTGTTGGCTGAGGAAAGCACTGAGAATTTCACGTCTGGACAGAAACGTAACCCAGGCAACAAGGGAAAAGGCTCTACATCAATATAGTTGAGTTGAAGTGACTACATGAGGGTATTACACAATCCATCTGCAATGTTAGAACCCTACCCCTTTTCTTCCCCTGCCTTCCTGTCGTCTTAGCGTGGCATCTTTCACTCATGTATTTTTATGTTTGACTTGTTCTCTGTTCTCTGGTCAGAAAACTCTGGATAGAAAGTAATAATGCAAAAGCAGTCCGTGATAAAAAAAAAAAGGGGGGGACGAAATCACTGAATCAGTGCTTGCACGAACGTTTGCTAATCCGAACTCATATACTGCCCGCCCTGCGGCTGGTCTCGCAGCGTTAGCCTGCCTTGCCTTCCCCGGAGATCGTGGAGATGACTTGGTTACCCCGCGGCGATCCCCGCCACTCCTTTCCCTCCTGCAGGATCACACAGAACTCAGCTTTTCACGACGTTGCCCTGCTCATTTTTCCACCCTCGACCCGCTTAGTCCTGGAGTCCTGGAGAAGCAACCTCCTGCCCAACTCCCTTCACCGCCCAGGGTGGCGTGAATCGCTTTGCTTTAGCAGCGCGTTTGCTTTTAACAAGAGTTATCTCCATTACCGCTTCAGGCAAATGAACTGACTAATGAGTTTTTTGTCGGCCATGGAAGTGTGCTGCAAGTAATTAAGGGGTGTGCTGTGGGACCGATTAAGCTGCAAGTCACAGCGGCCGGAGCCCAATCGCTGCGAGCCCGCCGCAATCTGTGCCGCCTGCTCTCGGCTCCACAATGGGATCATTGACTATTTATTTACTTCGCACAACAACTCTGCTGTTTATTTAATTATAGGAGCTTTTCAGTCACCCACCCCCACCCGCTCCAGCCCCATCTCTTCGACGCTTTTTGAGTCCTCCCCTCTCGCCTCTGATAACCAGTTGGTCGCTTGTGTAGATGAAGCGGGGCAACGCCTGAGCATCCTTTGTGGGGTACAGGCTGCGCTCCCCCGGCGGATTCGGGAACAGGAATTTTCCGTGAGGGAAAGGCGAGGAGACAGGGATTTTCCTGTCAAATTGCTCATCTCATCTGCCTGGGAGGTCAGACCTCGAGAAGGCTGCACTGTGGAGGGGGAGGTGCAGGGGAAATCCTGCAGCTCTTCAAGGCACGTCCGAGTCACGAAACAAAATCGGGAGAAGCTCAGAAGAGGCGAAGAGACGCCTGTGGCGCTGCGGGGGCGAGTGCGGCTGGGCGAGGGAGGAAATCATTGGCACTCCCGCAAGGCGAGGCGGACGACACGTTTTCCACCCCAATTCATCAGGGGGGCCTTGGTCCTTTTACCAGAACCTCCCTCCCGCAGCGTTGACGTTTAGGAGCGAGTCCGGGGCGTGGGGGAGGCGGTTGGGACAGATGTGGTCCCTCACTCCCTGGATGCTCTTGCAGCCCAGGGAAGTCCCCGAGCTTAGTACCCTCTAGTTCAAGGAAGGACCGGGGTCAGGCGGGTTTCAGCAGGAGAACAAGTCAAGAAGCAGCCGAAGCTTTTTCTAGCACCCCCACAGGCTGAGATAGGAGCACTCCACTCACCCCTGCTCCCACGGGGGAAAATGGGGACGGACAGGGGTCTCTGAAGCTGTGTCACAGGCGATAGGATCCAACTACCACTTTCTTCACGTTCACAAAACGGGGTCATGGACCCCAATTCGGAGCTTGAACTTTTAATGCCGTGAATACTCGCTGTCTGGCGAGTTCGGGCTCTTCGGGGGACTGCGCGGGGGGGAAGCCCTGCGCAGACCGGTGGCTGGCGGGCACTGGCGAGACTGGGCGGTGTGGGAAGCCGGCAGTGGCGGCTGTAGAGAAAGAGGGTTTCTGCTCCTTTAAAGGGCGCTGTGCAGCGCTCCAGAAGGGAGGCGGATCTCCCTCCTTCCTCCCTTCCCTCCATCCCTCCCTTCTTCCCTCCCTCGCTCCCTCCTCCCTCGCTCCCTCCTTCCCTCCCTCCCCGCTTGCCGCCGCCGTCAGTGGTGCCCGGACGCCGGCTGCACCGCAGCCCGGGCTGTCCCCGGCGTCCTGCCACCGCCCTTCCTCCCCCGCCTCCGCCTTCCTCTCCCTCCCCGATTCCCCTCCCGCAAGTCAAGGTAGGAGGATGTCCCGGGGTCTCCGGCTGGCCGTCACGGCTGGAAGGGTTGCATGCCAGTGAGGGGCTGCGGGGGGGTCGGGGGTGGCGGGGGATGAACCGTGGCCGCGTTGTGCGGACAGCTGCACACCACGGTGGCTCTTGGCCAGGTGTCTCAGGGCAAAGGCGGCGCTGAGCTGGCCGACCCGAGCGCTGTTGCCGCCCGGGTCTGTCCCTTACTGTGGGGAAAGCCGACCTGTCGGCTTCCTGTCTTCCTTCCATCGCTGCTCCGCATCGTCAGAGCCGCCGCTGTCCCCACGCTGAAAGTAGAGGTGTGGGAAGAGGGAGCAAGAGGCCGGGGCAGCGCAGCCCCCCGATGCCCTTCTCCCGGTGCCCTCCCGGTAGCCCGGAGCTCCCTCCCGCAGCCGGAGCGTTGCTCCCGAGCCGGGCTCAGAGAGGCCGAACCGGCTGCATTGGGGATGTGCCCCCCGCTCATGGGGGAGCGGAGGTGAGAACCGGGCTCTAACTTCTCTAGAGTTGTGGGCAGACAGCAGTCTCTACTTCCATAAGGTCTCCTCTTGCCCCTACCTGGACCCCACCGTACGGCGCAGCCAGTCCCCCTTTCGGCTTATAGGCAACCCTGTAATTTATTTCTGAACAAAATCAGCATCCTTTGGGTGAGCATCCACCGCTAAAGTAGCCAGGGTGCTGACACTCTGTGGAAAGCAAGAGACATTCCTGCCTACGGAGTGGAGGCATGATAGCAAGAGCCGTGCGTGCACTGAGAAGGGATGAATACATTGTAATGGAAACCCCTCTTCACATTCTCCTTAGAAACTTTTGGGGGAGTACAGCCGGAAAAACATAAAGCATCTTCATTTTCCTCTCCAAACCTTGCATGGCTTCTCCAGCCTGAAGGGAACTGATCTGTAGATCATGTCAAAAGTATTTGTTTTTGCTACTTAAAACTTGCCAGGAAAGTGCATTGCTGTGATGCTCAAAAAGTGCCTGAACAAGAAAGTCTATTGCACACTCACTTCATTAATTAGAATACAAGTCTTTCCACTAGCTAAAAATTAATTACCATCTTAATATGTCATTAATCATTGGCAGAGCAGAAACTTGGTTGTAAATTCAGACTGAGATAATAACAAACAGAGAAGGACCTACGGGGATTTTTTTATAGCCGGTGGGAGTGCGATGCCAGTGGGCCGCAATGTGTTTTAAATGATAATATCAACATTCATTTGAGTACTTTGGCAACCGTTTTAGAAGGGAGGACTCTGTTACTGCTCTGTCAGCAAAGCTTGATTCTAGAGATCTGGAGATGCTGGTCAGGTGTTGCAGTAAGCTGTGGCTCTCCTCACACCAGATTGCAACAGCAGGAGGACTGTGGTGGCATGTGAATCCAAAACGTTTGCAAGGATTTGCTGAAAAATGTCCGAGAAACATTTGGGAGACCATATGTTATCCATACATTAAATTTATAGCAGCTGTTGTTGTGAGAGGTCAGAATAGTAGATTGCGTGATATAAAAACCTCACTATCTGTTCTAAGAGGCACAGCTATGGCCTGAAAATAAAAGCCCATTCCTTTTTAAAGTAATATGATAAAACTATACATCCCAGTAGGTGGCAGCTAGCTGGAACTGGGTTAACTTTTATAATGATAACAGCACATAAAAATTAGATCTGATAGAGAAAGCTCCTGATATAGTAAGGTAATCAGAATCACATATCTCCCCTTTCCAAATGAAACATTATGTACATAATGTACACAATGTATACTTGACACACAACTAAAACTGCAGTAGATTTTTATTACCCAGAAAAGATGTAAGGCCTCAGACTGTCTCTTCTTTCCCTGTCTGTAGCTGAATTACTATTTTTCTTATCAGCTACACTTGAACAGTCTTGTGTATTAAAGATGTCCTTGTCTATTGGAGATGTGCTACCACCACGTCTACAATAGATGACCAAACAAATCAAAACATATACCCAAGGATTTGTAGATTTCCCAGTTGATGGTCACTGAAGTGTAGAGGGCAGTTTCATACAGACTTCAATATGAAAAGAGCTGTGTAACAGTGGTGATAAGATCCCAAAACAGAAGACCAGCTTATCTAGCATGACATTTTATTAGGGATTTCCAGACTTTGAATTGTGCATCTCGTAGGGAAAGAAATATGAAAGGCAGTAAGAATATTTACCTGTTTTCATGTTGAAATCACTCTGGAGGATGCACAAAAGTATCTTTTTATTTTTCATGAAGAAGAACTGGACTTAAAGTCCAAATAACAGAAAAGGAGTCCAGGGTGGGGAAGACTCAGGCTTCAGTCAGTTATACAGTCTATAAGTGATCTTCAGTTACCAAATATTTAGTAAGTTCTAAACAACTGATGAGTTGTAAGATTTTCTTTTTGGTATAGGGGACTCATATTCTTGAGAAAATATTTCTGGGTTAACTACGACTTTTCTTCAAGATAGGAGCTCGGGTTTGAAAGCAGGGGGGAGGAATGTTAACACAGAGCATTAGGAGATGTCTGATACTAGATAAGGAGGACATCGGTACTTCTGAACCCATAAAATGCCATAAAATAGCTGGCTAGCTAACACAATAGAGGGTGTAATATATATCTTTAAAGAAGCCGATAACAGATTTTAATTTCCTTTCCGCACTGTGAAATGAGTGGAAAGGGTGAGAACCCCCAGGCGTTTGGGCACCTGAAGCGGAGGGGGGGATGCGTGCGGCCGGGAGCGCTGTCCGCGGTGCTGAAGGGGCCGCCCGGGGCCGCTCCGGGCGCTGTCCGCGGTGCTGGGGCCGCTGCCGCCGCCGCCAGCGGGGGCTGCCGCGGGGGGAAGGAAACTCGGTGTGAGCCTCAAGCGACAGACCAGGGGCTGCAGCGTGGGCTGCTGAGTGTTTAATAGTAACAGGAATTAACCACAAGTTGTTTTATGATTCCAGTTCCAAACGCCTCCGTGAGTTAGGTGCTCTGTTGGGCTGAGATTGCAGGTAGCTGTATTTTTTTTTTTCCAAGAGACCTTAGAAAATCAGACTGACAACAGGATTCACTTTGTCTAAAGTTTATGTCTTGTTTAATGTGCCAAACCTGACGACGACTATTATATTTTCAAAACTTCTCACTAAAATTAAATTGACTTATTAAAAAAAAAAATCCAGTTAAACTGCAAGCTGCATCTGAGCATTCATGATTAAAAACGTATCTAAAGATGTCTCATGTCCTTTATTTCAGCAGCACCAGGGAGGGAGGCAATGAACTTTCACAGTATTCGCGTGGGTTGGTTTTATTTCGCCTTGGACTAAGAAAAAATATAAACGAGTAGAAGGGAATAAATGAAATAGTAAATAGAAGAAAAAGCATCTCTCTGCATTTTTTACTGGGGGAATATTCTAAGTGTGAACTGAAGGAGTCGCTAGATATCCTTGCTTTTAACACTAGGTGTTCTTTTTAAAGTGCTCCGATAGTCAAATCGTCTGATTGAATTCCCTGCTAGACTGCAGAACTAGCCATTCATGATACTTATTTTTGACACTGCAGTTATGCCTCCATCTTAAGGAAAAAAAAAATCAATGATGTTTAATAATCCTCTCGCAGTATGTACATTTCTTTTCATAAGCATTTTACAATATTTTAAGTAAAAGTGTGCAGAGGAAATCAGTAAGGCAAAATGATAAAAAGTTACTGTGAATTACTTACACTTCTAGGGATACAGAGCACAAACACTACAAGTTATAATCCTAATGCTGCTGTTACTTATTTACAGGTCTACAACACACAGGTGTTAATTAAGGATAAACTGTAACTCGCCTCTGCCATGGTCTGATAGATTTCACAGAATATTCTTATTAGCTTGACATCATTGATATTTATTTCTGTAAAGTGAGCTTTATTCTATGTTCTTCTGTATGTATCTGTGGGGGAAGTCTCCCGGTCATATTTTCTTTATTAATGAAAAGCAAAGGAGGGAAATGAAGGAGACAAAAGATGTCTGCAGGCAGAATGTTGGAAAAAAAAAAATTAATTCATTTTCCTGATGGGAAATATAGGAATTATATTTCAGTGTTTGTAGTAAAGATCAAGTAGGTTCAGCACATCGGCTTAGATTGCAAAGTCTGACAGTCCTGGTTTAATGTATTTCAGTGGGTGCAGGCAGACAACTAATTGCATTTCCAAGGAAATGTAAAGTAGTCCACAGAATGGGTTTATCTTCTTTAGAACATCTCGTCAAAAAACAAAAGTCTGTGGCTGCATTTGCAGATATAAACACAGTATCCCATTATCAAATTGGGAAATGCTGTTGTTCTCACTGAGGACAGCAAAATTATAAACTACATAGATCATAGTACAGGGAGAGACAGCAACATTTCAATAATACTGGAGTGAAAGGAAAGCAGAGTGCAAAATAAGAGAGTGACAGAATCATAAACTAGTAAATCCCGAAGTTACTATCTTTTAAGCAACACTGCAATTTCAAGCAAGTTTAGCGAAACAGGTCTGTGCATTCAACAAAGTTGTTCGAGTGCTGCCGATTCCTGTTGCCTTGTAAAAGCAGCCTGGTGCTCCGTTATCACTGGGTCCGGAGCAAGTTCCTAGGGACAGTCAGTATAAAAGCCATAGAATTTTTCTTCATGCATTAAAATGAGTAATAGTTAGTAATTGTAAATATCATTATCTTTTTTCTTTTTCCCCAAACCTGAACGTTACTCTGATAAACCTACATGACTTTGTTGTCATTCTTAACTCTAAAGCTAAGTGATCTCGATCCAAGCTGTCAGCTATTAAAATATAGGAATTGATTTTCACACAACCGATTCACTTCTCCCCTCTAGCAGCATTCCACCCCACCTCCCGACCCC
>JAWWMU010000153.1:71290672-71329307 GCA_035048155.1 Cinnycerthia olivascens | reverse complement strand
TTCAACCCCTTCCCCCCCCCCCCCCCCCCCCCCCCCCCCCACTTACCACTACTATATAGAGCTTGATTGTCAGCACTTTGAAGTGCCCAGCGCTCTAAAATGCCCTCTTTTATTTAAATTGCCCGTTTCCGGCCTTGTCTCTACTGCTGTGAGCAATTCCTCTTTCCTACACAGCAAAGGTGTGAAGAGAGACCTGTGACGGCAAGGTGAAAGAGGTTTGGCCGCTGTATTTGCTCTCATTATTCGTGGAAATGTGGTGAAAGACTAAAGATCTCCACTGCAGGGTGCTCACTTGCCTGATAAGTTTTAACCCACTTTGTGTGATGTTTTATTTTCTTCAGGGCGTTCAAGAAGGGTAAAGACAAGTAGAGGCATATACCTGTAGTTTTGACTTTTTGGTGCTTTGGAGTTGCCTGACTTGAAGCAGATGAAAGAGGGACCGGAATGTCTTGCGCTACAATGAACTATAAAGGGAGGGTGTGTGCGCACATGTGGCTTCTTCCGGCTTAAAAGCAAAAGAAAGTCAAGAGAGAGAAATAGGAAAAACTTTTCAAGGTAAAAAGGAAGAATTTTGAACTCTCACCATTTCTAAGCATTTCTTAATACTGACTACTTTTTAATTTCTTTTTTTCCAAAAATCCACCACACTAAGTCCTCATGAAGCCTACCACTTTGCTGTTGCCCTACATAAAATAATAATCATAGCAAACGAAACATTATAAAATCATGTACTCTTTGTGATTCAGGAAAAATCCCCCTCAGTTTTTCAACTCCTTTGTGGGACCCCCAATTGCTAGATGCTTGAGTCTTCCTCTGTGAAGATTTAGCATAGGATTCATCTGACGTACCTCTTGGCTAAGCTCCTTTGTCTCAGACAGATTGAGTTTATCTCCATGTAATTGTTTTTATGAGCTCGAGTGTGGCAAAACCAGAGAAGAGGCTGGCTCATTGTGTCCACTGCCTGTGGAGGTGACAGTGGGTGTCAAAACACACGGTGCTGGGATTCAGGAGACTATTTAAAAATTGTAGCAATTAAAGTCATGGCACAGTAGTGGGAACTAGCTCTGTGCAGATGTGTATGAGACAAGAGGTCAAGTGAAAAATACCTGCTGGGTAATCGAGTGGAGTTTTCTTAAGGGACTTGCATTAAACCCTCCTGGATGTGTACTTCCCTTTGGATTTTGCATTGACACTCTTTTAGTGGGAGGAGGTAAGGTTTCTGCCTCTATTTGAGAGAAACAAAAAAATGTACATAACTTGTTTGAGTGGGGAAGGCCTTCAGACCAAGTGTGTGATGAAAATCTGCAAGCCAAACTCTTATGGCAACCCTCGGGGTTCCGTGTCTTAGCAAGACCAGCATTCAGAGCCAATGAAAAATTTACTGCCAAGGAGAAGAAGCTTTCAATATCTGTTAACATCCTCACGAAGAGGACTTCAAAATCAGTCTTATAAACAACAATAGAAATCTTTGAAAGAAGAGTAAGGTTAAGAGCCTCGGGAAGGCAGCAAGGAGGTGAGAAGCATTGTTATTGACTGGTCTAGATTAAACAGCACAGAGGAAGATTTCAATTTGATAACGTCACAACCCTTCCTGTTTTTCTTTGCTGCTTCTGCTGACAATTTTGTAAGGTAATTAAATTGGCTGATTGAAGTCACAGTGGTCATGGGGCGATAAAGACCGTTTGGATTTAATGGAATTTAGAAACAACGGTGCACTGCACACAACTCTGACAGAACGAGAATTTTAATGACTCATTCAGGGTGCTGACTACATAGAACGTCCTGGACGAGTTTAATTGAAAGGGCAAAGCTGATTAGCTGTATACAGTCTTTATTGCACTAGATAGGGGAATTAGACTTATCCTTTTAAAAGACTCATTATTGCATTATCAAGATTTAATGTAGGTTAAGAAAGCTTTCATCCGTGTGGGTTTTCTGGAATATCCCTGGATCCTTTCACCCAGTGTTTGGAACACCAATAGTCTCGTATAATGATTTTCACACAATTGCCTGATAGTTTGTATTCTTACTGACTGCTTATTCTTACCGATAACTTGCTTCTTACTGACTTGTTCTTGTCCCTTGAAGAGACACAGTGCTCAAGTAATACCTCCAGTTTAAATGTGGTTGCTGAAAGAAATTATTTCTGCCACCAGAGATAAGAAACAAGAGAAAAGGAGATTTTTCTATACCAAATATTAGAATTTAGTTTTATTAGTTTAGTTCTATTTTTTCCCATTTATTTATGTATTTATTTTACACCACAGAAAATCCCTCAATTTAGGAAAAAAGCAAATCAAACATTTCGTAGTCATTGTAAATAAAGCAGATCTTTGTCACCTACATAATGTATTTACCTTATCTGTTTCTGAGTTTTAACCTTCATCCTCTTTAATCTCTTTCAGAGGAACAATTACTAGAAGGTATGTCAATAATGCAAAAGAGAAAATAGAGGGTGTCTTATTTCCATACTGCACAATCTGCAAGGCAAATTAATTTTCCCTGAATAAGCTTTTTATAGTGTTATATTGTAATGTATGTTGGAAAATTAGATTAAACAGCATGATAACATAATGACACAATGTCATTATGCTGTCATATCTGAACTGGAATATGGAGAATCAAAGATCACTGTCATATTAATACCTATAATTCTGTGCATGTCCCAGTGCCACCCATGCTGAGTTTGTCCATGTCTTCTCTTCACTCTTGCCCCATTTCTCCCCTGAGTCCTTTGGTTCCTTAGTTATACAATAATAATTGTCTCAGGCACCTTCAGTTTAAACAGCCAAAGCTCTCAGTAATGCAAAGAATACAGAACAAACATGTGATGATCATTATTCCAATACTGGAGCTCAGCCAGATTTGGATAAAGCAGGGAGTATAGTAGTGCTATATAAAACACTTAGCAAACTCAAAAACATAACCAAAATTTCTTTAAAAAGTTCTTAATGCATTAAAACCACTATGCTTTTTTTTTTTGTCTAGGCAAAAATAAGAAGTAACAAATGGGTGCAAGTGCTTAAGTCAAGACTGCTCTTTTTATATTGCTGCAAAGCTATGCTTGCACCAAAATTTGCAAGTGACTTGGATCAGTCATGATTCAGATTTTCTTGAACATTTTTCTTCTATTCCAAAATGCTATTGAAACACCGTAACTCATCTAGGAATGTGTTTGGTAGGTTGCTTAGAAATGAAATACACATTTTTAGATAACAGATTTTTTAAAGTGTTTTCATTTCCAGGTGTTTCTGCCTGGGGCATAGAAAAAGAGGTCCCCTGCTGGTACTGTGAGTGAAGGCTACAGTAGGAATAGTTTAAAGCACAACTTTGTGATCTAAACTCTACAGTGTAACTTATTCTTAGTTCACAATAAACATTTTTGTTATCCCTCCATTGGAAGGTACATTAATTTTTGGAGAAATACATTAATGCACCTTAACTGAATGTGCATCTTATTATATTAGAGTATTTTCTGTATTTCCACTCACAGACTATTTAAAACCTAATTTTTTTCAAGGAAATGGTTATTTAGATTTAAAGTCAATTGAACTAGGAATATTGAAAGTGTCTGTCAGTCTTCCATCATGAAAAAAACTGTTAGAATCATTAATTCTGGTATAAGGCTTCATAACTGACAGAAGAACAGCCCAGGGAGAGTTTTCCTACTTTGCTATCAGGAGATTTTGTTTGGGAGACTTGATGTCCTTTTAAATTTAAATTATGATTACTTTTTTCTGTCTCTTCTTTACTTCTATCTTTATATTTTAATGTGTGTCTCTGATGCTTACTAATTTAAAAAACATTTAATCTGATTTTAGTACGTTTAGCTAAAGGTTGACATATTTTTTCAAATGGAAAAATGTGGTTTAATGGATGGGTAGAATAATTTTGAAAGAAAAATGTTTGTTTGTTTGTTTATTTTTTGTACGTTGGTCCTTGATCAAAGTATTTGATGCTTTCCTCTCACTTTGTCTTTTCCCTTATTTATTTTGAAATAGTGAAATGGAAAGTGATTACTTATATTAAAGAGGAAAGTATGTTTGAATATGTTTTTTTCTGGTCCTTCTTAGAAAGTCTTTGTCTTTCTAACTTTCTGGGAAAATCCATGAAAAATAAAAAATCTGAAAGTCCTCATTTCTGTCCTAAAACTAAACTCCTAGCCTAAGCCATGCCTTAGGGCTCCTCTGCAGCATTTGGGGAGTGAAAGAGGCAGAAGGATTAGACAAGGTTGACTTAAGCTGGATAACTCTTAGATGGCTTAAGTTAGGCTAGATGAACCATGTCCCTCATGGAATCAGCAATATGGAGATGTCAAAGCAGACTGAGCAGGGTTTTTTGTTTTCTCCCCAGGCTTTGGTGCCTATTATGACATATTGAACTCATTTCTTTTTCAGATGGAAATTTATAGGGAAAGATAAATTTATAAATGTGTCATCAGTTTTTTCCTGACATGAAAATTTGCCTCACTCATTCTGCTAAAAACTTGCCAGCAAGTGGGTGGTGCTTGTTTTCACAATAGGTAATCACAGCTAGTCCTGTAAATAAGGACTTGTTTGTGAACACATATATTTAACTGATTACTTACTCTACAGAAATTTATTGAATAAAACTTATCAAGCTTGCTTCAAAAGGTGCAGGAATATTTCACTCTGAAAGAGTGTGCCATCTTCATACGTAGCTCTTCATGTATGTCCATACAATATTTCAAATTGTCACATTTCTCTCAATATAGAAATAACTATTACTTTAAAATGGTTTTTATCCTAAGGCAACTGATACTGAATGTAAAACAATTTTCTTAAAAAAAACCAAGTACATGACTAGGTAATAATCTGGGTAAATTTATTAAGGATTAGTTTTTTATTGAACTTGCCATCCGTTTGGGCTTTTGTCCTTCCCTAGAAGCTAAATATATACCAGCTATTTCAATCAGCTCAAGAGCTAAACATATGTCAGCTATATAAATCAACTCGCATTTATGCTGTTATTTAGAAGTTGCACAATTAGGACATGATTTACCAAAGAGTCCATAATTAAAATAATTACACTAGTAAGCATGAAACATAAGAAAATCTGAGTGCCATAGCTCACAATTGTAAAATTTGACTTTCACTTTTTTAAACCTGTAAGCAAATATTTTAAGTTCTGCCCCAACTGTTCACATTTCAAAACTTTGATAAACCAATTATATTACTTGGAAACCAATTAATTCTTATATTTCTGCCTATATTTTTAGTGTGAGTGCTCAATCATCCGTCAACACCAACTACTGAGATTGTTGGAGATGTACAGTCCTTGAGAGTTCAGTGCTAAGTTGATTTATGATAGTGTGTTTTTATCTTTACACCATGGATGACAGGAAACTATGAAAAGTTTCTTATATGTAGTGATTCAAATTATGGATAAAATATTGAAATAACTTGCAATATTCCTTAGGTCTGATTATCCTCCAACTTTCTGTTCATTTCAGTGGCTTATGTTATTATGAAGTGAAATAAGAATCAAAGTTGTAAGCTATAGCATGCTGTTTAGACAAAGAGTTGCTTAGATTTCTCTAATGTTTATCCCGGCTATAGTTATTGCCTGTGTGAACTGGTGATAGAATATTCTTCCTGAGTTGCATGATTAAGTCCATAGTGATGTTGAATACAATGCTCTTCAAGTCAAAACCACCTGTACTGGTTACCATTAGCAAAGATCCTAATTCCAGATTCTGTCTTTCCTTGGAATTTTTTACCACAATTATCCTTTGGAGTCACGCTATAGTTTTTTACACCTACATTTGTTGTTCAGTTATTGACCTTAACAGTGTGGAGGCATGTACTATGAAACAAATTCAACATGATAAAAATAATTTGACTGATGGTGGTTTTTCTGTTTTTGATTTTTTTTTTTAAGTTAAAAATAGTGTACTCAGTGGTTAATGCAGTTCAATAGCAGCAGAACAACTTGTTTCACCCATCAAACGTGTAACACAATCAGAAACATACTATGTAGAAATATGTGTAAATAACAGTGGCAAACATGAAGATTATATATTCTGTAAGAGAAAATTATTTTCTAAAGCAGTAACTTCATTGATATTTGGAACATTTATCCTACAAGGCAGGAAATCTTTAAAAGAAGTTCCATGTTACTTATTCATTAAGAATTTGGGTAAAAAGGTACTTTAGGAAAATGAAAAGCACACAGAGTACCCTAAATTAACAGAATACTTAATCACAGTGTTTTTTGGTTTTATATATATTAATGAGAATATGTATGTTCACATTTTATGCATTTTAATAGCAAATATTTGTTAAAAAATGTCACACAGAACTTTTAATAAATTATCAGCATACATTTGAGTATTAAAATTCAACATTTTTCCTTCCTGTTGTGCCACTTAAGGACCACAATGAGGACTGAGCCCTAGTGAATCTAACTTGTGACCTCTTTGCTTATCTGATTTCTACCATTCAAAAATGTTTACTGTTTTCATGTATGCTATACTAACAGAGTTGGGGTTTTTTATTCAAATGATAAGAAGACATTATCCCAGACACCTTTTCAAGTTTATGGCTATGTATTTTAAAAAAGTATTTATATACTGCTTAGAAATACCTATTTTCTCTGGTGTTTTGAGGCACCCATATATGTTTCTAGTCCATGAAGAAAGTTTGATGTTTCACTCTCTGAAGCTGATTTTTGAAAATATTACTGTGCAAAATTCAAATGCAAGGCCCGCGACTGGTCATAGCTGACTTGAGGGAAAATCTGGAACTTGTCTTTTAAAAAGAAAATACCAACTACTGAGGGAGTATGTCTTGCTGATTCTTAAAAACTGTGCTTTTGAACCAGTCCATTTTCAGAGCTAAGGTTTTTGGTTCTTGCCTTCATACTTTGAGGTGCTGATCTATTTCAGTCAATGAACTACTTGGACATGCTCCCAGATAGTCCTGACAACACTCTTCTCTTCATTTTGTTAAAAGAAACAAAGTTGATAAGCAGGATGGAGGTGGTTTGAGAAAAATAGTGCAGATGAGTTCAAGGCCATCAGTGTTGAACAAATAACAGAAAGGAGTTGAAAAGGGTTGATGGAAAAAACACTGTTTGCCTAAAAAGGCCATGTACAACTGTGCAAATAGTAAGATTTTTGTTTCTGTCTAGTCCAAATCAAACATAAAGATAACATTTGACAAAATGATCTGATAATTCAATAAAATAAGCATAGCTTTATTTTTTTAAACCAAAAATTTGCTGTTAAATTCCTTTGCTTCTTATTGAATACTGAGTATAATGTTTACATTAAGAGAAGTATAGTTAAATAATCTGGTTTTGCCTAGATTTCATCTTTTTTTAGCCTTGAAGGAAGCATGCATGGGGTCAGTTCAGGAAAAGAGATAAGCCCTGTGCATACCTCATCTTTAAGCAACTGAGGGAAGAAAATGGAAATTTGTGAAAGATACACGCAACTTCTTTCCAATAATGCTATGTGTATTTCTTTGGATGTCCTTGAGAAGGAAAGACTATAAAATATGAGTGTTATTAAGGCTTATCTCTTCAGATCTCAGCAGACTCTATCATTCATGACATTCAATATGCCTGCAGAAACTGTGTGACTGTGATACAGCTAAGAAAAATGTGTTCAAAAATGCATTAAATCAGATTTCCTAATGTCTTTTCAAACCTGCCTAAACAATGAAAAGTCACATTTTAAGATCAAATCAACATTAGTCAGTCAGAGCATGTTCAGTGTTGTCCATTTGTGACCTTTTGTGTCTAGACATTGGAGATTTCAAATTGAGCTATAGATTTGTATCATTCTGTGATCATCAATGTTCATTAAACACTACTTTTGTTGTAACTTAAGGCTATACCCTTCTCTCAAATAAGGAGTGTGGCTTGCTTTTCAGAGTGTTTTGCACTCTTTTCATTCATGGGAAGATGCTTGAGTTGGATAAAGCTGTTGTATTTAGCTGTCACGTGGTCACAGGCACTCTGTTCACAATGATTTCCTTTTTTGTCCTTACTGTCATCTTCTAGTTTATAAGAGAATTGTAACACATATTTTTGGAAGCCTTCCCTGCTTTGTTTTAACAGACAACTGGTGATCTACTCACTAGAACCCATCTGATAGTCATAAAGATAGAAAATTAGAAGCTCTTTGTGTTCTACTCCACTGTGCTTATATACTTAAAAAAGTAAACAGCAACATTTTCACTAAACCATATTAACAAATTTTTTTTGTACTTTTTATAATAAGTCCCTTTACTTATTTTTGGCAATAATTTGAATGTCACAAAATGTTTTTTGTGACTTGAACAAAGGACCTAGGTAACGATTTTACAAACACTGCTGTGTGTGAATGTGCACACGCACATGCACGTTTTTGTGCTGTGGTGACCCAAATGCAGAAAAGTAGTAGGTGTATGTTTCCTTTGCTGGAGTTGTACTTAAAGTAAACCTGGAGAAGTGCCTGAGGGTGCATCAGAGGTCTTTGATGGAAGGACTCATAATGATTATGCATCTGCGTCCTGACAAGTAGTGTGAGCCTGGAGTAGCAAAGAGCTGTGAAGGTGGCAGAATCTGTTCTCACAGGGTGTGATCCTCACAAATATTTTCAAAGTGGTCATGAAAACAAAAATATTCAAGGAAGAAACCATGAAATTTAGCTAAGAACCCACAAAGTCAAGCATATTTATGACAGGAAAAAAAAAAACCCAAAGAGAGAACACTAGAATTTTCTACCCTAAAAAAGAGAAACTAAATTCTATGAATGAAGATGTGCACATATACATGCTCCTACCAACAACACTACACTGCAACTCCTAAAAATGTAGAAGTGGTACAAGTTAAGACATCAACTCTGCTTGCCATGGACTGATATTCTTGGTGTAAGGGAAATCTTCATTTATAGAGGATTTACCTCTGTGAGACCCATAGTAACTTCATTTCACTACACTTTTAAGAGGAGGTAATTATGCCAGTGTTTCAGGGTTCAGCCAGCAGAGCTGTAAATTAATAGAGCCTAGTGAAGTCCATTTCTGCTGCAGTTTAATCTCTTAGTTTGTAAGATTAAAGCTACAGTGCTGTATCAAACCTCTAGGTAAGTTTTCTGGGTCTTGGCTTTAAGGAACCATGATATACTGAGCTTTTGGTTCTTTGCTGGTCAATTAGGGGAACCCCTGAGGAGGCAGAATAGTTTTCTTTACTTCTGTATTTGACTTCCCTATTTCATCAGGCACATTTTCTACAAAAGCTTGCCCACATGGATAACTTCACAACTATAGTTAGTAAGCGCAAAGCCAGAAGGGATTTTGTTTCCATGAATCACCTGTTGAATCATAAAGACCAAGAAGCCGAAGGAGTAATAAAACACTAGTTTAAGGTTTAAAGTTCATGTAGCTCTGATGCTGAAGTAATAAATGGAAATTAATTTTGTGTATTTTATGAGAAAATAACCCCACTGAAAACCAGTGCCAAAATATTGGCTTTGGTGTTACCATAAAGATAGTTGAGCTGTTAAGCAAAGTGAGAGAAAAACTGGAAAAGAGTTAGTCTAGATATTAAGGAAATATGTTATGGCTGCTATCATACAAAATTTCAAAATAGTTTTTATCAGGGCTGGTAAGGAATAGGGGTCTGCTAAGATTTCCAGATGCTTTATGAGTCCTTAAATGTCTTAAATACAAAATATTTCATAATTACAGTGTTAGTGACCTGGAAATGCAGAGGATTGCTTGTGATTTTTCAAATATTTTTAGCCCAGGTTTTATAATTACTTCTCTTAACTAAATTTTTTTTTCAATATTTAAAAAAATTCAATAACCTTTCAATAGAATTTCATTTGCTTCACAGGTAAGAGTAGCAACCAAATATTTTCTTTTTTTGTCTTATGGAAGCACTTTTTTCAGTAACACAGTGTCAAAAAATTTTTCAAATGAACTCAAGTTGCATTTAAAAAATGTTTTAAATCATTATATATATATATATAAAATTGTATCAGTCATTACATTCACCAATATTCTCATTGACAACTGCAAAAAAGACAAATGAGCTACATTTCTATGATCATATTTCACTACTGCACTTCCACAGCTTTTTCTGCTTCAGGGCTAAATGTCTTTGGCTGGATACTGCTTTATTTTACTTTTACTTTGCATTTTTCCATTACTACTCCATATCCTTCCTTGCCATGTGACAACTTTTATGGTTATTTCAGCTTTTATGTAGAAAAAGGAGTTAATTTAAAGAATGGAAGTTATCATTGGAGCTCTGCAGTGTAATTTAGTAAAATCCTAAACAAGGTCCAGATAATTTTGTTTCTTTGAGTGTCAGAGTGAAGTATATGGCCTCTGGTTTTTGTTGATTTGGATTTTTTTTTTTTTGTTTCATAGGTCTTCTTTAGGGTATTTTGGGTGTACTTTGTGTGTTTGGAGTTTTTTGATCTATAATAAGGTAATAATTTTTTATTAAATGGAATTTTTCAAGTTTGGTTTTGAGTCGGCATTCCGAGAAATCTATCAGCATGAGTAAGGTATCTATTTCCTGATAAAATTAAATTCCCCTCCCCCAGTGTGGTTACAATCTTTTCTTTTTTTCAGTGTTTGCAAAATAATCTTTGCTTCTTATGCTGACTGCATTTTCCACGTTTGCTATTTGTGCTTGGGCATGCACTTGGGGGTGCAGCCACTGTGGATCCTTCATCATCTGATGGTTTTTCTGAGCAAACTCCTAAAAGCTAACGTTTGACATTAATCCTTCTACATTTTTTCCATTATGTGGTATTTGGCTGATGAGACTAGTATATATGACAGTAGTTGATTTTACTGCTACTTTGTTATCAAAGCTTTTCTTCACTCAGACTTGTCATAGTGAATCTCTGATTGCTGGGAGATTGGTTTTTCCTCACATTTTAACGTGCTGTTGAAATAACCTCAAAGGTGGGCAATCTTCTTGCAGGGGATTTTATAGCTAGCTAAAGAGCTGTAAACAGAAGAGATTGTCTATTGAGGAATCTAAGGGTTTGATGGATTAATTGCTCACATTATATTAAAGAGTCAGGAAATGCTATAGAAATACGCATCTATAAACAAATATAATCTGAAAATAATTTATTTGATTTTGACCCAAGTTCAGGGCTTTATTGAATCCAGGATGATTTTATGTATTTGCAGACTTGTCTTAGAAAAGTTTACCCTGGATATGGATATGGCAGGATAACTGTGAAAGAAGACAATTCTGTAAAGGTGCTTAAATCTGATTACTTGGGACTAGTTAAATACGTATCCTTTTAGAATTACAGCATTCAATGACATACAGACTGTCATGAATGACTTCAATAATACAGACATTAAGTATTCAGAGGAATAATAATAAAAATTTTGCTTTACATCTTAACTTCACGATTTTGATTTGAAGCCTAATGTAATTTCCAGCTTTAGAGAAGATTCTGCAATTTCCTTGTCAACTTTATGTGCGTATATCCAAATAACATAATTGGTTTACAAGATATCTCTGTGTTGTTCAAAGCAAGTATTGTGGACCCTTTCACTTGGTGTATGTTTCATAAAATAAATGTTATTTTGAAGCACATAAATTAAAACAGATGGGTCTTGAAACAAAGCATATGGGTATACATATGCCTAGAATATTCTTTAGAATGAGCCTCCTATGAGCTGTGTTATAGAATTGTTGGGAAATGTTCTCCTGGTGAACTGACTGTCTTTGTCTTTTTAGATATCACTGGAAATACAGATATTTAAAAATTTTACTTTTAAAACATCATATCAGTGGGTGCTGAGAACATACTTGCAATATTTTCAAGAGTACTTTCAATAGAAGATTTCCAATGTAACTGTAGACAACATCATATGAACAGAACTTGTTTTTCTCTGTTCTTAAGCTGGCTGAAATGTAGGCAGAAAAATATGAAATATCTTCAAGCCGTAACTAAATGATGTGTTTGTTTTCACTTGTGGAATGTGTTACTATTACTGTGACTATTTTTGGCTGTTTTCCTCTTGTCTTGATCTTGGAACACCTAAATGCCAACATCTCAATATGCACATACAGCAGCCTGAATAACTCATTTAACAATGAATTGAATTAGTCTTTATGTCTGAGGGAAACCTCAGGAAGAGATAATTTGGCAGGGTTCTTACAATAAACATTATTTTCCATAACTAGATATACATTTTCAATAATTTATTTTTCAGTGCAAGTAAATGCTTTCAAATTAACATATTGCTTCTTTTACAATATGCTGATAAATGCCTGAAATATTCCAAAGGTGGAATTTCCATTTTGCACTGTGACTGCTTTAAATGAAAGAATATTGCAATACAAGTTTAAACCTTAAGAACTGAGTAATGAATAATAGCTTCTGGACTTCTCTGTTCCCTTTTTTGTTTTATATTCCATTTTCATTAATTTCTTTCTTCATTAATCCCACAGATTTCTCCATCCTTTGCAATTTCAAGCTAGAGAAAACAAATTAAGAAAAAAACCTCCTGTTAATTGTCTTTATTTGCTTTAATGCTGCTAGTCCATATTATCTGATCTCTTAAATTGAGTTTGGGATTGCCAGCTTTAAGGGTATTACAATGCATTTTGGGATGCTGCCAGCATATCCCGAGTAAATATATTTAAATCAAAGCTAAGCTGCTTAAAATATTCATGTTATGCTCTTAGTATGGTTTAGAGGAATGTGAAACCATTTAAGACTTGCAAACCTGTTTTATGGCAAAAAATGCATTGGGCATAGAGTCTAAATTGATAGTCACTGTTAACTTTGTTTAATAGCGAGTGATTTTATAATTTTATTAGCAATCATACATTTAGGTGGTAACTGATTTGAAATTTATAGCATAATGCAACTGCACAAGTTATAGATGTAAAGAAAAATATTTTTAACTGTAAACAGTTTTGAGAAAAGGAATATTCTGAGTAGATAAAATAATACATGTTTGTACAGTAAAACCTTGATATCAAAGTATATAAATAACCATTGAACATACACACCACCACATGTTTTGAGAAGTTAAATACATTTGTTTTTGCATTACATTTTTATATATTGCAGGAAAATTTGAATATGAAAATCCATAATACATTAATTAAAAAATCAGTGTATTTTTAAATAGTAAGACAAAAGAGAAATATCTACAAATATGATGATACCATGTGTGATATCCTGTGGAGACATAGATCCTGTAAGAGAAGCAAACCCAGAAATTTTAGTATTCCTGAGGCTAGTCAGCCTCACCTCAATCCCTGGAAAGGTAATGGAATGCCTCATCCTGGAGGTCATCTCCAAACACATGGAGAACAAGGCGGTGGTCAAGAGTAGTCAGCATTGATTCACCAGAAGCAAATCATGCTTTGCCAACCTGGTTGCTTTCTACGATGAGAAAACTGCCTGGATGGATGAGGGAAGAGCAGAGAATATTTTCTACCCAGACTTCAGCAAGGCTTTTGACATTGTTCTCATGGTATCCTCATAGGTAAACTCTGGGAGTGAATCCCAGTGGGTTGTGATCAGTGGCACAGGGTTTAGTAGGAGACCTTTCACTAGTGCTGTCCCCCAAAGCTCAGTACTGGGCCCAGTATTGTTTATCTTATTTATCCATGACTTGGACAAATGCCTCCTGATTGCTACACAATCCAGAAAAAGCAAATTCTATTCTGAGTTATAAAACTCTGGATTTATTCTACAGTGTGCCTGTGTAGGTCTCTGTTTACCAGTCTGTCCATCTCATAAAGAAAAAGAGAGCTGAAATTCTAACCCAAGTAATATGGGGTAGGGATGTATGGGGGAAGAAGGCCTAATACCAAGTCCTGTCCAGTTCCTGAATTACCAGTTCTTGAAAGGTGCTTGTAAGAAAGATGGGCACAAAACTTTTATTAGGGTGTATTGTAATAGAACAAGGGGTAGTGGTTTTAAACTAAAAGAGGATTGATTTAGATTAAATCTAAGGAAGAAGTTTTTTACTGTAAGGGTGGTGAAACAGATTGCTCAGGGAGGCAGTAGATGCTCCATCCCTGGAAACATTCTAGGTCAGGTTGGATGGGGCTCTGAGCAACCTGTCCAGGTTAGATTAGATAGTCTTTAAAGATCCCTTCTAACCCAAATCATGACTCTATGATTCTCTCCAGGGAAAACCAACTCAAGGTACATTATCCCACCTAGGGAAGGGAGAAGGGCAGACACAGACATTAAGCCTAAGACTGAAATGTCTGAATGTGTGTATTTGGAAATAGGGACATGTGTGCACATATAGACATAACATTTTATTTTTGTTTCTCCAGTATCTTGATATAGTCTTATTTTATATTTTTTAAATGGAATTTTGAATCCCTACTTTCCCCTCTATTTATAGATTTCACAAACACACATATGTGCATACCTACATATGCATTACATACATGTATATGCAGATTGAAGTTTCTAGTCAGTACTTAAAGTTTGCACAACCCATCTGTGGAGTGATTTGATTTCTTTCTCTCCTCCTATTCATTTTCAGCAAAATTCCTTTATTGCTGTTGTTTGAGTTCTGTAAAGCTTCTATTTATATGTTTCCAAGCCTGACAGAAGACTGAGATTTTAACTCCCTCCCTATAAGGAAAGCATTGAATTTGCATGTCTGCCTCTCCAAATTATGTCTCTGCAAGATTACTATGTCGTCCCATCAGCCACCTGAAGAACCACTAGATTGCTGATCATGGTCACCCAGTGGACTCCCTAAATTATGTAGGGATTTTAGATATGCACTTTACTCTAGGCTAGGCTCTGAAACCTCTGTGTGGGTCTAGCCCTTAGTTGTACCTTACTTCCAAAATTAATGCCCTTTTTCACTGGGCTACGTTTCCCAACTCATTATACCTGTGACAGCAGCACTGCTGTAAATCAAAGAAAAACTCACCCAACATTTTTTAAGGGATGTTTTATTTCATTCACATTATGTTCATCTTTAAAACTACTTTTCAGATATAATCTTTAATTTCCTTTCTGGCTTACTGCATAGAAATGTTAAACAGTCTATATGGCTGAAGTAGCCCACACCGATAGTATCTGAAGACTAGATAAATTACTACTTCTAATGAATGATTTGTGTGTATGTATGTGTATATATGTATTTAATGTACAGCTTAGTATTTCTCTATTGTTCCACTAATTTCTAGTAAACATTATTTCACTGATAGGGTGAAAAGTATTCACTTGCTCTATATTTCTGGAATAGATACCTTGTGAAGACATGCACAGCCACTACTTTTGTAAAGAAGCGTCCTTGAAGAATAAGATATATGCTCCTTGTTTAAGTCCTTTTTCTGCCATTATGCTGTCAATACTCTTCTTTCTGTATATGTGTTCAGAGCATCATCCTTAAAAATAAACCAACAGAACATAGAGAGCCAGAAAGTCCTCCTGGTAAATATTTCCTTATTGTTCCTCTTTTTGGAGCAAACCCTTGAATTTTCACTTTCTGCTGTAGTTTTTCTTATTTTTTTTTTCTGCCAGGTAAAGGAAGAATTCTTCCAAAGCATGAATGTTTTGAAGCAAATATCATTTAACAAAAGGAAATTAATCTCCTTATAAGATTTCTGCTGAATGTAATGGAATTAAAATGAGACACAAGAAAATCACAGGATGACTATGTGTACAGTTCTCACTACTTCTGCTTTCACACAAGGAAGCAGATTTTCTGACTTCAGTGAAAGCTCAGTGTCTGAAAGACTTCTTGCACAGCCCTGAGTGGCCACTGCTCCCTGAACAAATGCAAAATGGAGACGTGAGTTCCTGTATCTCATAGGTATGATGAAAAAAGCAAAAATATTTGAAAACATTTGGTTCATAGCTTTACACACATATACTTAAAATTCATGAAAAGACATTGAAAAAAAAAAAAAGCCATAGTTATTCCTCTTCTAATTGTATGCTCAGGTTTAATATGTGGTTTTAGCCACATTTTTTCACACAGGTCTGGGCCTCTTAAATTTTGATAATCAGTTTGTGCAGCCAGATAAATATGAGACACTTCCGGAAACAAATCAAAATTCACATAGTTGTAAGATGCCTGCTGAGGCAATTGGCAGGATTTCCAACACTGACTCTTGGAACCAACTTGCCTGGAGATGATTTGAAACACAAACCTACTACAAAGAAAATGGTTCCTCTATTAAATAGTTGACCTGATCTTTGTTTGTATTTGAATAGCCCTGTGAAGATTTCTAACAATATTTAAAAGGTGAACTTCTTACTTTATAACTTCCTTCTGTTATTTTGTATATCTTTATATCTTGAATGTATATAATTTTCTCCCAGTGTAAGTGATGGCAAGAAATTGAATCGCGTTCTGTGTGGGTAGAATGTGTTGTCATTTAGAAACTTAAGAGTAACTCAGGCACTGCAGCAAGGGTTTTTTTTTGTTTGGTTTGTTTGGGTTTGTTGTTGTTTTTTTGTCTGGCATTTTTCACCACGGTAATAGATGTGAGATAAAAACGAAACTGGTAAATATTTTGAGTTAAACAGAAAGTTTTACGTCTCAAATATACATGGAAGAAATTTAAATAGCCTCAAATTGTTTTAATTTCAAAGATCTATGAGAAAAGTGGAAATACTGACCACTTCTTTCCAATGTGTCCAGATCTTGTAACAGGTTATATATATCAGCCATATCAATATTCAACTGTTTATTCCAATACCTAAATCTGGGGAACTGCATCCTAAAAAGGAAAACAGTAGCCTGGGTTAGTTACTCAGGATCTCTATTGGGTATACAGGGAAAGGAAGCCACAAAAACTGACATGTGGAACAGTGAATAGTCAAAAATTAGCAGTTAAATGGGGAATGACTCACGTCCTGGAATTGGATGTTGTTCATAGCTATGAAGAGGTGGCTTTATGTCTCAGGAGCTATTTTTACAATTACCTGTAAAACTGACTTTAAAAAAACCTAAACCTTACAAACAGTTTTATCACATTTTAGTTGAAAGACTGGTAGAGAAGGTGTTCATTTTTTAATAGAATTATCGAGTAGCTAATTCATTCCTACAGGATGTTGTAATTCTGAGGCCAACTTTTGCTATGTATAATGAATGGGGATTCAATACAAATCTGTTACAAACCTACTGCTGATGCTGTTTCAGCTTTTGTATTATAACGTATTGAGGCAGACACTATAAGAAGGAAAAGGACTTTCTAGCTTAGCAGTTAACAGACTTGCTTGCAAGAGTTCTCTTCTAGACATAAAATAACTTTTTTTATCCCCTGTCTGTTAAAGGCGTAATAATCCTTCTAGCAAAAGACTGAGCCCCATGACTCCTCCTAATCTGTTGAGTTTTATACTGCTCTTTCTTCCTCTGCTGGTCTTTTGAATCTTGAATACTTTAATGTACAACAGAAATGCTTCAACAGAAGCAGGGATTAAAGGCATTCACCAATCCTATGACCTTTGAATTTTCAATAATTTGATGGTTAATACAATCAGATTTGGGATTAAAGCATAGATTTAAATTCTTGGAAGACTGAGGCCAGTGAGTGTATTGAGCCCTGCAAAAAGTTAGGGAAGTCATCTCTTCCTGTGGTTGTTGTGGTATTTTGTGTGAAACCAAATCCAATAGGCATGCTCTAACACCAGCTATCAGATTAAGCCCTGCAGGCAAAGCAGAAGGAGGGATGGCATATCTATTTATGCACCCCAGCAGCTCTAAGCCTGACTTGAGTACAGAGCTCTCTTGCTACTGTTGAGCCTTAAGTGCTTCCAGGCACACACAAATACAGAACCTTAGGCAGGCTGGAAAGGTTAAAATAAGAAGCAGGCTTTACTGACTTTAGGTGTTAAAAGATTAGTTGATAGAATTAGATGGAAACTGAATGGGGTGAAAAACTAGAATTGAGGCATTTGGACTTGGGATATGGTAATTACGAGGCCTATATATTAGAAGGAAAAATGAAAGTGAGGATGTTGTTTTTATTCAGCTAAAGAAAGCAAAATAAATATAACAGTGTTCAGATGTTTTTGCAGTTAGAAACTTCATAATGTCCTTGTTATAATAATAGTGGTTGGGCAGTTTTTTTCAAGCAAATTTGTGAAGCTGATATATGCTTTGACACAGCTGTAATCAGCAGAGTCAATGACAACCACAAAGCCTTACACAGGCACTGTTCCCAAAAGGTGTTCAATATGTTAATATTAGCAACAACCATGCTCACCAATATAATTGAATCATAGAACAGCCTGTGTTGGAAGAGACCTTAAAGGTTATCTAGCTCCAAATCCACTGCTGTGGACAGGGTCACCTTTCACTAGACCATGTTATTCAAAACCATGCCCAACCTGGCTTTGAACGCTGCCAGGGATGGGACATCCACAACTTTGGGCAATTTGTTCCAGTACCTCACCACCCCCACCCTCACAGCCAAGAATTTCTTCGACATGTCTAATATCTAATATCTAAGCTACACCTACTCTCAGCTTAAAGCCATTCCCTCTTGTGCTATCACTATATGCCCTTGTTAAAAAGAATCTCTCCATCTTTCTTAAAAGCCCTTTTCAAGTACTGGAAGTTTGCTATAAAGTCTGCCAGAAGCTTTTTCTCCAAGCTGAACAGCCCCAGTTTTCTCAGCCTGTCTCCATAAAGGAGGTGTTCCAGCACTCTGACCATCTTCATGGCCCTCCTCTGGACTCCAACAGGTTGATATTCCCCTGCCTCAGAACTCCATGGTCTCAGTAATTGTCTGGGCCCATTCTTTTGAATGCCTGGAGGTTTTAGATACTTGCTAACAAGTTTTCTGTTGCTGTGATGAACCTGATTTAAAAAGTATTATAGAAATAAGCCATGTAAGAATTAGGTACTAAAATATTAGAATGGGAAAAGCCCTCAAACCAAATGTAGAGGTGACAATTATAATTACCTTTGATAAGGAAATCATGCATAAAAAACATAAAGCAATGAAGGCATAATTGTTTTTTCTTAGGTGAAGGTCTAAAAAAAAGTTATGTGTAACATAAAAGATCCTATATTATTGTTGCACTGAAGATTGTCAAAATAAGAGATCAGTTTCACATAGCCTGAATAGATGTTTGAAATGAGATTACACGGATGACTGCAATACACGACAGCTTCTCTGAAATTATATATTGTACATCTAGACAGAACACAAGTTCTCATATTGCCTATGTATTTGATGTTCTGAAGATTATTTTGGGGAGCAGTGCAGTGCATTCCAGGTATGCAGTAAAATATGAATACAAAATGATACTGACAGTAAGTTAAAAACCTTCTTTCACTGGAAACACAAACACCTCAGAATTATCTCTTCTGGGAAAGGATTTCAAAGCTGATTAAATAATAGATGTATGTGAGACAGTGATTTCATTGAGGTGAATAGTACAATAACAGCAAAAATGTTTAAAACATGCTGTATTTATACAACACTTAACAAATCACTAAATATTAATTTTTTTTTTACATTCTTAAGTAAGTAGTAAATCTCCTGTTTACCAAGTTAACTTCCTATGTGAAATAAATCAATCCTTTGTTAAGATTATACCTTAAAAATTGTAAATATAATAAGAAAATGTAATTTGATGATCATGAATAACATAGGAAAAAGTACTTACTTTTACAGAATATAAACTTATAATGAAAAAGTTTAAGGATAAACTTTAATGATTAGGACTTTATTTTTTTTGCTCATTGTTGTGATGTCTTACACATAAATGAAGTATAGATAATTTAAAAAATTAAAAATAGTTTCTAATAATGATTGATTCCTTTTTCATGTTGTATAATGCTCAGAACTACCTTATGAGCACTTTCAAGGGTTAGAAAAAAATTAACAATCTTCTTTACTTTAGATCCTCCTCCACTTTAGAAGTGTAACACTGCATAATGTGCATGAATGACATCATTAGCTGAGCTTTTTGATTTGAAATCAGTTTTGAAGATAGGTTATGCAGGAGATATTGCAGTGGTATGATTTTGGTTGAGGTGTTCCTTATTTTGTATGGACGTGGTAAAAGACACAAAACAGAGATAGTAATTTCCAAGAATTCTAATCATAAAATGCATTATTTTCTCATAGAAAATAATTAGTAAAAATTAGCAGAAACATATTACCGGTAATGAAAAAAACAGAGACCAGCAGATTTCTTTACTGTCAGGACAGGATTTTCCGCTATACTCTCTTTTAGAAGTGGCAGGAACTTCACATAGACTGACATTTAAGCTGAAGATTAAATAAGAGAATCAGTGTTCTCAATTTTAAAGGGCAACCTTTAGTAAAGTAAGAGCATTGGCTAGCTGGAATAAGAACCTTCCTGGAATGAGGTAGCATAAGTATAAAATGAAAGTTGTCCAATGTCAAGATGAAATAGACCTTGCTAAGAAAATGAAGATGAAAAATTCTTTTAGGTTTGTAAATAACAAGAATAAAATATAAAGTTAAAAATACCCACCCAAACAAAAAACGTTGTGAACTGTTTTCTAGTAAAGATGAGCTGAGGAGTATATGATCTGGGAGATCTAAAACCTAAATTATTTCTTTGGTGTTTGAGTAAGGTTTGTGATGGTCATTGTACAGGGTATCACATGAAGCAAAAAAAAAAAAAACAAAAACTTATACAGAAAGCTTGAAAATGAAAATTACCACAAATTGAAAAAATTGAAGCCCTTTAATAATTCCATAGTAAGCACTTAGATAGTCTCTCTATGTATTGAAAACAGGACAATATATGTCAATATTAGCAAATGACAGGGCACTACTAGATGTACAATCTCTGATAGGTCATGCTAAACTGCCAAATAAGCTTTTGAAGGAAAGGAAAACCTCAAAAATTAGATTTTAACAGAAAATAGGAATTATCAAAATGTTTTACAAACTGTGGATTTTATTTACTGAATTTATCTGAGAAACTTATTTTTATTAGAGAAAGTAGGTTAAGTATATCTAATTTTTCTAAATTGCAAAGTGATTTGACAAGATGCTACATGGGAAATGCCATAGTTGGACTTGAAGTGGTGACCATTATCCTGGGATGATGTTAAGAAACTGATTGAAGAGGAGGTGATGTGGACCATGCAAAAATAAAATTAACATTGGTGTATCTCAAGTTACACTTTGACAACCGCTTTTAAACTTTCTAATTACTAATATAATCAAGAAAAAGAGAACTGTGAGGGTAAAATCTGCATAAAGCAAGGACTATCCTGATGACAGGATAGTAGAAACGAGATGAAATTTGAAAGATGTAGCTTGCCTATGCCTTAGGGGCATGAATATGTGTGTAAAAGCAATAATGAGATGCAGGAAGGGAATGCCAGAATATAAGGAATGCACTTGGAAAAAGATAGACTATTATGGCCACACATATTCATATTGATCTCAGAATGTAAGGAGTCTATTTCAGGGTTTCTTGGTTCACCTTCCATAGGAAGAGTGGAGTAAAACGTGAAATTATATTTAAGGCTGAGTCAAATAAAAATAGACAGTATATCTGTGACTAGTTTCTTGTGTTTGATGAAAAAGGTTTCAGAGATCCCCTCCAGTCCACTGTTTCTTTCTATTTGAAGGGAATTTATTGTTACCATAGTAACGGACATGGAGGCTGAATTGCTTTATTACTCCTAGAGATGCAGTCTAGCTAGCATGAAAAGGGAAAGAATTAATTTTACTTTGTTAATTTTTCTCTCAACCCTGAGTGGCACTTTGAAAGTTAAATGGAAATGCTGTGGATTTGTATTGCATCAATGTATACTGCATAAATGTATACTGCTGACTAATTCTCCAACATTATCTTGGCCTCTTTGGGTGCTTGTGTTTGATCAATAGCTTTGACTTTTGGGCCACTAATGTTATTTGTAGATCAAAACAGAAAATAATTTGTTACAAGATCTGCTAATGTATTAATTTTATGGAGATCAATGATTATCAGGTTTTGAAACTGAAAAAGAAAATTTTCACAGCATAGCTCTCAACAGTAACATGTAACAATAGAAACATGTATTTTCATGATTAAAGGAAGTTGTGTAAAAAAATTTACAATGTCATATAAAGAGGATTTTGCCATTCTACCCTTAATACTGTATTATTGTATTACAATGTTATAGAAGTGCCTAATGATTTTGTCTTTGGTGATGTAAAAGTAAGATGAGCACTTGTGATTTGAATTTGCATTTGATCTTTAAACAACAATGTGTCATCTTCCCTTCATGAATCTTCACTTCTCACAGTTCAGATCTTATATTTTTTTCCAAGAGATGGACTAGTAATGGATTCTTTAGCTGGATATAGATATGTCTCTTGTTAAATTCTGGGAAATAAGATAACACCTGTATGCCAGGTGATCTGGGACTATGTTGACAAATTTGTATTCCACTGATGCCATAAATAACTTGATAAATTTTTACAGCACTGGACTATAACTTGTTTCAAGAACAGGGAGAAACTTCAGACACAGTGAATATGTAAATCTAAAAATAAAGAATACTGATAGAATTATATCTGCCATAGAAGACCAATTATTATGTACCAATATATTGGTCTCCAAAGTACAGAAAGTTTATCTTTATATATTTTTCTGTTATTTAATATTTTGTTCAGAATTAAATGTCATATTGTTGAATTTTGTTTATATGTTATGGTAAAATCTCAACAGATAAAAAGCTAAAAGTTGAATACTATTGCAGAGAAAGATTAAGATTTTTCAGACATTATTTCTTTTTCTCCAGCAGGCAGCTGATATTATGAAGAGTTGTTGCATAGATCCCTGCAAATAATGACTTTGGTGTATCTATGGGGTCTGTGGGGATTTCTGCTTTGTTTGAGGTTCTGTGGTTTGTTTTTTTTGGTTGTTTTTTTTTTTTTCCTGTGAGGTCTATTTCATCTTTACCTTGGACAACTTTAACAACTTTCATTTTATGCTTACGCTGCCTCTTTTTTTTTTTTTTTTTTTTTATCAGACAATGTTTTTATGCTGGTCTGAGTTATAGACTCAGCTATAATCACATGCTGAGAAAAAAATCATATGTAAGTAAAGGTATGTACTGCATTTCTCTCGAGAAATCTAGTAGAAAATGAATAAAAGTGTATTGCACAGTTCAACATAAAGTGATGTCATGAGCTTAGAAGGACTATCATTTCAAGTCCATCACTTGCACAAACCAAATTTCTGGCAGGTGGACGTGACTGTGACCCCATAAGAGGGGTGTCCTAAAGGGCCCAGTCCCATGCTCTAATTTACACAAAGTTTAAATTTGGTTAGCTGGAAGAGGTGAAGGAGCAGTTGTAAAACAGAGAATATGCAGCTGAAAGTTTGTGAAGGCTCAGGTCCTATGGAAATTCTTGCCCTTTAAACCACTGGAGCAATTCTTTTTTTCTAAATTTAAAAGAAGGCCAGTCACGTCTGTTCTCATAAACTGGGTAAAACTGTATTGATATGACTATTATGCCATTCTGAACAGTAAGGGGACACTAATCTACAAACAGAAGACAAACCTCTCTCCCTCCTTTGCCTGTTTCAATTTCTAGTGAGACTACCCAAGTTTGACTATATTTTTTACTCCCTTTAGATAGAGTCCCTTCCTTTTTATTAACTTGAATGAAAAAGCTGTATTGTAACACAAAGGACTAATGTTTCCTTTAAAATAGAAGTTTTTTATTGAAGATAGATGTAACCTTTATGATTCATTTAGGAATAACTTTAATATAATTTCTGAAAATGTTACCATTGGTTGGATAGTGACTGATTTAACTGGAATCTTGGAAAAGAAAGAAGGAACAGTGTAAAGGTGGCCAAAACACACTATTGGCTAAGAAAATACTACTGTACACATTTTTTCCTTTTGTAGTAGGATTACAGTGCCAGTAATTTGCCTGAAAAATTGAGTTTTCTTTGAAACTTTCTACTCTTTGGAATAGTTACAGTTTTTTTTTTTTTTTTTTTTTTGTTATCTGGAATTATGTTGTTTAATTATGTGCAAAGAAAGATGGAGAAATATATGCTGTGCTTTGAATCTAGGAGAGGAATTACTCTTGGAAGAGAAGGGATAAATGCTCCTTCTTACCTTTTATTTACACATTTCTGTGACATCGAATGTGACCAGATTTTCTTACTAGGATTTTGTAAATGTGAACTCTCAAATGTGTAAATTGAATGCATATGAAAGAGAAGAGAATGTCTTTCTAGTGTAGTATGGTTTCCTGTTTTATATTCATTAAGCACGTCGTATGTAGCTAAAACAAGTTTTGAATGAGGTTTTTCTAATTCTTTCCTCATCTTCAAAATGCTCATGGAAATGAAATCTTTTCATCACACAGTAGTTTTGCTTAAGTACCCACCAACACTCCAGCTATTGCTTTAGAGTGCAATTAATTGTGAGATAACCTATGTTAAACCTTCAGCTCATATCTGCTGGAAGACTGACCTATTTTTCGAAGTGAAACAACACAAAATAAAGAAATAGCTGCAGGGTTTTCCCGCTCTTCAGATGCTTTTGGCTAAAAGAATAGGGACTGGAGGGATTGTACAGCTGAAAAAAAATGAATGCTTCAAGATAAGGAGGTGTAAGATAAGGTGGATGTATCAGCACATCAATCAGCTACTTAGTCCACCCAGAGAGGGATCAAAGGTTTCTCCTGTGTTATCCTACGTATTTAAATGGGCTATCTAGGACACCTTCAGATAAGATTCCATTCAAATTGGTGGGGTGAATTTAGGCCAAAATCACAACACAATTTTTGCATTTACTAACTATTGCAATTTTATTCCTAAATTATAGCCAGAGGTTTTGTTTGCTCAAACCTAAAGATGAGAAAAACTAGAATCAAAATCACCTAACTATAAATATTGGAAGAATGTAAACTATACACCAACCTGTATTTTCCTTAATACTGTTATTTTATTTTGGTGTTGTTTTTTTTTTTTTAAGTAATTATAAAAACACTGTTGTCTTTTTGATTTCAACTTTATCCCTGTGTTCTAAATTTACACCATTTATTGGAAAACAGCATGCAAAACATGAGTATTTCAACCACATGGAAAACTGCAGAAAATACAGTGCCTTTCTGTGAGATGACTCCTTAAGTCTTCCTCAGTCCAACATTTTCTTGTGTGACTTTTACAATCTTTCTCTTGATCTAGAATTTAAAAATCAGTAGACAATTTAGCTTAGGCCAGTTTTCATTTGTTTAGTTAGCACTGTAAAATAAATATTTTATAAAATAAGAATATTTTCTTAAAGTTAACAAAACTTTTGCTCTTCATTTCAAACTTAGCTATGCAACATTGCCAATAACCTCTTTGGAAAATGCACATTCAACAGGCACTCAGAAATTCAGATTTGACAGTATTTGTACCTTTTCTCATTGGTGTTCATCTACCTGGTCACAGTTTCTTAAGTTAAATCAGTCCCCAGAGTTACTATTGGCATTCTAACACTGCTGATGTGAATATGGCAGTCATGTAATAATAACCCCTAATGACTCTCTGGGAATGTCCTGTGAGAAAATGAGTATACTGATTTTCATTCCTGATCAATCATAATTAATATCAGTTTAATATCTCCATGTATCCATCAACTTTTACATAACCACTGACATAAATTCTGAGGAGAGTTTAGTCTTTATGCAAGAAGTGCAGGACAGGAGTAGAATATGTATCCTATCAATCCACCAACATGAAAGGAACTAAAAACAGTTGGATTTTTGACAATTTCTCAGATACTGCAGAGATGCAGCTTATGGAGTAAGGTGTACTTAAGCTTCTCATATCTGTGTTTAACAAACTCCAATTTATTGTCCTTAGCCAAAAGCCACATAGTACTAAATATTTTCATGTCATCAAGGAATAAACATCCATTTTAAATCTTGAATTAAGCACCAATTCTACACTGAATAGTGAGAAAGACAAGTGTGGATGAAGATCAGCACTATTAAAATTGAATTCTGTTCAAGATGAAAGTCAATAAAACGCTTTGTTTCGCATAGCAAGACTTATTTATTTATTCCTTTTGGGCCTTAAACATATTTTTTTTCTGGCTTGTAAACCTGCCAGAAGCTATACACATTAGTAAGAAAGTATATATCTGAAGCAGAACTAGAGTCTTTGTCATAAAATGAACAAAATCAGATGCCCCCAAAGTCACCCAGACTGCAAGGTTTTAAAAAAATAACTTCAGCAAAGGGAAAAAGAATTTCCAGTACAAACAATTTCAATGCAACATTCAAAAAATCACAGTGTGTGATGAACAGAAAAGGACTGGGCAGAGAGGGACTACCCATTCTTGCCTCAGGCTCTCAAGGCCATGGGGAAAACCTGCCATACCTACAATGTTCCTTGAGCTATGAGAGCAGAGGTGGCAAAAGAGTAAAATCAACAACAAGCAAGACTACAGAGTTTAATCACCGGATTTTTTTTTTTTTTACTTATGAAAGTCTGATAGATATTTACTTTTAGAAATGTAATAACTAAAACATCTCACTTCTATTCACAAATCTTAACATTTCTGTGGCCCAAATGCTAATATGTAATTTAACACATTATTTGTACTATAGATTTTTTAATCTCAAAATGTTCTATTAATAGAACTGCAAAAAGTCTTTCATATCCAATATCTAAGTAATAAAAAATATCTAGAGAAAGGAGAACCAACCAAAAAAGCTGGGCCTTGAAGAGGGGAGCAAAGGGCAAATTGTGATTTGCAATAAAGCTCTCAATTGTTTAAAAAAATATCTTTTAATTATATTCTACGTATGACCACAAGAGTTGAGGAAAAGTATGAAATCCTAAGTCTATTTCTCCTTAGAAAACACACCTGATTTGTTTTTGCCTTTTCCCCAAATATAATTGTCCTTAATTCTTGCTATGTCAGCAGTCACTGAAGATAATTAATAAAGACCATGGTATAACCAAGACTCAATTCTGCTTGAAATGAAAGAATGCAGAAGGTCAAAGTGTTGTAAATCCTAGATCCTTATACCTCAGCTGATATGGTCTCTAGTTCTTCCATCTTCAGAAGAAATTATGAAACACATGACATTAACAACACAGGAGGCCCATGGTAACAGCGTGGAGTATTTACCATGATTTGCCATGCAGAGGAACTAAATGATGGTTGTCAGACCCTACTAAATGCTTATGCTACTGCATTGTGTGGGAAAAACTGTAGGCATATCCCTCCTCTTGGTTCATTATTGCCTAAGCTGTAGGTGAAATGCCTTTAATCTTTATTATTATTATTATTAATTATCTAGCTAAAAGGTATGCTAAGGAAGAAGATGAGATTATATCCTGGTTTTGGAAACAGCCATTAGACCCTCACAGAGACATATTTTTATGAAGACTCTGTCCCACTTGTTTCAACATGAATCTGATTAGATGTGTTTATTTGTTAGAGAAAAACTAGTCAGCCTTTCAGGTAATAAACTTCTCCAAACTTTAAGTATTTAAAAGGGAGGGATCCTCATGGCTGGTCATTATTTTAATCTATGTATTGCAATTCACAGCCAAGGTTGTACATTTATATTACACAAGAATTAAGATGAGAATAATGAAAAAGAAACTGAAGAGGAGTGAAAATCCAGTAGATGGAGACCAAAGATATGAAATATATGATGAGTTGCTCCCCCAAAAGAGAAATAATTTTAGATTATTCTCAGGTTTAGAGTACTTTTCTTTCCTTCATTTCAGTAAAGACAACAAATATTTTTTATTATATCCCTTTCCAGATAGCTGATGGGGGATGGAGAGCTTTCTTTCAGTACAGCTTTTTATTTTATACTAAATAAGGAAAGTTAGCTCCCATCTACTGGTTAAAATTGCTGGGTACCCAAAAAAATTTATAAAATGTCATCTTCTTTGGAGCCAGCCTCCTGTGAAATGTATCTCAAGTCCCTCACAGTTGTCATGAAAATGACATGACCTTTGTTTTATGTGAATGGGTAAAATAAAGCAGCTGTTTCTTGTCCTGTATTGTTTTTCTTCTGTGTGGGTATATCTTTACTACCCTAGTAGATGAAAAAATTTTGAGGATTCCCTTATAGACAATATCTCTTACAAACACCTACCATATCTCTTGCTTTTGTACTGGGGGGAAATGTCTTACTTTATCATTGAGTTCAAAGGATTTTGTGGAGTATGGATTTGTGGATTGGAATATGACTTCTTGGCTATTGAAGGGCTTGAAGTCATCAATCTGAAGCATGGACAAATCAGTGACATTTCTGTTGTGAAAAAGATATTTTTTTTTCATAAAACTTTCACTTGAGACTGAGGCAGTTTTGACCTTTCTCTTGACTAGGTTCCCCAGAACATCCCAAGTTGGGCCAAGCAGCCAGCAACGAGCAAAAATGTAGAACACTCTGGGGAGGGGCAAGGCAGATAGATAGTCTTGGCTCCATTTAGATCCTGGCCTCTCTTTCAGGTGCTTGCATATTATTTTCTGGCTTGATGTTGTTGTGAACTTTAGCAAGAAATAGGCAGGTCCTCTGCAGAGTATAAAAATTGAGTCTATTTGGTGTCCATGATGCAAGATGTATTGAACACAGATCAAATCCTAGAAGAGTCTCTGCTGGGTATATTATATGGCTGGTAAAATAAGTGTGTTCAAATGTACCTCAAGCTGGTCACAAATCAGATATATGTGACTTAAATGTGCTTGAAGTCTTGCTGTATTGATTCAATGGAGACAGTGCTCCAGCCTTGGACCCCTCACTGAACCGATCGAGAAAGTAATTTAATACTCTGGTGTAAACACAGCTGTATTTCCTAGGGTTTTTAATGTGCTTATATGTTTCTTTATGTCATTATAAACTATCAGTAAGCTGTTGAAAGATTATGAGAGTCTGCTGGAACTTCCAGCACTCTGGTTTGTGGGTTTTGGGTAAGAAACATTTTTTGTGTTTAGTCCAGTAGTTTCTAAGCATTTTGCAGGCTGCAACCTGTGCAGCTTCCATATCTTTCGAAAAACCCCTGAAAACCCAAACAAAAAAAAACCAGTCCAGAATGCACTGTTCAGGGTTGCTCATAGCATGGTCTACTCATTTTACAAGCAAACACAGTGTGATGTCTAGGGGAAAAAAAGAAGACACATTTAGCTTGGTTCTAGTGCGATATTGGAATAGGGATTTCTCCTGTGTTAAATAAGGCATTTCACAGGGGAATATTTTTTTGATTAATTAATACAGATACAATGCTTTTGCATAAATTATTCAGCAGTTAAGAAGAAACTGTTACAACGTGTAGTCATTCTGGCCTAACTATTATTTATGTGGCTCTTTAAACAAAGATACAATGGCCAGTAGTGAATTTAGAATGGTATATGTTCTGCTTAACCATCTGACTCCATTCAGTTAATGTATTTTCAGTTTGCTCTCAATTTTTTAATACATATTACTTCTTCATTAGAAAATCTATTTATTTAAGTAGACAGAAGTTTAGCAAACTGACTTTTTAGTCAATTATATTTCTCACCACTTGTTTAGTCTTATATTAAATGCCATTAAATGCCTTCTATACATATCTTAATATGCACTCACTTTTTTCTGTTCAGTCCTTGTTCTTCTTCATTTTTTCTGTTCTGATTTGTTTTCAGAACATTGCTATTGCCATTTCCTGATTCTTCAATATTTGATGCTCGTACTATTTAATTTATTTCTCAAACTTTTTAGTCTAAAGAAAACAAACCATGGCTTTATTACTTCATTGTATTTATAACAATTTATTATATTTCTTTATAGTTATTGCTTATACTTTATCCCTTTATTTATTAGAGAAATTCTACACTTAGTGGCATCCTGGACACAATGATACAAGTTGTAATAACAATTGTTATTTATTTATGTGTAAAATAATAACAGCTACCAGGCTTGAACTTCTGCAGTTGACTTCTGAGTTGAATCCTGAATATATGAAATCCACTGTGTAAAAATCTTCCTAGAAATGCCCATATTTTGATAATGCCATTTAACATGCAAGATCTTTTAGAGAGGCTGCTGATCATTCTAATGCATGAGGAGAAATAACTGATTCTCCGATATGCCAAGCAAAATCTTTTCATTTATATGGTGTACTTATAAAGTCATTCACTAGAACATCATAGTAACACAGGGGATTAGAGATACAACCCTAAGTTTCAGTGGGCTTTGTGTGTGTTTTTCTTTAATTCCCTTAAATACGTATTGGCTGTGCAATCTGACACAAGATAAAATTCACCTTGTGAAATTTGCCCATTGGTTATGTTGCGTGTGATTCCACTGCTTTGAAGATGAAAGAGAGACCAGGGTTTTGGCATGTGCACTAGATGTATTCATATTGTCTCCTTGCACTCAAGTTCTTGCTTTTTGCTCTGGGTATGAGGCAATGATACTTTTAGCCTCAGGTCACACATGTGTAGTTTGTTATACCTTCGTGAGGATTCTCTTTGAGACCTGAATCCTCACAACTTTTTGAATTGCCTGTATTAATCTTTCAGTGCAGTGCTAAGCCCATTCTGTTGGATCCAGGTTGCAGCTGGTGAGATGGAAATCTTGTCTGGGCAGAATTTCAGGACTTTGGACACCTGTCAGAGATTTCCACATGCCTGGAGAAATGGTCCTTTGGAATCTTCCAAACTGCTGCATATGTGTTGTAACTGTGATTTATCCATTCACAATAAGTCCAACTGATTCAAGACATGCACAGATTTGTGGTTTAGCTGTTATTAAGGAAATGGAAGCCTGAACTTTTCTTTAGTGAGATAAAAAAGAAAAATTATCATTTGAAACACCTGGCTTCAGAAGCAGCCTTATATAAACTCAGCTAAGGTAAGCTAAACTATATTAAAAAAGATAAGTAGGCAGAGCCATTTTGAAATGCACAATCTAATTTTGATATTTCTTACCTGAAAATAGATTTTGGCCTTTTTCAATTTTTTTGTGTGTGCAATTTGTTGATTTGAATATCACTAAAATACGGCAGTATTTGGATATAAAAGAGGAGAAAATTAAATGCTTGGTAGGTCTGGCCCAGAAAAGCAATGAGCACTCAAACACTTTTGGTACAAATTCAACAAAGTCAATATATTTTTCTGCATTCTGCTGTCAGAATGCTGCAGCAACAGGAGTCCCCCACGGTCTGTCAGGGCAAGGCCAGGCAGGCAGGACCAATTCCATCATTCCAGCCAGGAGTAGGGCAAGCAGGAGCACCGGGGGCAGCTCCATTTCTGGTTATTGAGCACCTCCCTGGGGATGGGCCAAGGCTGAGTCACAGTGGGAGCTGGGCTCGGTGGGGCCCCTGGCCAGGCAGGGCAGGGCTGTGATTAACTGAGTAGCAGTGTAATCCCTTTTCTCTTTTCTGTCTTGCTATCAAAACAAATGCATTATTTTACTGGCTTGCTTGGTCCTAAAAATTCATTCTGTAGTTTCCCCTTCCTCCTCCCTCTTCGTGCTTGAACACTCCCTTTTCTCTGTAAACTTCAATTCACTGTGGAAGAGACTTCGAAAGCATCTGGCATATATACTCAATCTGTTTTGTTTTATCGTTTTATTTTTTGTTGCTTTGCATCCAGCATGAGAATCTAGACTGAACTTTGAAACCATCTTTAGGAAACTGTATTTTCTTCTTATTTTCCTTAACTTGAAGAAGCTGAAATGCATTCTATTCTAAAAAAATCCTATCCCAGAGCTTAGCACTTATTTTTAGACTTAAAATTGATGATTGTAAAGGGTAAAAATTACTGTTCTAAATGTAGGTATTGATTCAAAAGAACTGTATGTATATTTAAGTTAGAGAAAATGAATGAAAAATCTGTTAAGAAAATATCATCCTGTTTTTACATCCCCAAGTAAGTAAAGGGTACAGTAGGCACCACAAACTACAAAATGAAGAATTGACAATGTGATGATATGCTTCTGTTGAATATCCAACAGAAATCACAATATGTCATGTATGTCACTTAAAGATAAGGGGATCAATATTTCTTTGTAAATTCCGTCTGAAATTAGTACCAAGTGTTTCATTGCCTTTTGAAGTTGTCTGAAATGTGATGATTTTACTGATTTTTTTAAAGAACCCTTTGTTCCACAGAATGACAGTTATGTCTTCTATATAGAAACACTGACATTTTGTAATTAATCTTGCTAAAATATGTGGGTATATTTGGCATATTAAATGTGTAAATTCAAAATCCATAAAAATTTCATCTATACACAAAGGAAAAATAAATCTAACAGTTCTGCTTTTAGCCATCAACCAAGCAATTATGAAAATTAGGCTTTCTGTTATGGTGATTGATTTATAAAAGAAAGTAAATATAATAAAAACAAGTATTAAATTTATCAAGAAAGTAATGATATCACTTCCCATTAAAAAAGTTAACCAACAGTTATAATTTTAATTTATTTGGGCACATATCATTTGAACATTGAGGTGTGATTCTCCACAACTTTTTGTGTCTTGATATTTTAATGGCTGGAAATTATGTAGGACAATCAGACCAACTGGGTCTGTGATGCACATAGAATGACTGTTCATATGTTTATTTTTTGTCTTTGTAGTCAATCAAAACAAGTTCTACAAGATGCAAAGCTTCCTTAATCAGCATGACATTTTTCGTTGTATCACTAGGAAAAAAATCTGAGTTCACTGACTGCAAAGCGTCTTGAGATATTATGAATTTACTATTTCCCAGCAGGTGTTCTACAGGGATGTTTATAAATACAAATAAAGAATACTATGCTGCATAGGTAATATGGTAGTCATGTAAGTTTAAAGCAAAAAACCAAACACCCTTGTGTGAGCAAAAAAACCAATAACTCCTATAGAAAATTCTATAATGCCTGTATGAAAGAGGTACGGAGATGGAACCTGTAGTGGCTGATTCTAAATGGATAGCAATAAGATAATAATAGACAACAAAGACAAAGAAGAATCAAGATACTTTATTTTATTTCTCTATGACATTTTTCCCTTTGCTAAATAAAGGGTGGTAGGAAAATTAATGTTGCAGATTCAGGGACATACAAAATTGGACAATGTATTTAGTTTGATTTCCTGCTTGGTCAGTCAGCAATTGAGAGCTGGGGAGGGAAGTTTTACAGGAAAAACAGGATTAACCCATAGAGTCTGGAAGGCCTTTTTTGCAAAAATGACTTGCTGATATTGGTAACAGACATGAGTCTGTGCTAACCTTTCATTTATTTTCACAGATGGCACACTCTTATGGACTTGTTCTTTATAGCTTGATATTCTGTCAGAAAATATCGCTGAAACTTCTGCTCATTAGGATATCTTTTCCCCCTCCTAGCCTCCTGGCAAAACCCATGGATTTGGCAGAATCCTGATATGGAGGCTGAAGTTGAACACTAGAACCTTTCTATATCCTTGGTCTCAAGTTACTCTTTGTATCAATACTACCCCAACCAGGGTGATGTTTACTGTCAAGAGCAGAGTAGAAGTGCTGTCAGAAAGCCACAGAACTGGAAATGATATCTTTATTTCAGTAATTTTCATAGAAGTTCATTGTCCTCCTCCACATTCAGCACATGAAGATGCTTTACAACACATTCTGTAAAATTCTCGTATACTTTGTGGAGCGTTTAAAAAGTTCTACAACATGGGTAATATGTTAATAGCAAGGAAAGTAAATGTGATGTGGATGAAGATATATATTTTCTCTGGCTGGTATATAAACTGATACACTTGGCATCTAGTTGACTATTTGTGAGTAAGATACTAGTTCTAGTATGTCTCAGCTCCCAGAAAAATTATGACTTGATATGAATTATGTAAAATAACCATCAGGTCTTAGTACAGTAAATGGCTCAGTCATTTATACATCTGGCTGTATTGAAAATATAAATGGCAGACATTCACTAGCATATTTTAAACCCTTTGTTCTTCATGCTTCATCTTCACCATCTTTTGATAAGTAAAATTGCAAAAACTCAACTGTTTTCTGTTTGGGATGTGACACTTTTGGATAGGTTTAGATCATTAGTGTTTGATAAGTTCCATTGGAGTCTTTGGGAGGGACAAAGAAGGTGAATATCTATGAATTTTTTCACTTTGTTAAACCCAAGATAAATGTGTTTAATTTTTTTCTGATGTTCTTCTTATTGAGAAGGTATTTTTGTTTGGATTTATCCTCTCAAAGACGTCTTTTCTTCATGTAGAAAGAGATGATGGCTTAAAAACAAATACAGAAAGAACTGTCTATTATTTTTCAAAACTTCCAAAGGTATATGATTACACTTAAATATTCCCTCCTTGACACTACCAGAGAATTGTAGTTTTCCTAAACTGAATACACTAAAAAGAATTCAAGGGTCCTTTGTAAAGAGAACCAGGTAGGGCTATTCACCTGCAAACAACAGGTATTTTGAAAAGAATTTATATTTTACATCTTTCTACTTTGATTTGTTTAACTCAGGTCTCCTACATTTAAGATGCAAGACAAGACAGTACATCAATTCAAAATTCATGAAGATACAGATTTTTAAAAATGACATACTTTAGTGTATGGATGAGGACAGATTTCTATTTTAAGCTTCTTTTTAAAAAGCACAATATGTAATTATAATTGGTTGATTGGCAGTCCTTCAGATGGTGATTTTAAAATGTTATACATTTTGTTCTACAATCCCTTTTCCAGAGTTACGTGACTGCTAATTTTAAAGAAAGATAAAGTTTGTTATATGTTATACTTTAGGGACTTGGATAGTTAAAAATCATATTCATTTCCATTAAAACTTGAATGTTAGCCCTTTAAGTATGATGAATAATGCAGAGAAGTCTGACACATAATGTTGATCACTACAAGTGATCTGGTTGGGATGTATTTATGCAGACTATTCCTAGGAAATTTTTATTTATTTTGATTGAGAAATAGATTTTCATCCTGTGGTCTGTTGAATGTTCCTGTCTGTGTACAGAACATAAAGACTTCTACTCACTATATGGGGTGGAATAATTAAGAACTGATGTAAAAATTAAATAAAATTTTACTCCATTAAAACAAATTTTGGAAATCCTGTTTTGGAGAGGACTGCTATATAATTTATGGCATAATTCACACTGTGTAATTTCTGCTAACTTTCACAGAACTGCTTTCCTGCTTAATTTTTCCACTCTGTTAAAAATCATAATTCAGTGATTAATAAAGACTTCTATTTATTTCGTGTTGCTGAGAATTTGTCTCCTGATATTGATCTTGAGGAATTAAATTTTATACTAATATGATTTCTTTCTTTGTATTTCAGTAGCTCTCAGTTATTTTGTTGCCGGATTTGTTTTTAGTTCTATACAAAGAGACAAACTAAAAAAATGCCTCCCAAATTTTGTAATATTTCAAAACCTAGTTTGCCATCTACAGAAGTAACATAGACTTTCTGCAGATTGTTTTTGCTGCCCTTGCAGCACTTCTAAAACAGCTCAGCCTTTCTTTGTTATTATTAGTTCCAAGTGTACACTTTGTTCTAGTGACATTTTTAAAGGACCTTTTCTGCCCTTAGGTATGTTAGACATAATATTTATCAGCTTAGTTCTAGAGAAAAGCACTTAGGTCCTTTAGCTTCAGGAAGCCAAGTTTGGTGATCAATCACTGAAGTGCAAACCAATACCACTGTAACATATTCAATTATTCTGCTTTGCCTTACAAAGGCTGAACTAAAACTGTAGCTGTAGCTGTCAGTATTTGAACTAGGAAATTATTCTATTGCTCCACCTTTAACTCCCCTCCTTAACCTCTCAATTTGGATTTGCTTGCTGTTATCTGAAGATGCGTCCCTGGAATATTTACATGGTGCTGTTTGCTTACAGCAGTCTTTAGGTCTCTGACCTCTGTAAGGGTTACCCTAAGAAAATATATTGGAAGGACTTCCTAAGATGATATTTCTGCTGTTACAAAAAAAACCAAACACTGGTTTCAACATACTGGGATTTGCCTGGCTGAATTTCAGAAAAATCAAAGACTTTCTTCATTCTGTCTCATTTGCCTGTGCTCCTTTCATTGTAGAATTTCTTCATTCAAGCCACTGCCATTGTAGCATCTCAAAACCTGCTGAAGAGGAGTGAGTGTCAATGTGCATTAAGAAGGTACTAGGAATGCAGAGGTTATCTCTGTCTTTTACTTGTGTGCAGATTGTGTGCTTAGTGAGAAAATGATAGTCTTATATCTAGGGTCTAGAAAAATCCCATCTAAATGGACAACTTCTTTGAATCCTTGACTGAATGACTGGCAAAGGAAACTTTAAAAAAATTTATCAAGCTACTGAATTCCAACCAACAACTTTTGTGCTATGGGAGTAAGGCTTTTGAAATTTCAAATATGTAGGAATGTTATGATCATTGAAAAGAATGTAAAAAAAAAAATATTCTGTGAAAATAGATGGAATACCACTAGTATAAAAAAATTAAGGGAAGGAAGACTAGGTTAAGACATCTGCGAATATGCAGGCAGCTGTAGCACAATTCCTTTCAGTTTTCCTTTCTTATTCATATTGAGAATTGAGTGCATGATCTTTTGAAGGGAACAGGGTTACATCTGTTTTCCCTCATTGCTTTCTTATCTAATTTTGACACTGAAGGACAGGCATAGAAGATCTACTGGTTGCTGGGAATGTTATGACTTATTCCTACTATCTCATGCAGAATAGATGCTTGTCAAAATATGCTTTTATTTGTATATTAGGGCATTTGGAAGAAAAGAAAGCTGAATTAAAGGAGCATATTTGTATACAACTTCTCACAAGATTTGTATGTAACCTCTGTACAGGAGAGTACACAGGAGAGTTATACAGTTGGGTAATGCAATACAAATATCTCAAGATAAGCTACAGCAAATTAATTTCTCCCCCAAACTAGTCTTGATTTCCTTTCAGTGTAATTCCTTTCTTTCCTTTTAGTCTTACATTAAAACCTACCTATTTTTTCTTGATTATCAGCAGCTAACTTAGCTTTCCTCTGTAAATCAACAAAACAAGACCAATGTTTTGAAACTTCTTCATACTTGTGGCAAGGTGTTGGTGAGCAGGGGGTGGGCCCTGGGACAGGGTCTTGCACAGCTGGTTTCAGGCAGGTCCCCAACAGACCCACCACATGACACAGCTGAGTCCATCTGCAAAGTCAGGTGTGTCCACTTCATCCTGACACATCAGAGAAGGAGGAAGGGAGGAGGTGCTCCAGGTGTCCTAGATATTACCCTGTCACCCTGGGACAGGATGCCTGTGGAGTCAGTATTACCTGCAGTCTGTGGAGAGGACCATGGCAGAAATAGATGACATTCCCTGAAGGAGCTGTGGCCTGTGGAGGGCCCACACTGGAGCAGGTTTATCTTTGCAGCCTGCTGAGAAGACTAATGCTGGAGCAAGGGAAAAGTGTGAGGTGGAAGGAGAGGCAGAGAGGAGCTGTTGAGTACTGACCACAACCCCTCACTGGCCATCCCCCTGTGCTGCTGTGGGTGTGGACTAGAGGAAGAACAGTTGGGAGAGAAGGAGTGAACCTGACCTTGAGAGATGACAAAATTGGAGAAAATACCAATTGAATGTGTGGTTTTTCATTTCTCACTATTCAACTTGTTTGACTAACCATAAATCAATTTTCCCCAATAGGAGTTTGTTTTGTCCATGATGTTAATTGGTAAATTAACATCTCTCAGTCTTTATTTCAACCCATGAAATTTTGGATGTTGTCTTCTTCTTCTGCCCTGCTGAGGAAGGTGAGTGAGAGAGGGGCTGGGTGGGCACCTGACAGCTGGTGAGGGTCAACCCCCGACAAACATTAGTCTGAGGCTAGGTGGTGTACTTGGCAACAAACCCAAAATATCAAAACACACACTAAAGAAATTCTATTTTTACCTATTTTTAAGGTTGCCTGCAGTTTCATACTAGGAAAAAAATCCTTTTGGGCATCATTAGCATGTGATTGCTGATGATTAATATATGCAGAGTGAACGTGTTCTGTCCTGGTGTAAAGGTGACAAAGGTGCAAACTCCTTAAGCAAGACTGAGTAAACTGCAAACAGTTGACTTTGACTGTAATCCCTGATTTCTCTAAGTAACCAAAACTTGTCTCTTGTACTCTCAGTGAGGTTGTTCCCCATTGTTTTTGTATAAACCTACAGCTATTTCAAGCAAGGTGGGGAAGAAGGATGTGCATTTTTATAAAAGGAAGAAAAGAATTCCACAACAGACAAAAGACCAGTAAAAGAGGGCAGAAAAGGTTTGAGATAAACTGGAGACTGACATTTAAACATTGTGAGGGAAGGATAAGAACTGGCTTCAGTTCAAACTGGGGAATGTCCAGAGAAGTGAAGTATCTGTCAGTTACAAGAAGTTGTATACTCTGTAGTGTGGCAAGGTGATAGAATGATCATTTCTAATTCTTCCACTGATCACATATATCAGATGTTTCTTTTTAAAGCAAAATGAGGATTTTATATTTCCCAGTATCCAAGAATGTTCATATAACATCTATTCTTCTGAATGAAGTGTAACTCTTAAACAAATCAAACTACTATACAATCTTTCCAGAAAAAAAGTAAGAGGTGAATTTCGTGTGAGAGAGATTGTAGTATAATGTGTCACTAAATAATATCTTTTTAATAATTTAGGCACCTGTAATCAGGTATTTAGGTACTGCAGCAGTAAAACAGATACAAGAGTGGAGTAGATT
>JAWWMU010000153.1:71257041-71290572 GCA_035048155.1 Cinnycerthia olivascens | reverse complement strand
TTATATTTCCCAGTATCCAAGAATGTTCATATAACATCTATTCTTCTGAATGAAGTGTAACTCTTGAACAAATCAAACTACTATACAATCTTTCCAGAAAAAAACTAAGAGGTGAATTTCGTGTGAAAGAGATTGTAGTATAATGTGTCACTAAATAATATTTTTTTAATAATTTAGGCACCTGTAATCAGGTATTTAGGTATTGCAGCAGTAAAACAGATACAAGAGTGGAGTAGATTTTTCACTCTTAGAATTGAAACCTTTCCTAAATAATGTGTCAGTGTATAAAAATAATAATAAAACTACCATATAGGAGGAAAATCCCTTGGGTAAGTTTGTTCAGCTTTGCTCTCTACCTTCCCCTTCTGCTGCTTTATTATTTTCCCTGAAGGAATGTTCATCTCATCTTCACTGACATTTGAAAGTCAGGTGGTGACTTTTAGTTTTCTATCCAGCCAGAGTTCCTACAATGCCCTCAAGAGTGCTCTTGACTTCCTCATCAAACTGTAGATGCCCCAGTCCCACCTAGAGGTCACAGCCATGACAGAGTTACTACAAGAACAAACATTAATATGTTTGTAATATTTTTTTCTCTCATGAACTTCTAAGCAGCTGAACACTGGCAATCTATTTGATTTTAAAGGGTATGGGCAAAAGGATTCAAGTTTCTAGTGTGACTTTTATTCCTTCTGTTCTTCCTAGGATGTTAGGAGAGAGAAATATGTTATCTTTCCTCTTTGAGAAGGTCATGTACTCACAGTCATTGAATGGAAAACAGTGTTATGATTTGCATGCAAAATTAGATGCACAATGTTTCAAGTTTTGGAAATTTAAATCTTTAAGTAAAGGACTATTTTTAAAAACAGTTAAAATTAATTGCTGTTAATATTTCTCATTTTCAGTAATCCCATTTATATTTCTATGATGTATTTTAAGGTATTAAACAAGTCTAGAGAATATTATTAAGAAAAATTTTCAGAAGACCTAAGACACATTATTAATTATTGCCTTTCTTCCTTGGGATCTGTTAATTGGTATTCCAATTCAGTCAAAATTCCTAAAGTTGCTCACTCCAGATTCAGTCAGAAACCCTAAAGTGAAATCTGATATTTTATGGAAAGTCATGCTGCTTCTAGCCTTGCTTCTTGATTAGTGCCTGCCCTTAGAGAGGCACAAAATAGTTTAGATTGGAAAGGTGCTCTGCAGGTTTTTTTTTCTAATTTCCATCTCAAAGCAGGGCAAACTTTAGGCAGGTGGATTGGTGCTTATCCATTTGACAGGTTTTTATTTAACTGGAATCTCCTTGGGATTTCGATTTTTGTCCTGTCACTGTGCATCTCCAAAAAGACCCTTTCTTTTATATTCTTTTTTTCTCTTTCCCTTATACTTTCTTACCGTTTAAAGACACTGGTAAGATCATTATCCACAATATCAAATTTACTAATAAATCTACAATGATATTAACTAATATCTAATAACTCTATCAAGCATATACTTTCAAAACATCTGTACTTTTACATAGTTTTTATTGAGATACTAGATCTGTCTTGACGGGTACCAACAGTTGTTCTCTTCATCTCATGATTTTTAAATACAATTTATGTTTCATGTAGTCATCTCAATGTCACTGTTACTAAGTATTTAGTTTTTAGGATATGAACTAGCTGCAAACAACCCTCAGCAACTCCTAGAAATCTTAAAATAAATATGCTTTCCTTGAGTACTGATAAAGTGGAAAATTGGATATGTTTGTAAGGGACTGTCTTGTTAGTAATCTACTGTGTTGGCATAATGTGCACTTTTCCATATGGTGAGGCAGGACTCTTCCAATCATTATATGCTCTCATTCAAATTCTGCCTGCTGCAGGAAATTAGCACTGTTCACACTTGTTTAGGCTTAATAAAAATCATTTTTCCTAAAGCACAGGGATAAGGTCACCATCTGCCACATGAAAATGCCAATTTCAAATGAGCAGCAGTCAAAAGAGAGTGCTTTTCATTTTTAGACACTCTCAGAAGGAACTTAATAGGAGAAATCGTGATTGATTCTGACATCTATCAGATTACAGGATAATGTTAAGGTATCAGATTTTCAGTTTTGGAGATGTGTATTTTTTCATATAGTGTTGTGAGTGTTTCACAGACCACTTTCCTATTTTCAGCTCTGTTCACATTTGGGAATATCTGACCATACATAATAGGCATTTGGAAATCCTCCCTAAGCAGGAAGGCAATAGATCATTTTCATACCTAAGTTCAGTGATTCAGCACTCATAGCTGCTTTGATTTTCCTCAGTTATTTATAATCATATAAGTATACACTGAAGTATTTTGATAAAAACGTCTGTTACAAATTTATAGTCTCTATAAAAACCTTTTAATTATAGAAAATTGAAAAATATCTATATACATCATAACATTTTTCTACCAAAATAGGTTACAAAACCTTACAGTTTCTATGAGTTACAAAGAAGATTTACACTTATTTATTCAGAGTGCATGTGCTAAATAAACACATAATTAATGACTATGGAATGGATGATTGAATATGGCTTTTTCATGACCAGAGTGTTCATACTCTAATAAAGGAGATTAAAAAATGCAACTCCATCTAAGGAGCTGAAGAGCTCTCTTACTTAAATTTGGAAACATCTGCTTTTCAAAATTATACTCAGAGTTTCGTAGTCTTTCCAAACAGGAAAACAAAATTTACATTTGGTTATTTTTTAAAATCTCCTTTGTTTACAAACTGTCTGGTAGTGATAAGGCTGTTTGAATTAAATATACTGCATAAATATATTCAATCACTGGTTCTGTACTGTAATCATTTGTTGTATATTGATTTTTTAAAAAGTCATACTTTTATCTTCTCATTTTGGGAAAATCAAATAATCTCAGAACTAAGAACCCAAATCTCTAATCATTGACTGGTTTCTACTTTCTCAAAGCACACAATTCACAAAGGTACATGCTGAGGACAGAGTCAGGCTGGTGATTGGCAACCTGGGGACAGCAGAAGGGATGAAAGTCACATTTAATAGTGACAAAAACACATTATGGACAGAAGAAAATTATGACAGATTGTTTCCACCTCACTTATTACAGAATTCTAGACTTGTGTTTAGTCATATCATGTATCCTAACATCAGCTCGAAAATAAAGGGTGATTTACTATTTGGTCAATGAGAACTGACACTATTCTTAAATTGCTTCCCTCAGCCTCTGATGTTTTTGGTTGTAATCAGAATTTCAATGCTGACCTCTAACTATTTCCAAAAAATTATACTGATAGTTTTATGAGCTGGATGTTTGCTTTGCTCTCACAGCAGTTTTTGGAATGGGTGATTGTAAGCATAAGTTGCCCTTTATCTCAAATGTGAGTAGCTAATTTCTTTATTGATGGCTCTGATATTACAGCTGCTGTAAAGCCAACTTCATTTGCTGCAGCTCTATGTTCAGCAAAATATTCCAGATGACCTCACGGTTTAAATCTAGGTGCTACATTTTTCTAATTATTATTATACTTATTATTTAAAATACTTTACAGCTTTAAGACCAATTCTTACAAATGAAAACAAATTAATAAATATATAATTGTGATCAGTTTTCAAGCAAGTGTGCTTCTGTCACTCTCTGCGGTCTGTCTGTTACTAACTAAGCTGAATCTTTTGTCAGCTGTGGTCTTCACTCGTACTGTTTCTCAATACTGTAACATTTTTTTCCCTTGTTCTTCCTCTTATTCTTTTCTAAGACACTTTTAGAGGAGTTAAGGCTCTATTTTCATACTGTTCACTTCCTTCTTTAATTATATGGTGCATAAAAATCCCATCAGAGATGATAAAGGGAAAAGCATCGTTCATTTTTTTTAAGCTTTCTTCATTTTTTGGAGAGTTCCTTTAACTTTGTGGCGAGATTGAAGTAATAAGGAGGAGAATGCATGAATGCTGTTCTTCCCTGAGCCCTGACTCTGCAAGCACTACCTGGGCTGGATCTGGGTCTGAAATTAGTCATGCACATACAATCTGTTCCGGCTGCAACGCTGTGTACCTGGTGACAGGTTGTGTGCAAAAAAAGACAGATGGGCTTTTTAGCTATCTCATACTTTGTACATTACCAGTATGGGTGGACTGAAGCACCATAAAATGTAGATAAACTGTGTTGTCAAAAGAAACACCATGTGTAGGGATACTCCTGGCCTTTGCTCTTAAGACAGAAAAAAAGGTAAAAATCTGTCTTAGAAAAATACTTCTTAATGACCAACACCTAAATTAAACCAAATATATTGTGTCATGTTAATGTGGAAAATAGTGAAAAAACAAGCCTAGAGAATTTACCAATTAAATGCTAAGGACACAAAAATATCTGTTTATATTTTTAACATTTCTTTGTATTTCCCCTTAACACACTTTCGTGAGACTTTAGAAGCTGTTAGAATGACACTTCAGTCACCCACAGAAGAAAGAGTGAGTCTCCTGCAGTAGTAGCAGCAGTTAAAGAAGGTTACATTTTTACAGGTGTCTAGACATCAGCCCAGCAAAATTTATCAGCAGAGCAGACTAATGGTGAAGTCCAGCATTTCTCTAAGAAAGCATGGTAAATCAAACTTTCTACCTGGCTTACGTGTACGCTGTAGTCAGCAGCAACCACTGGCTGGGGGCACACAGTCCTGCTGCTCACAGGAGCAACAAAAGCAACCTCCTACACTGCAATGAAATCCTCCCCCAGCCTAGCATGATTCCAGTAGCAGGCTGCAGATGCAATTTAGGCTCTGCTCGTATTCACATTTCTTCCAACTGTGCCAAGGGTGGCCATAGCCATATCTGAATGACAGTGTTATGTGCAAGGAGATGAAGTAGTATATTGTTTCATTTTGTTCAGCTGTGGCTGAAGTCATTCCAATTTAGTTCTAGTTCAAGTTCAACAACATTTCAAAATAGCAACTTCTTCTTTCATTAATAAATAATTAAAAATTATGGCTTGAACCAACTTCTGTTTAGGAAAAGAATGGATTTGCTTCAGCTGCCTGGTGTGCATTTAAGTGGGAGCTACAATGCATTTTTCAACAAGGAATATGGGTAAACCTATTAAGGGTAAGCCCTTTTCAGCCCATCTTTTCTGATCCTCCATGCATATGAACTGAAATAAACTAGAGCAAAATTTCACCCTAAAAAAAGATATATTAACATTTGTACAGCACTGCTTGTGCTTCTGCTATAAAAAAAGGCTCTAAAAGTGGTGTAGTTCTATATTTAGGGCCTTTCACTTCTATAAAAAATATATTAATTTTATAAATAAATATTTTAACTAGTAATCCTACCCATCAAATTTCAGGTCTGTATTTTTCCCTTGTGCTGTCATAAGTGAAAAAAAATTTTGAATGTCAAATTAAGATTTCAGTTGTGTCCTCTTTGTCTTCAGTAACACAGCTTTACTGTCTGGAATACATTTATGTGAGGATAGCTGCTGAGTGTAATCTCAAATCTTATCCTTTTTAGGGCTGTGTGGGCCTAGCAGAAGTATGCTTGTTTGTTAAAAGAGCAGAGATATCTGAAACCATGAGAGGGACTGATGCAATTAATTTTTGAAAAGTATAATTGTCCTCTAATTAGCATAATGAGTTCATATTATTGTAACTTTTCCAATAACCCTTTCCTTCCCTCCCCCCAATAAAAGAGAAGTCTATTTCTCAGTAAAAGGAATACAATAAAGTGACAAAAAGGGGACAGTGATCAAATGCAGAGACAATGTATCCAAGTAAATATGAATATGCTGCTATGGTGGCCATAATTATCATATTTCTGGTTACAGCTGCACTTTGGCCTGAAATTTGCTGGTCACACCATTCATTAAAATTACTTTAACAGTGTCCTTTCTTTACAGAACTTTTCCTTCCAAAGTCTACTTAAAACATGATTTCTTTTCATGGCAAAAGCCCTTCTCCCTATATTTCACAACCATTAAAAGTGTGAAGGGAAAGACTTTCCTGAAGCAAACACCTGTTTTTTGAGTTCTTTCTTTCTTCTTAGCTCTTGGAATGAGTTGAGAAACCTGCATCCTTCAGGAAAAAGCCAAAGGAATATATTTTGCCTCTTTTTATGGGAGTATGTCTTCCGTGATGTACATTGTAAATGATTATAGGGTTTTATTTGTTGGGAAAACATTCAATGATCTATTACTTTCATGTTATTACAGTGATTTATGGACCTGGCATTTAGGCACGTCTATATGAAGCATGTTTATGAATTTCTGACAGTGATCTAGAAAGTGGTAATAGTTTAAAGAGATCAACTCTGAGCCATTTCTGGACAATATTTTTACTATCAGAGATCTGCTTTCATACCCACTCGACTTAAATGGAAATTATCTCTATTTTTTTCTTTCTTATAACTTTGAAGTTCTTAAAATTCCCACTTGACAGGAAGATATACTACTGTCTGTTTGCCTTTAAAATCCACATATTTACCTCTTCCTCTCAGAATCGTATAATACTCAGATGTGAACTTATGCGGTTACAATCTTTTTATCTCTGCAGCTTTATGAGAAATAAAGTAGTAGAAAATGCAAGTACAAATTCAATACTATATTCTAAGGAAATATTGTGAACTCTTGGAGGGAGTTTTTAAGCTGCATAATTCTTTTAAAACAGTTCTCCAACACCACTGCTCCTGGATGTAAAACACAGCTCAGACTTGCAGGGTAGAAGTCAAAAATCAAGTGTGGGTTACATACTTGGTGCTTAAGAGATTATGTTAAAGAAAATACTCATAGATGTAAATATGTTACAATAAAAAATGTCGATATTTTTTATTAAGTGATCTGTGATTTAGAAAGGCACAGAGTTCTTCTGCAACTAATTAAAACGGAAAGTTAAGAATGCATTTTCTTCAAGTATGGCCTTCCTCTCTCTGACCTCAATTTCTGACCTTGATGTAAAGTAGTTAAAAGAAAAAGATATATAAATATTAATAAATATTTCACTGTTAAGCGAAATGATTTTTTTAGATTTAGAAGATTTATATTTGCAAGGAATTGTACTCAACATAGGCTTAGAACATAGCATATAATCAGACATTGAAGAAGTTTGTTCCTTGAAAGGGAACCAAATTTCAGATAGGTCAAGGCATTCCCCTTTAGAAATGGAATATGACTATACTTAATAGCTCTTTTTATTTTTTCTCTGCAACTAAATGAAGATTTTTACAAGAAATTCTCCTCTTGTTGTTGTTGCTCTGAAAAGGAAACTTAAAACATAAAACTGTAGTTTTCTCTACTTTAATATTTTCTCCTTATTTCCAGAGTAGTTGAACAAAAGCTTTTAAGTGAAAAAAATTGACTTAAAAGTATAAGAATATGACAGTATCCAATGAAGCCAAACCACATCTCTGTTTCACAAAAAAACCAAGTCTCCATCTCCTTCCACTAAAACAACACAGATTTGATCTAAAAATGAATAACTTTCAATTTTTTTATGATATATAGTAGAGGTGCATCACTGTTTCTTGTTAGTTTCACACCAAAGTCAGTGTTGAATTTTAGGCTTTGTTTCAGTAGGACAATTTTATGTCTTTTCTGGCTGATACTTTTCCTTCATTTCTTTCAGATGTACTGCAGCAATTGAAATGAGGAACACCCACAAACTCCATTTTAGCAGTACACATTTAGTTCCAAAATATCACAGTGTTCATGAAAGATGAATTATTCAGTGCACCGTTTAATAGTGAGAGGTCTGTAGATTGTTTGTATTTTAATTAAGCATAATCTAAATTCAGAATCAGCCCCTAAAAATTGAGGATAGTATTCTGGGTTTCCATTATTTTAGTATGTGATATTCAATTTATTTCAGAATAGATGTCTGTAGAGATATTTTTAAGGAGGAGTTTTTGTGAATTTGTTTCAAAGTGCCTGTCTGTGCCTTCCTATTGATCGCTACATTGCACAGAGGATTTACTATGCTGAAATTTTTTAAATTTGCTTTTATATTCATTATAGTCTGCAAAATGTTAAAGAATCTTTTGAATTTTTTTAGTTTTGTTAGCTCATACAGAAAGAAAAAAAAACTGATTTGGCAATGTTAAGATAAAAGACAAATGAAACAGAGAAAGAGCAAAAGGACTGAGGATTAAGTTATTCTGGGGAATTGTGATGTTAACTGTAGTTGCCAAAACAGTTTTTCATGGGCCTTGGCTAGAGCAGAAGGATGGGGATTCTGCTGGGAACAGGATTGTTCTGAATTTTAAAATAATTTTTAACCTTGGGGGGGAAAATGGTAATGGAAAGAACTCTCTTAATTCTTAAGGGATAAAAGATGGAATCAGGTTATTCCCTTTTGGGATAAATCTAGAAACTGATGTCAGAATTTAAGTCATTCTTTAATTAATGTTTGATGGTGAAAGTATTTTTTTATGGAATGAGAAAAGGTTTTGCATATATCTATAGAGTGAACAACATAATTTCACTTCCTTTCAGGACATAGATTTTATCTAAGAAAATCTGTAATTGTGACAGCTTTTTATTAATTAGAATAGGTATACCTTGCTATAGTCTTTCAAGAACCTTAAATCAACTCAAATTTAAATTTCAAAGTAGCTTCACCTTTCTCATATTATTCTGATTGCTGATAACCCTAATGACCTTCGCATGATACCAACTGACAGGTAATTAGCTACTCAAAGGAATACTAAGTAAGGTTATTGATGACAAAATTGGGAGGAGCTGTTGACTTCCTTGAGGGCAGAGACCTCAATCAAACTAGGGAGATGGACACTCACCAACAGTACAAAGTTTTACAAGGCCAAGTGAAGCATTCTTCACCTGGGATGGGGCAGCCCTAGTTGTGTGCATGGACAGGGAATGAGAGGCTGGAGAGCAGCCCTGTGGAAAGGGGTCTGGGAGTCCTGGTCAGTGGCAAGTTGAACGTGAGTGAGCAATGCCCTGGCAGCGAGGAGGGCCAAAAGTGTCCTGAGGGGAATCAGGCACAGCATCACCAGCCGGGCAAGGGAGGGGATTGTCCTTCCCTGGTCTGGGGCAGCCTCACCTCGAGTGCTGGGGGCAGTTTTGGACACCACAACATAAAAGAGCCATTAAGCTATTAGAGAGTGTCTAAATGAGGGTCATGAGGATGGTTAAAGGTCTGAAGAAGAAGCTGTTTGAGGAGTGACTTAGGTCACTTGGTCTTTTCAGCCAGCCTGGACAAAAGGAGAGTAAGGTGAGACCTCATCGTGGTCTTCAACATCCTCATGGGGGGAAGTGAAGAGGCGGACACTGATCTCTTCATTCTCATGACCAGTGGCAGGACTAAAAAAAAATGACATAAGGCTGAGTCAGGAGATGTTTAGATTGGATGTCAGGAAAAGTTTTTTCACTCAGAGGCTGGTTGAGTACTGGAACAGGCTCCCCAGGGAAGTGCTCCCAGCACCACACCTGACAGTGTTCAAGATGCATTTGGACAATGCTGTCAGGCACATGGTAGGATTATTGAGGAATCCTGCAAAGGGCCAGGAGTTGCACTTGATGGTCCTGATGGTCCCTTTCAACTCAGACTGGATTTCACAGAATTGCAGATAATATGCTGTCTGCTAACACTTAAATCATGCATGCTTCTGTAACCAATTGCCTGTAAATCTCTTTTTTTTCTTGTCTAAGGCAAAGGGCTGTTCCTTTTCTGTTGCTTTGTCAATTTCTCCTTTCTGTAATTTTTTTAACAGCACAGCTCCATCTCATTGGAATTCAACAAAGGTTTTTCAAGAATAAAAGGTGAGCAGCTATTTCTGGAAATCAGATAGGTTTTGTTAAAGTGTAAAATTGGAACCTTTGGATGAAAGTGTGAGTCTGTGATAATTGGTATAAAGCAGTTTGAAGAGTGAAGAACTGAATGGTTGGTAAAATAAGAAACAGGAAATGTTATAAATCTAGTTGTCTCAATTTAGAAAGAGTGAAATAGACTGCTTTGAGTGGTAAATTAATCAGTAGACTGTTTTTTCTGATTTTGAAGCAAAATTATCTTTAAAACATTAGTGTTGTTTTTGAAGGTCAAATATATAAAAAAGAATATATGCCTTCAGTCTAGTTAAGAAAAGGAGCTTGCCATAGTACACTCCAAGTACTAGAACTTAAACCTGATGTTAGGTCAGTTGATTAGAACCCTGTCCAAATAATGCCCAGAGTGTGGGTTTGATCTCTGTGTGGGCCAGAAGATCCTTTTGGGTCCCTTCTAACTCAGAATATCCTGTGAGTGTAATATACAGTACTAAGATAGACTTTAGCAAGAATGTTGCGAGAGATTGTGTTAAAGACCTTACAGAGGCCTAGCTAGAGGATATGTAGTTTTTCTTGAGTCCACTCATTTGGTTATCCTGTTGTAAAATGCCACTAGATTAGTCAGACAGTGATGATTATTTTTTTCAAGCCACCTGCAACATAGGACTTAATTTCATAGCTTGCAATGAAGAAATATTTTTCCACTATGCCAGACAACTATCTAAATACAAGAAAATTGCTCAGTCCTGTGGCTGCTTTGTAGCATGCTTTTGAAGTAGGAAGAGTTTGGCACAGTGGGCAGCTGGTGTTTTGTATTTTAAGGGAAGGCAATCACTTAGTATTTACTTGCTATGTCTAGGTCGTGTGTGATTATCCTTTTTGGTGGCTTAGTACCCTGATGCTGATGGCTGACTTCTGTCTCCTGTCTCCAACATCATGAACCTACCCTCTCCATTTTTGCCTTTCCTGGCCCCTGTCTGTCCCTGCTTCCAGTGAGTCAATGCAGCTTGCCAAACCAGCAGTTTTAGGGTTTTTTTTCTGTGGTTGGCTTTCTGCTAACGAATGAATTAAATGAGCTCACTGAAGAATCAAACAAGTGCCAGAAACAAGACTTTGGATAAAAAGGCTGGGTAAGACACATAGGGAGGAGGAGGAGGACTCCAGCTGCCTTTGGCAGCAGCTAATTATTAACCCTTAGCTCATTTTATTCATTTGTGCCCTCCGTCTCCCAAACAATCTAGAGCATACTCAGGTGCTCAGATTTCAATCCAGTGGATAAGTAACTACAGTACCAAAATAAGATCCACCCATGAGAGGTTATGACTTGATAAGAGAGAACATTATGTATTTCTTCTGCTTTTTTTCCCTTACATGTTTTTTTGTGTTTCTGTCAATAAGAGATGCAGTTTAATGTATTATTCTCTACCATACATAATATTTGGCAGCCTATGATATAATTTAGATTATAGTCTGGATTATTTTACCAGTATGCAGAGGGGACTAGTTTAGGTTGCAGTCACATAAGTAAAGGACTGTGCAATGTGTATGAACTTTTTCATGGGATCATGCTGGCTAACTTAGGTGAGAAATAGATTTCTTACTTTTGTTTCTTTTGTAGAGTGATCTCAGTGAGTTCACTGTCCTTGACTCTACAATGTTATGTAGTGTTTTTATTGTTTTACTCGTCTACAACTTTATACTACAGGCAAAGCACCAAATTGTCAAATGTTGCAATTGTTTCTGTGCTAAATTTTAGAAACACGTGTATGTTTACTGTTCAATCCAGAGCTTTGTGGGGTTTCTTAATGGAACACAAATGAATTGATGTTTGGAGAAATAACTTCAAGTTTATTCTGCTGAACACAGGAAAATCTTTTGCAAAGAAAACATTTCAGAAAATGTGGCTCTATAATTAGTGCATGATGGCCAAGTGACTACTAAACCTATTTTTATGGTCTATAATGAGGAAATACCCCAATGTTTTTCCTATGAAGAGAGGGAGAAGCATTATTTGTACATATTTGTGACCTAATCATTCAGGAGAATGTGGTAACTCCACTTAAGCCTAAAAAAGCACAGCATAAATAATGAAATCAATATATAAATTACATCAAGCCTCTCATTTTAAAATCTGGTGCATAGGACAAGACAGTGCCTTTTAAAATTTTTTTATTTAATGCAATTAGATTTATAAATCCAAGCAAGACCTTTGCAGCATTGGTCTAGACAGTAATGCAATTAGAAATTATGTCTGTTTATAATGTAAACAGGGATAGGAATCCCTGAGGGCTGGGTGAGACCCATTACTGTGAATCAGTGGAATCATACAATGTCGGCTCTACAGACTTTGCTTGCTCTTCCCTGTCTTCCTCCAGGCATTGCTGATCTCATTTCTGTTTGTAACTTTTGAGTCATGACTCAACTAATTACCAACAACCAATATGAATGAAGGACAAGGTGCATAGACAGTTCTGAGTTCTGAAATGAATCTGATATCTCTCTGGTCAAGCAGATGGTTTCAACAGCCCCAAAATGGGAGAAATAGGTCTGACTGTAGGTTACTTCCTGCTGGTATTAGGAGAGTATACTATAGACACATCTGCAAGCTTTTCTTTACCATGAAGGGCATTGGGAGCTTGCAATTTTTAGTGAAAACCCCACATTTTTCTCATAGTCTCACATCATGCCACTCCAGGATGTCATTTGGAAAAAAAAAATCAGATATTAAAATAATGAGAAAAGCAGTTACTTGGACCTGGTTATTATTTCAGATGTAACATTTAGAACAAGTATTCAACCATTTTGATCTACTGTCATTCTGCCCCAGATTCCTAGGAAGATCCTAAAGAGAACTTGGCCAGACCTGGGGAAAAATTTTGTGCAGGCAGCAGAATCACCTGGGTCACTGAGGAATTTTCAGCCCTATCAGTGCAACCATGCTAAGAGGAGAAATTAAATGTCTCTGTCCACATTAGTTCAAAATGCAATAACTCACAGACAAGGAAAACACATCTATTTTGCTTATGCCTGCCTATGTGCAGGGATTTGAGGTTGCTATATCTCCCAAAGCCATTCAAACTACAAGAGTGTTTGGATATGCCTTGGCCTGACATGCTTTGTCACCAGAAGCAATTTTGTCAGCAGCAGCCAGCCTGCACTTCTCTAGAGTTACTTCATTGACTCTTGCCTTATGCCAGGCCTTTTGTTTGAAAAATATGCTAGCTTCCTTCATGCTAAAGATGTTTAGTGAACCAAAGATGATAATACTAATTGCTTTAAGCAAAATGTGTTACTTTCATTCTTTGTCATTAAATCTGGTGTGTTCCACCCCATGCAACAACTGTTATTCCAAGCAGCATTCCGGGTCTGCCGCAGACAGTTGTTGTGATGCACCATATGCTCTGGATGTAATTTTTTTTTTTTTTTTGACAGAATTGCATTAGTGAGTGATGTGGTCTAAGCATAGGACATAGGACAGAAGTCAGCTGATTTTTAGTGTGTCTGGAAGAGATGTTTCCAATGACCCTGGCCATGTCAGTCGCCTGCCCTGTTATGTTTCTCCCTTCTGTAAGGTTGGTATATTAGCGCTGTCCCCAGATTATGTGTAGGAGAGCTAATTAACCAATTACTATATCAGTGATTCAGCAGATAAACTTGTCTACATAGTGCATTTGAGGTTAAGTGGCATTTTATTAATAAAAAACAATAATTGGGTAAGGAATATATTAGAGAAGCTAGATGGAATATATATATATACATACGCATACACATATACATAAAGTTTATACCCACTGTGAAAAACTGAAATATTGAGATGGTGGTAAAACAAAATATAATGGTAGGCTTTTTATACATAGGAGATTTTTAATCTTCACAGGGTAGAAACAGAGGAGTGAGATGTTGCAAATTCTATTTTGAAACAACCACCACATTATCATTACTGCTTAAATACAAAGTATACAAATACCATGAGAAAAGCAATGCTAAGGACTACTAGTATGACTAAAACTGACAAAGCTAGTTTGAAGAACCTCTAAAGGTTTTAGTGCAACCATCGTTTGACTTGCACTTAAAGATCATCTCTGTTAGTCTAGTGACATTTGCCAGTCCCTTAGGTTATGATTTAAGATGGGATTCATTTAGCTCACAAAATGTACACAACTGCATAGCCTATTTAGTTACAGTAAGCTAGTAAAACTTACTCTGTTTTATTAATTTTTAAGCACATTACATAATTCAGTAATGCAATACATTATTGAGTTGGTAACATCACATTTCCTTTCAAATTGTCTTCTTTGTTCTTTTATAAAATCCTATTCCTTTTCAGAGGAGACTTCCCTGTTGACTTCGTATTCCTTCTTGCTGAAGGAGTTGCATTAAATGCTCTTTTGAATGCATCAAAACCATTCAGTGTGTCAGCAGCATGGAACCACCACAGAGAAATGTTGATGACCTTACTTTAGGAATAAAGGTAGCTTTTCTGCACCCTTTTTTCTACCTGCAAAGGAAAATAACTTCATTTCCAATTCACACGTTAAATAGGAAGCAAGCACTGATTGGACTTTTTTGTCTAAATTGTTTTTATAGATGAAAACATTCCAGTTTTACTTTAGATCTTTAATTCTTGATAGAAAATGGCCATTAATTTCAGTACAATTTACACAATAAGACAGTGATCTTGCCTTTTTATATGCTGCCTTCTAATCTTGTTCAAATTGATTATACAGGAGGATGACAAAAATGACCATTGTAGAACTCACCTTGATTTTTAATTGTTGTTGCTTATGACATTCCTGAACTATGCTGATTCAAACTGTGTGTGCTAAAAGGAATACAATGAATGGATAGGTACAGCAGGTGTGTTCCTGGCACTGCTTTCTACTTATCAGAGATTCAGAAATACTGGATCATGTTTTCTCTGCTTAGCTCCCACCATCATAAAGTTTGCCATTAATTGCAAGCAAACTTCTAGGCTTCCTCAGAAGACATTGGAAGATACTTATTTTGAGACTCATCTCTCAAACAGGAGGGGAAAGAAGTAGTTTTCTGGCATTTAGAAATAAAGTAAATGTCTCAGTGAGGTTTGATGTGAAATTTCTGGTGGCTAACATTGGGTGAAATGCATCTTTTTCTTGAAGATCTTAGGTCAGCTTTCAAAATACTCTGCATTTTGTTCAAGTGTTGGTTCTTTATGCACACCAATAACAGGAAGAAGTCCTAGTATTGACAAACAGCAGGTTCAATTTTATTTAAATTGAAATAATTAAGAGATATTAAATACATAAAATATCTTAGAATTATATAAAGTAGAATATTGAATTATGATTTTTTTTCTTCAGGAGGATAAAATTAATTATTATTGGTTTTGGAGGTTTTTTTCAGTAGAGCAATTTCTAATATAATGTCGGAAAAATACAAGCATTGAAGGGAACAGTGACTGAATTTTCTGAGCTATGACTATATGAAAATTGCAACTCTGCTTGGCTACTACAACAGATGTGTGTCTGCTGTGTCATATTTTAAAGGGTAAGGCAGTAAAACATGGGCTTTTACATGGTTTTGTTTTCTCTACAAAAGAATTTCTTTTGTCTGAAAAGTGATTATCACATTCTCAAAGATTTTCTAAAGGGTAAAAAAAGTCCAAACCCTTAAAATTTTCATTTTGTGTGTGCTTATATTATAACTGCATAACATTACCACTGGATTGCAAGTTTATACATTAAAACAATAACAAAAATCCATTATTATTTCTTGTAACTCAGAATGGTATCATTAAGTTATGGAATTTCAGTTAATGTTAATGTTTTGTTATGGTAGATTATGCCTTACAGGTACATTGAGGATTGTAGCTGAATTCCTCACTATAGAATAGTGAATTTTCGTTTTGATTCAGCTCAGATTTTGTTAGTGTGTAATAACAGAAGTTGCTAAGATAAGCTGGAACAAGAAACTACTATGGCAAAGTAGAGAAAAAGCTGAGCATATAATGATTAGCTATTTTAACAAAACCTTGTCACCAGATTTTTTTTTGTGATACTGAAAGTAAGTTTGAACTAGGAAATTCTAGCAATCCTTACTTAGTGGGGATGCTGTTATACACCTGAGCCAGCTTTGAATCAAAGCTTCCACATGCAGGGAAGATTTCAATTAATGGGCATGAATAGACCCAGACAACATGAAAGAATGGCGGTCATCCAGTCTGGCTTCCTACAAGAATTATTCTATCTGCACATGTCATCAAATGTGTGAAGTCTGGTTTTATCTATTCCTAGACTCTACCCTTTTTCATGTGAGGTTGTAAAGTATTACTACAAGTAATATCTAAATTAGCCATTCTTTGTACAAATGTGATTCTCCAGTATCATTACAACTCTTTCTTCCTGCTTTTTCTGCTTTCTTAATATATTTTGTTTGTGTCTTTTCACATTACTCTTAAAACCTGTAGGTTTATTTGGTACCCTAATATGGATCTAATTTTGGCGCCATTACTGAGTCTGCTTCGTAGTATTTTGAGAAGAGTGGAATCTACCATTGGGCTTCACCAATTTTTGCTAATGTGCTTTCTGTCTCATGATATGAGATAGTGATCCATAATACAAATCACACTGAAGTTTCAGAAACTTCTGGTCAATACACTGGTAATTAACTTGCTTTCAGCCAATAACTCTGCATGTGTATGGGTAACTAGCACATCACTTCAAGGATAATTTTCATGAAAGATTTTGTGAGAGTATAAGTTTGAAGCAAAACTGTAAATGACATTCAGAGTATTCCTTTTCCCTCTCCATTCTAAAGGCTGAGCAGCAATAAGTCAAGAGTGAAGGACTGACTTCTTACACTACTATTATGGTAATTGTCTAATCACCAAATTGCATATAGGTACCACAAAGACACATAAAATACAGATATGCACTTTTTAAGTACCTTTACAATATTGATCACACCTTTTTCTATGATATGAAACTCAGCCTTATCCATCTGAATACTATGATGCCATGACAACAATCAAGGAAAACAAAAATATATGGTTAATTATGGATTTTTGAACTGATTTGTTGGACAATGAGTTAAATTTCAAATGAGAATGTCCAGATTTCTGTTCAGTGTTTTATTCTCCTCTGCTTAGACTACAAATTAAACTGTATTGTTTATGGCAAAAACCCCCAAAGAACAGATCGCCTAGAAAACAAAACACATTCTATAGCTAGGGAAGGAAAAAGGTAACAAATTAAGAAAGTTGAGATGAGGAGTAAGAAAAGATAGTCCTATGAATCTGTGGCCAGGAATTTTTTGCTTTAGTATTTAAGATTCTCTTTATGCTGGATGTAACTCATGAATTTCAGTAACCTAGAAAGAAATGCATTTCTGTTGGCTGGACTGATTTTTTTTTTTTCTCCTCCTGCTTTTAATATTGCCACCTTCATGAATGGTAACCTGAACCCACTGAAGAGATGCATGTTAAAATGTAGAAGATAAGGGATAAAAAAAGTTGTTTTCTTAATATTTCAGACTAGCATGGTGCTTGTTGTATGATTTAACTTAAATGACACAGAAAGATGCTTTCCATTCTGCTGGCAAGAATTTGAAACATCACGGCATTTCATGTAAATTGTTTTCATTACTGTGCATTTCAGTAGAAGGTTTTCTATATACAAGGTAACTTTTTCACTTACAGAGAGCTATCTGTTAGTATTTATTAAACAGCATTTAGAAAAGAGTACATAAGATAAAGGAAATGAACACAGTAGTTATGTAAATGTCAAGCTTTTGCAACACTGATACATCTGTGCTGTCTGCTAGTGATGCTTGTGACACTTGAGTCTCAGCTGAAAAATATGTAAAGCTACATGAAAGTAGACAGCTCTCTATAGATACTCATCTAAGGCAGTTTGTGTGTGTGTGGTTTAGGTTTTTTTTATTCTGGGAGCTACAAGAAGTAAATTGCAGTCAACAAGTGTCTCCTAATGTGCTGCAGTTTCAGGCAGAAGAGTGCAAGATAACTGGTGAATGGGTCAAACCATCCACTTTTAGTTAAATTTTCCTGTAACTTTTTAGGACAGACACATTAAACATTCATGTCTAACATACTTATGTGGAGAAAATACAACAGTTTTTGGTACTTTACAGTGGAGAATGTGTCAGTTGTTATTTTTTTTTTCTTTGGGCTCAAAAAATCCCATTGTTGGGCTAAATGCATATCTATATAAAATGTTTTGAGGTCTTTCTTATGTTCTTTCTATATTAGAATTTTTTCTTCTGTTCTTTAAAGTTCACATTACCTGGAGTCTTCCTTGACTTCAGTCTAGAAGTCCTCAAAAATGAAAACTATTTTGTAAATAGTGGATTGTAAAACCATGCTTAAAAATTCTCCTCAAATCAGCAAGAGTGTAACAGGAGAACAAATGTGTATTTACTTCATTCAAATAACCTAATTTCTTTTGTTTGCTGTGAAGTTCCTCACTTCCCAAATGGAGAACTGAATAGTCCTCTCTTGTGAGTTCCAAATATCAATCAGATTATTAGCAGATGGGGCAATACATAATCTTGCTGATCTTGTTCCATTCAGCCAGCCAGAAAATGCTGGTTGAGAGACTCAACAATGTCTCAGATTTTTTTCCTTGGTGATTGACTGATGAGTGCAAGGTATTCTGAATGTCTCATGATCTAGTGGACTCAAGATGGCTACTTGTTACTTCTTACAACTTGCCAGTAAGCTAGGATAAACTCTGTGACTTTTTAGAAACATACACAAAGTAAAAACTGTTGAATATTACGACATCTTTATGGAATAAGCCAATGGTTGCCTTTCATAAGGTTAGCTGAAAGTCAAATATTTAGCATATTAACTAAACATGAAATCTAAATTGTGTATTAGTGAAATGCTCTTCTGAGAAAACTAATTCCATATTTATTTCATTGCAAAATCTGTAAGTTGAAAAAACGTGATGGGTTTATTTGTTTGTGTTTTTTGTTTTGTTTTTTGTTTGTGTGTAGTTTTTTTTCCTTTTTTTTTATGGAAACCCTTCAGCAGAAAACTGCCTTGTTGGAATTGTCTGTTCACTGTATGTCACTGCTGTACATAAGTATGTAAGAAAAGCTATCTAATAACATTCAATGTTCATTCAAGCATTCAAGGAAAAAATGGGAACCCTATTTCTAGCTCTGTCAGTGAAAGAATTATAAGCATTTCACTCAGCACTTATTTCAGAACAAAGCCATTTAACCTGACACTTACTTGCAGGAAGCCATATGCAGTAGTGGCAGATGTATGTCCAATGCTTTTACCTACAAATAAAAATCATATTGCTGGGCTGTAGCAATTGCTTTTACAATCATATGTCTGGTTATAATTGTGTTATAAATTTTGATTTCCTGTTGAAAAGAGGCAGTTATTTTACTACGAGAACTGAAAGGTATCCTTGATTTCAGGTTCTAGTAGTATCTGCAATACTAAAAATAAAAGTTGATATGTAAGTTTTAAATCTGAATCTGTGATATGTCAAAAAGAAAAAACAGGGTCGTAACACTGTCTTTAATTGAATACCTCCTCTTTGCTCAGAATACCATGTTTATTTACCCTTGACTGTTCTTCAGGTCAGAGTTTTTTCCTCAAAGTCCAATATATCATATGAGATGCTAAGTAATTTCAGCCACAGAAGAATATATATGCAACTTAGTATAATGAATATGTCCATTTTTTTTAACATATCAACAACCATAAAAGAAAAATTTTGAAAACATAATGTGTCAGAGGAAAACATTAAAATGGAAAAGAGCTATTAAATTTGTAAATTCAAAGCTGAAGAAGAAGAAAACTGTTAAGTGAATTGTTAAACAGTACTGATTTAAAACAAATGTTTTGTCAGGACATTAGTTGCAGATTGTTATCTTAGTGCAAACTATTTCCATACATATTATACTCTTTTGAATACTATTCTCATAATAGAATATTCTCATAATCTCAAAAACTGTAACAAATGGAAAACTAGTTTGGAAAATACTTCAGAGTATTGAACTGAAAACAGAATAATTCTGCTTACACATAATATTTATTACAAAATATCATAAATATTTCTCTCCACTGCACTCCATAGCCATGAATCTGTTCAGCATTACATTAAATGTAAAAGAATAACTTTTACAAAGAATTTTAAAGAGGAAATCTATCAAATTTTAGTTTAATTCTTGTATTGATTTAAAAAGAAATCATGAACTTCTGAACTTAAATTATACAATCAGTTCACAAGGTGGATTAAAGCTGAATAGAAATCAAAGTATTACTTGTACATGTTTTGTGGTAACAATTAAATTTACTTCATACTTTAAACTTCAGCTATATAGAAACAAACATGACTTTTCTGTTGTTTTTTGTTGTTTCTATTCTTGAAAATTCAAAATTTGCTTACAATCTTCTTTGGTTATTTTCTAAGCAAACGGTCTTTCTTGTCAGTGTGCGAACATGTGCATTTTCAGCTCATATGCACATTCTCATATTTGAAAAGTGCTTAATTAGTCAGACAAGAAGTATTAGCTAATATTCAACATTTTTTGTCTACCAAATATAATGCAAAAATTAGTTATATGGCTTTTCACTAAAAACAGGAAGCAGATTTCAGTTTTCATAAAAATAACCTTGGATGCTGCCATAACATAATATACCATAAAGATCATATGTTACAAGCATAGCAGATGTTAATTCTTGTTATACACACCCACACAGGAAGCCTTTGCACCCTGCTTAAAGCTTTACAAAGTTAAGAGTAAGTATTCAAAACAGCTGTGCTGAACTGAAGTATATTAAAGCTGTTTGAGTTTGGCCTGAATTAAATACATATCCTCCAAGGATCTTTTTCCTTATAGTATGTGTTAATAAATTTGTTACTCTATTTAGACTCTGTATTATGAGGTCTGATTTCTTCCTAATCACCACTCAAACTCACACAACTAATCACAGACTTAAATCTCAAGTACATGTTAAAATCTGAATTTGCTATTTTCTACTCACTTGACTAGAGATATGTATATTTTAATAGGAGTCTGAGAATTATTAATTAAACCAGTTACAGATTAGTTGAATTACAAGTTGGATTTTTCTGAGGCAGGATTTGCAGCACTGCTTAAGAAAAATTCCCACCAGGTCTGAGTGTCCAGCTACTGTCAGTATAACATAAATTCCTTTTTTCTTCTAGTCTGTGAAGATTTAAGTATTTAGTATTTTCATTCTGTGATAAACTATGGCGCCAATAACGTATGTCATTCCTGGTTTGAGTATTGGCACTTATGGTTCAGCCACCTTAAGTCAACTTTTATTGACAAACATACTGAAAGGAATACTCTAGTATAATATAACAGTTCTGGAATACTAACCTTAATACTGAATTATACTGTAGATCAAAGTGCGCCTCCTAAATTCAGTCGAGTTTCAAAGTGCTACAGCAACTGCTTGTTTAACTGGAGTTGGTGAGAAAACAGCCACTGTTAATGTACTGCAACATTTAATAACATTTTGTGTCTTATAGAGTCAGGCAGTACCTTCCTTAGAGATGGAAATTTGCTTGGATCTTTTGCTTTTGTGCTTGTTTTACTTCTCTATTTCTTCTATATTGTTTGAAGTTTTTGTTAAATGTAATTTTCCACCTTCACCTTCCTGTTTGAAAACATGGCAAAACAAATCAATAAGGGTAAACTGGGGAAAAAACCCAACAGCCCACACACTTGATTAACTTGAGTGCTATGGTGAAAATGAGGAAGAAATGACAAAATTTGTCTTTCTATTTTTTTGGTTGGGTAGAGAAGAAAGATGAATAAAGATGAGGAAGCCAAAATTCTGGTACTGTAGGAGGGGAAAACAGCTGCAATTGGCAATTGCAACTGACTTAAAAGAAACTTGTTTTTTTACAATCTATTTGTAACGTGAGAGAAACAAAGCAACTCTGCAGAAATTTTTGACTGTTGAATTCTTCTTAAATACAATGCACTTTCTAGAGAAGAAAATATATTTGTATATCATTGAACCAGGGAAATTGTCAATTTGATGAAATTTTGAGATGTTACTCTAGTAGCCTTTACTTTCAAGTATTGAAAAATAATTTGTCAGTGAAATAATTTCTTTTCAGTTTTGTCCACCCATCTAGACTTTCATTCATAAACTATTAAGGATATTCTGCTCATCTACCTGAGGATAAAAAAAAATGTTGATGTGCAATTGACTGAGCATGTGCCTATGAAATTTGGCTCTGACCCTAACTTGTGTCTAGCAGTTGGCATGGCTTCTGATTAGTAATTATTTAAACCAATGCCAGCAGACACTAATGGTATCTTTCCATAGAATGGCATGCCAGACCTATTAAGGATAAACTACTTGATACTGATTCCTGTTTTGGGCTTTGTCAGTTCAGCAGGATATCTAGTCAATGTCATCACGTGAAAGATTAATTTAGAAAAAATGCTCTCTGAAATATTTCATTAAAACTAAGCTCAGGGGGTCTTTTTTGCTTAACTTGTACTATTTCTTGCTCCCTGCATAGGGAAGTTGCCAGGTTACTACAGGATCCAACTACTTAAACCAAGTTATTTAAAAAAAAAAAACAAAAAAACAATGAAACAAAAAAAAATTAACAAAGAACCCCAAAACCACGTACCACATTTACTCTCTTCCCCCCATCTCCCATGTAGCTTGTAAGTTTTGATTCAGTAAGGTCCAAAAATGTTGCTAGAGATTTAAGCTGTGGTTCTGGTTGCGAGTGTATTTCAGTACAACCAATGATTTTGAAAGTATATAGCAAAGTCCCTCGTGGACTTCCATTTCAAAGACTGTTTTTCTATTGAACACCTTTTGCTCTGCAAGCAACGTCAGTTCCTGACAGCTGATAGACACCTGCAAGTACTAGTTATTTTTATGGAAGGCACTTCTCAGGATTTGTCATGTTTATTGACCCTTTTCGTATCAAAAGGTCTGATTTAAATCTAAGTGAAAGAAATAACTAGAGGCCCAACTGTCCCTCTGTTGTAGTTATGTAAACTCAAATGAACTTCACTGGTTTGGGAGTTTAGAAGCTAAACACTTACTAGGAAAAAAAACCCGTTTATAATCCAAAGTAAAGCATTATTATATGAAGTGCTGCTGAACATAGCTTATCCAAAATTAATAGCATTGCAGGACAGGAAATAGTTGCCTGTCTCGTATTTGTGATCAGTTCTAATTGCTTGTTTCAAGACAGTGAAAGAAGAAGGACATGAAAGATTTTGCTAAACATTTTCCAAAGGTGGAAAATTTCACTGTGGTGAATTTCACTGGCTATAAAGCCTGCCCTGCTTTTCCTGGACTAAGCTCACTGCTGAGCTAGTAATACATACCCATAGCCCTACAAAAATTTATGTAAGGCTTTAGCATAGGAAGCTTTTGAATATCTATAGTCTTTTTGCCTATCTCCTTTTGCAGAAGGAGGACAAGTTTGCAAACAGAAATGTAAGAGGAACAGTCAAAATAGTTCTCATACTGTATGGAGGCAGGTGCTTTGAACCTAAGAATAGGTTGCACTGGATGTAATTATTGGATGGATAGGATCAACTGCAGTAAATGTAATTATTAAAGAGTCTAGGAAAGGTTGCCATTGCACTTTTTATAGCTGTGACAGAAACAACCTTTCTAAAGCAACTCCAGAAGAAACCCAGGTTTTCGGTTTCTGGAGCTGAAGTGTTGGAAAGCAACAGTTTTGCATGAGTTGTGTTTTGAGAATTGGTTATTTTATCAAGGAGCTTTTATGTTGCTTGGTACAAATAAGCTGCCTGAATCACAGGCAGCCTTAGATTTGTCTTTAGAGGTCAAGCTGAATGCACTGAATGTTGATATAGTTGCTGTTACACGGACAAAGTTAATTCTAATCTTTTTGCAAGGCTAAAGTCCATGTGGTTAATGTTAAGACTAAAGGGAAAGGACATGTGCCCTTGGCATTCGTGTCATTTTCTGACCGGTGCTCGACTTCAGAGAATTTTAATACAAATTTTTACTCACTTTTGAAAGACAAAATATATCCTTTGCTACATACCATGGAAGAGTTTCTTGCCTGCACTTCCCTATGATCCTTCCCTAGGATCCCTATGCCTCCTTGGATGTTGGTGAGCATGGCTGACATTAGGTGTGCCCTGTTGTCTGCCTCCAGGGAGCGAAATAACCCTTGATGTAGTCATGTTTTAAATGAGTGCACACATTGCTAGGAGTTCTAGGCTCTAAGCTAAACACAGGGGTATCTGGCTCCATGAAGATGTTTTAGAGGGCCAAATAGCAGAGGCTGAGCCCTGTAAACTATGGTGGAAGGAACCTAGCCCACATAATAGACTTCCTTACACTGCTTTACTGCTATTTGCCTCTCATAAAGAAGGTATCACTGTAAAGGGAAATGACTTCTGCATAGCTCTAACAGAACAACAACCAATGCCTGGAAAGTTATGGTGTGAATCATGCAAGTTCCTGTGGTATAAGAAACATTAAAAGATGCCTTTTCTGTTGAAAATTGTGGGTGCACGAATCTTTGGTGGAGTGGAAGGGCAAAGGATCATTTTCAACCTCTATTATGGGTTATTGTGGGCTTTGTCTTCCAAGTGACTCCAAGGTCTGTTATGTCCTTTACCTTGGAAGAACTAAATCAGCCACAGCTAGACTGCACAAAGTTTGTCAGCATCCACAGATATGGCACATGTGCATGTACAGATATGTGGGTGGTATACATGTGACCTAACTTTCAGAATTCAAAAACGGTTTATAAAATAAGACCCATTTTGTTCTAAGCATGAAGCTCTGAAAAACAGTTTTTCCTTGGAGGTGAAAGATGAATACCTCAGAGCATTGATTTTACATATTTTATTAGAAATATTCAAAATATTAGCCCTTGAAAGTAAATATATTCATGTTAAACACACAGTTCTTATTGCATACTTTTCAGGGTTATGGGCTGGCTATGCAAAGGAATTATTATTAATTTGTTAAACTTCTGTAGCTTTTATCTTTAGAATTTTCCTTAGATGGCTATTTAAAAAGAACCCAAACCAAAAAACCCACAAACCCAAACCTCTTTCCCAATTTTGATAATAAAATTAGTCTGTTTAGTGTCAAAGATTAAGAATACTTCTTAAAATGTCTTCTTGATTACTTATTCCAGCAGTACTGCCATATTGAAAGGTGCTTGAAATCCTTAGGGATGAAAGTTGACAGGTGCTGTAAGAATGCAAAATGTTATCTGTGACAGATCTAGGTCAAAATCTTAGTCATGGCAGTAAAATTCACCTTTGCTCCACGTGTGATTGTTGCAAAGGGCAGTTTTTGAAGACTTCCTTGATTGCTGCCAGTGACTCTTAGTCTGATAACTGAGTGCCATGCTGGTGGGGTCAACTGCTGCTTGGCATTGTTCCTCTGGGAACTTTTTTGGTTACGTAGCCCGAGAAACACTTGGTGCTATACAGATGTAGCCGTAGATATCTATTCTTTATCAACTGCATGGTGGTACGTAGGGAAGATAAGGAAACTATAGTTGTTGATGAGATCTTATTTGACTGTTGAAGAGCTTAGGTTGTACATGTACTATTTAGGACCCATGATATTGGGTCCTAAATAGGTAACAGAGAATTTTTGCAATGAAACTAAAATCTTGTCAGGATCAGCTTCAACATTCAGATGAATATTCAAAAGACACTGTGCATGATTTGAATAGAGTGGCGCTGAACAGTAATTCTGGGTGAGTAAATAAAGCTTTTGGGACTTTTTTTCTCTTTCTTTCTTTTTATGAAATCAAAACAGGAAAACCCCACACAGTGTACTGAGGACTGGTTTTGGTTTTAAGGCTTTGCATTTAGAGATTTTAAAGTGATAGCACGGATGTGAATGTAATAACTGGTAAGTTTGCTGTTCTTAATTGAACTGTTTTATGGCAAAGTTAACAAAGACCTTGTATTTTAAAATTACTTTAAAAATAATGTCTAAAAAGCGGTTTTTGAACTATTAAGCATTATTTAAAAAATTTTTTAATGGATTAACTTTTTTGAATGTTTATTTCAGTCTTCTCTTTGAAATAGGGTTACTTTTTTCAAAGATACACATAAATCTCTGTGTGTATAATTTTAAAGTTACACTTAATTTTCTCAAATTAAATTTTGTTCTGGATTGACATTTTTTATTAAAATAACTGAATTTTGGTTGATAATAATTTTGTTATATCTATGGAGGATATGCATGTTTTTTGAAAGTAACTATTGTTTTTGGCTTTTTGGTGTGACTGCTAGGAACACCAAAATTTCTAGAGTGCTAGAAACATCTCTGATCCATCAACACTACAGGTGCTTTTTAAGAATTTGCTTGTGGTTGTGCATCCTAAATTTTAGTTTGTAGTAATTTATGTATATGATATAGTGTTTGTCACTGTTTGAGTCAAAATTATCATAGCTAACAGATCACAACTTACACTGAAACTTTTTAAACATAGCTTTGTTCTTTCCCTTTTTGGAGGCAGCTGTAATGCCTCTTTCTCTGCAGACTTTTCTCCTTTGGTCTGTTGAACTCATTCTTACATGCATCTCTTCTTTACCTTTTTCTTGAGCATAATTGAATATATTTATTGTGATATATTATGCCTTGTATCTCCTAACCAGCAGCAACACAGCAATAAAATCCCCTACCCAAAACTATTCATGTGTTTCCTCTACCACCCCATGCACGTTAATTTTAAGCCAACATATTTTGTTTGAGCACAAAATTTACCTAATAGCATCTCCTCTGTGCCTACTAAAAGCACTAAAATCTGTTGTGCATTCCTTTTGTGCCTACACCTAGAAACAATAATGTACAATTTATGTACCTCAAAAAACTACTCCAGAAAGCAGATTTGCTCTGGAGAGTAGAAATGCTGATATAAGAGTGGTCTATTTCTCCTTGGAATAAAAAACATATTGGTAAAATTTGCAACATGTTGTTTGATATAAATTTCATATTTAAATCTTACCTATTGAGTGTCTTGAAGACTAACTGCAAGCTAATGCAGGACAAAAGTTTAGGTAATTCTTCATCAACAAAATGTCATGAGTAACTGATAGTAAAATGTATCGATTTTATTAAAAACACTGGTCAAAATGTTTTTCACGTTGTATGGTATGTTCTCTTTAGGGACACAATAAGTCTTTTCCAGGATGACAGAAATATAAAAGTAAAATAAGATTTACCTCTTGTCATGAAAAGGGCAAGAATGGACTTAGATTATTTCATTTTAGTAGGGAAAGTAAAACGAAATAAAATTCATTAACACTGAGTTTATGCAAATCTGTGCCCTATTTTTAGTATGATAAACCATAAAGTAAAAGACAGAATTGACATTTAGATTGGGGTTGTGACAATGACCCCAAGATCAGTAAATCCTATCAGGCCATTTGTGACATAAAACATAACAGTTTTGAATTGATAATAGGCAATAAGGGCACAAAATTAGCATCTGAGAGCTCTTTAAAGCTTGCATCTGTTAAAATTATCTCTGATATACGTACGTAATGAAATTTAATGCTAAATTTTATTGCAGTCATCTAGAGTATTTTTAGCAAAAACTTATCGTATCAAGATAGAATTTGGTATGCACTTGTGGGATAGAACTTGTGTTCTAATGTTTTATCATTTGTTAAATTATACACTTGACTTGTTCTTCTGAGGCCTTCATCATAATGGCTAGGTTTCTGTCTATTAATGTTCTCTCTGTAATAATAACAGTGAAAACATTGTTCCCAAGTAAATAATTGTTGCACAGTATAAAAGAAAATGATTACTATTTTCTTGCATTTGAACAGGCTTCTGCCATATTATTTGAACTCTTTTACACATAGCAACTACTCAGATATACAATGGCTGTTATAGAGTTTGTTTTAATGTAGTCTCATTTTTTACATGATAGTCTAAATGAAATTGTCCTTTTGAGCAATACCTTACATATGTGTAGGTAGCTCACTGGAGTTCAAATAAAATATAAATTCCATGGTTCTTGACTGAAAATCACTTTCCAAACAAAATAAGTCAAGATGCCATGACATAGATCACACAAGCAACAAAAATTCAGTCTAGGAATTAAATTCTTTCCTGATGCTTTGAGTTTGTAACTTTGGGATTTGTTTTCCATACATAAAATTGGCAAAAATACCACACAGTTCTCTAAAAGCAGGAAAAAAAATTCTACATGTCCACACTATATGTATCTCTACAGTGAATCATACAAAGCCATGGACAAATGAATTTGTGACCTTCTTTCTTATGTCTAATTATTCAGTGCTTTTATAATTTTCAGACTAAAGCTTTATAGCAGTTTTATAACTATAGGTTCCAGAATGGAAGTACCAAACATTTTGAAAAGAGTGTCATAAAAAGACAAAGTCAAGTGATGCCAAAAGGTTTTTAGAAAGTGTTGTTACTGTTGTACAAATACTATGAGGTTTCTTTGACAGAAAATATTGCACTCTATGGAAAACAGAGGAAAATATCTGAGCCACAAATGGAATCTTTGAAAGGATCAAAGATATGGGCTCTCTTTTAAATGAAAACTTTTGTTGAGGTTTTCTTGTGCTTGCTATATCAAAGTCTCTTGCTCCTACTTGTTTTATATATGATTAAAAAGTTGAATTATTTGATGATAATGCAGTAGTTCCATTCAATAACTATAGGATTTCAAAGGTCCTGCACATACCTGATGGATGAGATAGTTACAGAAACCAATTTTGTCTAGATTTTGGATGAGTTTTTCAGAACTATTAGAAATAGTCTCTTTCTTACACAACACAAAGGCTATTGTTTTGTTTGCTAAGATCTAACATTCATTAATTGAGTCTCTAATTGCATTCTGGGGATTTGTTGGCTGATAGATTTATCTTTTATTGTTAGAAAAATCTGAGAGTCACTGAATAATAATTTTGCAAAGTAAATGCTGTTCAAATAGTGGTGCAAGTGGTGAATCTGTTTAATCATCTTTAAATAACTCCTATCTAGTTTTACACTGTGACAAAAACATTCAGTGGAGATGTAATGGAATTAATACTCAAACATAACTCAGATGATTGTGGATACAAACCATGTCATGCTAGATTTTTCCTTTGGCTATGATCTAATGTTACATCCTTTGAAGCCAGTGATTAATGGTTTAGGGATTCTGTCTTCTAGGACAACTTACAATTGAGCTTGAAGTTTCTAATGTATATAAATAAGGTCAAAATTTTCATACTTAATGTTTCAGATTTTTTTCCTTTCCAAGCGGGCCTTATCTACAAAAATGGAAGCTCTTGGGATGATTCCGCTTGACTTAGCATGTAAATAATTTTGCATACAGAGATTATTGATTTGGATAATTATAAATCAATGCAGATGAGTTTTGCTGTGGTGCTTGAGCTATTTGGGAGTGAAAACAATGTACTAGCATAACTGTGGCATTCTGTTGAAAAATCTGTTTTGGTTCCTGATGCAAACTAGTGTTTGTGTATGTGGTGTTCCGTGCTGCAATAAGCACTGGTTTATACCCATAATCACTTAGAGATTCTTTATTTTACTGTTATTTTTTAGCTTTCTCTAAGTGTTACTAAATGGTGGAGCAGATTCGGGAACCCTCTTTCTGGCAATACAGCTGTATCTTCTGTGCCTCAAGATGAGTTTATTTAAGTGTTAAAATCTGGGAGTTACACATCTCTATTCCTAGTACAGCATGAAAATTACAGGAGTGGCAATCACACCAAATATACTGACAGGAGCAAAGAGTTTCTTTCATAATGTTATTTCTAGTTAATAGTTTATACTAAATATTTACTGGTTTGTCCATAAGCTTCAGCTTTGAGCTTCTCTTTTCTGAGGACCCAAATTCTCAGAAATCCCAGAGAGTGTTCAAAGAGTAGACATTTGTGTTTAGCAGGATACACATGCATGTTTAATGGGAGAAGAATTTAAATTATTTTTATTTTCTTAAATAGCATTATTGTTGAATGACATAATTTGAAATGGGTTGTGGGTCAATATTTATTATCTAAAATTGGCCTGCTGTACATTAGGTATTGCTTAAACTCTAAATAGGTTTTCAAAAGTTCAGTGGAATTTTTTTTTTGTTTAGAATTTTTACAAATGCTTTATTTCAATTCCCCCTGTATACTGTTTTCTCTCTAGGAAGTTTCTATGCATTAATAAAAAATTTCTTGGTTCCTCTCTCTGGTTTGAGCTCTAAAAGGCAACAATGGAGCTATAAAAGGCAACAACATTTGTTTATCTTCATTTCATGATGTTTGTTATTTGGCAGCTGTGCACTTTCATTTTGCCCATTTACCAGTACTCCATGTACTCCTGTATTAGAGGGTACATTAGGACTCTGGATTTTGGTTTTGTATTTTCCTAGGGTTGATGAATATGGAATGCTTTAAGCTGGAATCTGAGAGGAATTGATCTTTAATTTAAATTTCTCAATGATAGGACAGAATAAATATATTTCTGTGTGTGTTTTCCTCATTTAATTACTTTTTCAATGTTTTTAGGCACCATTATTTGCACTGTTGAGCTATGTTGTCCCAATATGGACTTCCAGCCCCTCTTTGAAAGTCTTGAGAATTTTACAATCTGAGAGATCCCTTCTGCACTAAAGATCTCTGAGTACAAATGAAGAAACAATTTTTTTCTGATGAGAAATGAAACATTTTTTTGTTTGCTTGATTTTGCAAGTGGGACTGATAAATGCATTTCATATTACTCCATGTTCATGTCAGTCCAAGCCAATCTAGAGGCACTCAACTTCCATTCTTCATTTGGCTGCTGACTCACAATTCCCAAAAAGCCAAGGAAGGGCTCACAGTGTTTTCCTATTATCACTTGCAAGGAAATAATTAGCAAAGTAGGGTAATTGCTAACTGATTTACAAGCAGGTGTACGTTGACGACTCTTGAAAAATATTTACTCTTTTCTCCTTCTTTTTAAATTATGTCTATACAAACAGAAACTGTCTTTCAAGGATTTTACCTGACAATTTTTTTTAGCTGTTATTGGATAAACTTTCTTCTTGTAGGCAAGGTGTGGAGTCTATCTAACACATAATAGTTGCAATAATAGTCATAGAAGGGAACACTATTTTTTAGGTTTGAAGAGACAATGTACAGTGTGTTTCTGGGAACAGCTTCCTCCTACCCTTTCAGTAGAGCTTTATTAAACTAAGTGCAAGATTCTGTCAAGCATGTCTATTTTTATTAAATATCTAATCTTAGCTGAGTGATGTGGTCTTACAGCTCAACATCTGCTGCTATTTACTCAATGACTGTGAAGGTCTGGATGGTGATCCTGGGAAATACATTAGCACTAAGCAGATCCCCTGCTTACTTTAAAATAGATGATTAATCATTGCTTTCCAAATAGCCAATAAGCGCTGTATTTGTTTTCTAACTTTCAATAGCATCTCGGTTTCTTCACTGATGTTTTGGTTTCTTTGTTGTTTTCTTTTCCCTCTGAGTATTTTGGGATATTCGGGGAAATGAGTGATTTGGGTTGGATTTTTTTTTTTCTTTCCTAAACTTTAACCCTGTGAATTCAGAACTCTGTGTGGTATCTAGTGATGGATTCAGGAACAGAACTATAAAAGGACTGAAGCTTGAAAGTGTTGAAACATCACAGTACTGAGCATTATAGGGCCTAATTTTCAGACACCTGCTGATAAGAATTCACTGTTCTGCAATAGGTACATAAGCTTCATTCACAGTTCTGAAATACATATGCTTCAATACCAGGGAGAAATTTATAACGAGTATATGGTATAGGAAATCTAGTATATGTATTTATAGAACAGAAGTAGACAGAGGGACAGTAGTGACAGTAGATAATTGCTTAAATATTTCCTGCACCTATGACAGCAACTTCATCTTGCCGAAACCTGTTCCTCAGTAATACAGACACTGCTGCCTTTAGGGAAATGGGAGTGGGAGTTCCAGTGTTCCAGTGCGCATTGGTGGAAGAGAGAATGAAGTCTACACCTCTCACACAGTATTTAGCAAAAGCTCAATTATTAAGGAATATCTTAATAAGCTGAAAAACTATAGGTTAAAAAAATCAATTACTGGTTCACCTCCTTTGGCAAAAGGTTTAAGGGGTTTGAGAGTTGCTGCTCATGCCTTTTATGCAATTTTTTTTGGTCAAATTGCACAGTCCAAAGGTGCAAGACAAGCTGACAAACTGAAGAAGTGCTGGTCTTCTGGTGCAAAGTAAACAGCCTCTCACTGGAGAAAGTGGAGTGAATTTCTCAGCAGTATGAAAGAGAATGGCTCTGAGTTAATCCACATAGCAGCTTCTGTAATGGCTGATATAGCAACTGAGCTGCAGAAAATGTTTTAAGAAAGGTAGTGGTTTGGCTGTACTAGGAAAGCAGTAACATAAGAATTCATCCCCTATCCCTCTTACTCCTGTTGCATTTCATGGCAAGCTTTCACTCATTTTTATTAATGCAGTATAAAGAAGCGACTCTTCTGACTGAGGCCTCTCTTCAACTGCTGAATAGGGACTCTTTTTGCATGTTCAGATAGAAAAATGTGTGAGACATCTAATAGCACTGTGAAAATGCTGCAAAGACAAGTCACTTCAGTTTTGCCAAGAGGTAAACTGGCGAGGTCATAAACATGTAGGATTTCTGCTTATTCTTTCTCTCAGGGTTCAACAACACTGAAATAAAACAGTGTCCACAAATTCCAGCGCTACAAACTGAGGTTTTTTTTGCATTAAAGAAGAGACAAAACTGAATAAGGAAAATCCTATTGAAAGTTTTCAGAAAACCTTCTCTGTCTTTTCTATAGAATGGTTTAGCTTACTAAAAATACAGTAATTTTATGTTTCATTAATAATGGAATTTTAGTGTGATATTTTCAGAGGATCATCAGGGAATCTATGTAGTACAGTGAAAAATAGTTCTGTTGTTTATTGGCATTTATAGTCTGAGCTGTTTCCAGCTTAGATAACCAATATGTAATACTTCAATATTAAGTATTTTATTTAATGTCATGTCTTTGGTTTGGTTTATTGATTGCCCCTTTCTGCCATCTTGCCTAAACTGTCAAAAGCAGCTCAGTAACCTAGCTTGAAAGACTTAATTTGACGTATTTGAACCCCATTAGAGATTTTGAAGGAAATTTTTCATAATTCCTAGTAATCATTGTGATTGGTGTGATTGATGCTGCAGTAAATAGTGAGAGTCCCTTTACCAGATGCAAATCTATGCACTTTTTAGGGCAATACCTATTGGAAAGAGAGATAAGGAATCCACTTGTATATGTAAATACTATCCAAACAACACTGTCATATTTACTGTTCTGCTATAGAAGGCAAATCCTATGCAACTCCTACTCTAACTAGACTGGATGAGACACAGACTTGTTCAGCTTATAGTTCCTATTGCTATTAAATATAAAAGATGGATTTTATGGGAAAAGTTCATGAGCTTAAAAATGCTTGCAAGGTTTCTTTTTTATATAAGTAGGTTGCATTTATAGAAAGAATAAATAACTTTTTCTTAAAATAGTTTTCTCCAAACATTTGAACTGTATTGATTCTTCCACCTTTACCCATTATGGTGATGAAGTTTACTACTGAAAAAATAACACCTACAAAATTCTACGATTTACTGTAGAGTAAGCGTTAAAAGAAAAATCAATAGAGCTACTTACTCCCCATTTTTCTTACTCCCCATTCCAAGTCTCAGTTTTCCTATTTTATGTCATCTTATCTGAATGAACAGATTTATAAATCAGTTCCTT
>JAWWMU010000153.1:71246104-71257028 GCA_035048155.1 Cinnycerthia olivascens | reverse complement strand
ATTTGCCATTTGGTGGAATTGGCTGACATTTCATTTTTGCTGTGCAGATTGCAGATAGTGTTGACATTATTTTGCTGAACGCTGTACTACATCATTAACATATTGCTCATGACTGAAGCTGATATACTTTCACTGTCATAGTGTAAAAACCTGCATTTTCTCTGTAAAAGAAATTATGTAGATTTTGTTGAGATGAAATAATCAATGTTGCAGCATGGTAAAATAGAAATTGCATTGAAGTTACAAAATGAAACTCTAAAGTCAAAGTTAAAAGTGAAAGAAAACAATCACATATTTACCCTTGATATCCCTAAATCTTGCATAGAAATGAGCAACACTCATGAAATAGGCTTAAACCCAGGCTGTATCAGCATTATAGCAATGCAGGGCTTGTCATTTAGAGACATACACATTTCTTCTTGCACCACATGAAAATGAAAATTTATTTCAAGTTTTAGGCATAATCCCATTCTTTCCCATATGTGATTATTTTCTCTGAAAAGGCAACCAGCTGAGCTGCAAAGTAGCTTTAAGTGTCCAGGAGCACTGAAATCCCAGGCAGATTTTATCAAGTTGACAGGCAATTGTTAATGAATTTATTTCTGTTATTTTTTAATATCTATATCTACATATTTATTTGTAAATCAAGCATTTACTTTGAAAGTTTTATTTATTTTATCTTCTGCTTAGAGAGAGAGATGGAACTGGAGAACTGATTTTGTCTGTCACCCTGATGCAGCCTGTGTGTCTTTCATCATTAACATTGCCAATGATCTTAGTTTCTCTATTCTTCCCTTATTCTTATGTATTTATCTCTTCCTTAGTTATTCTTCTTTATATCTTTGATTAGATATGTTTTGCCAGATAATAAAAGGGTTTTTTTTGTTTCTCTAACACATTGTGGATCATACACTGCCATTCTTCATTCTTCTCCATGTTAAATTGTAACTTCAGCTGTGTTTGTTGCAATTGTCAACAATTAAGATTACAGTTAGCAATTAAGTAACAGGTAGTTTTTTGTGACGGAAGGTGAAAGTATGTTATGTTGGTTAATAGCTTTTCAGTTGTGTCTTACACATACATAAATTCTTCTACTGACCAACTAACCAGATATGTAATTAAGCAAAACAAACAGCCATCTGTCTTTGAGATTCATTCCAACATAGACTGGTGTATTCCCTATCAGTTTCTTTCTCCTGCTCCTTTCTCTTCACAGTTTTCTTGCCCCAGTGTGGATCCTTCCTATAGGATATGGTCCTTCACAAACTGCTCCTATGTGGGTCCTCCCAGGGCTGCAGTTATTTCAGGAAATATGCACCTGCTTTGGCATGTGGTCCTCCCAGGGCTGCTGGGTTGTCTCTGCTTTTGCACCTGGAACATCATGTCCCCTGCTGCTCTTATATTTGTTTTGGCAAGATTGTTTCTTCCAATTTTTTCTGCTCTCCTTTGTCTGCCCCCTTGTTGCCAACCCTGCAGCCCCACTAGGCATAGCCATTCAGTACAGTTTAGAGTAAATAAATTGATAAAAAATTGATTTCTCTATAAACATTCCATGTGGAGTAAATTTTTCACACATCTCAAAGACTTCATCAGCAGTTACTTATTTGCTACTATATATGTAGATGAATTACTTGTTGCCAGGGAGACAGTGTTTTTCACTGTTTACACAGTATATGCTGTTCAGAGTAAGAAGCAAACATTACCTTAGTTGACATGTTTTTCCATTAAGGACTAATAGTACTTGAACCAAAATAGTTTTATTTCAACACTGCAATGCAAAATATGAAATGATTACACATTAATTTTGAATATATATATACTTTTTCTGTGGGGATTGGTATTTCTGCTGTTCATTAACATTAAATGAATATTTGAGTATTTACCTTCCCCAGAGTGGATAGTTTTTCATGACTGAAAATATCTTTTTTTTTTTAATTTTTTTTTTTTTTTTATAGATAAAACTATTGTTGGGGCATAAACCAAAGCTCTAGATCTGAGCTGTCTGATTTTTTTTTTTTTTTAACCTTCTGGACAAGAAATAATTTTTTTCTTAATTGTTATTTAGTTTCTGTTTTTAAGAACCTTCAGCATCTGTAAAACATATATATTGATTTTTGGAGTTTACAAGTTGGGGACATGGTTCCCCCGTATGACACCTGTAAGTGTAGAAGTATATGTGTTAACAGGCAGAGGTTTGTTCAAATTTTTTTAATGAATGTGTCTTCCACAGTCTTTAAAGTGATTTTCTCCACTGGCAGACTCATATTTTGGGGCTGCTGCAGGCAAACATAAAAATATGTTTTCAGGAAAAATGGCTTATAGTTGGCCAGACTAGCAGCAGAGATTTACAGCAGCCTCATCAGAAACATAACATTCTTGTATTGTCTTGAAGCCTTCTGTTTTCACAGATGATCAAGCAAACAAAAATTGTGTGATTACTTAATCAGCTGTGAGAAACTGACTTTGTAAAATGTACATTATAATCTGCTGTCTGCAGGGGCTTTGCTGCCTGGTCTTCTTGCTGCTTCATCACAGAACTACGCTGATGAAATCGTGGGGGCAGTGACTAATGGCAGTGCTTTCTCATTCCCACTTTTGCCAGAGATTTTCTTGCAATTCTGAATATTGTCTTAAGTAGGTTGCTAGCCAGGCAGCCTAAATATCTTCCTGCTGTTTTGCACTGCGAAATCAAATTTTACACCTATATTATGTCCTTACATACGCAATGAATAAGATGAACTTGAGTATCGTGTTTGTCTTTTCCCCATGTTTTCTGCATAGTCACAGGGTCTTTTTGTTTAACTCTTGCCTGAATTTCCCTTTCAGCAAAGCCATCAAACTGTTGTAGGTTAAGCCTAGGGTTTTCCATACGTACAGATGAATGCAATCAGATGACATTAAATGTTTTATCTGTGACTTTTCATACTGGTTAAAAAGAAAATAATATTTTTTCTTCCTGCCTTTACTAAACTGGAAATAACTTCTGATGTTTTGTTTCTATACTCCAAAGGATGTCAAATGGACTTGGATGGTTCCAGCTTCAGCAAAATTACGAAGTGTAGCAAAATCTGTTTCACACATTTTGACCTGGGGTTAGAGGGAATACAGAGAACTCCGTTGCACTTAGTCTGACTTAGGCTTGGTACTGCAGTATTAATCAAAGTAGGAAATATTGTAACTGAAAACGCAGATACTAGCTCATTCTGTAGTATGCGACTGATATTCCAGTCACCCTAGGATATAAGATTAATAAAAAAGAAACACTTTCATTACCTAATTTGCTGCTTTAAAATGTAGTGTAGATATAATGGAGCATTGCTATGAGGAGAAGGAAAAGCTTTGGCAGACCCTGATGTTTTCCTTTTCCCTTGCTGGAACGTATTGGATGTTATTTTATTTGTACACTGTATGTTTTTATGATACGTAAGGTGTTGGACTCCTTGTCTTTTCTTAAGCTCTAAAATCAGTTTTACTAACGGTAATGGCTACACTCCTTAGTGTCCTGGAACTGACCACTTGTGGTTTTTGTTTATACCTTTAGGAGTCCCTCCTAGTATTTGTAGCTTAAACCTAAAAGACCTCTACTGTAATATGCCCATGCTCAACCTCTTTTTTCAAAATTCACCAAAAACTTTATTATAAAATGAAAACTGCACAATGGGATTGGTCATGGAAGATGAAGTCTTTAATCTGAAGTAATGCACAATGGCTGTTAGCTTCCCTAAGCTAGTGTTGTACCAATATTTTTTTCCACAGTGGGCCTGTTCACAGTTTGCCAGGATGGATTTGCAGGCTCTGCTTACTTTGTTCCCATGACCGTAGGATTGAGTGTCACCAGGGTAGTGGCAGACAAGAGCAAACAAAATTAACGTTTTCAGATTCATGAGTGCATTTCTTTGCTCTTCTGCACGGATGTTTGGGTTATGCAGGACAAAGATGAAGTGAAGAAAGGGAAAGGAGACCTAACACTAAGACAGGTTTAGGCACCTACTTCATAGGCCATTATTAAGGATCATATAACTGTTCCTTGCCCAGTAAACAATAATCATAAGTGTTAAATGGTACAGTTAATACTTATAAAAAATGTTGTGTTAAGCAGCAACCACGAAAGAACTGTGAAAATCAGCTTTTACGGAGTTACTTTTTCAATATGGCCTCCTATAACAGACAGACAGGGACTACTACTGGATTCAACAGTCTGAAAGTCTCCTAACATTCAGTACAAAACCATTCCTATCGACAGTGAGGCAAGCTTACATGAGCTATGGGAACAGTAACCAGCAGATTCCCCTCATCATTTTCATCTGACACAGCTTAGAGATTAGGAGAGCTATGCTTCCTCCTTCTCCTCTTTGGCCATATTTTTTCCATTCTTCTACAGAAGCCCTATTGCTGTGAGGAGTAGAACACTGCTCGTGTACATAGTGGTTGCCTAGGTCGCCTTCCAGGATAATGCTCTCATGCAAGGGAAAAAAATATGGACCTCAAACCTTTGGCATTAAAAAAGAACTTGGAATCTGCATCTCAGGCAGTTTTATCTTCAGTAGACTGATCAAGAAAACAATCCCATTTATCTTAATAGGAAATAACTGTTTTGAACAGAGCCCACTAGTTCTTATGATGATTTTGACTATCTGCTAAATCAGGATCTAATATTGTTTCACTTTGAACTCTGGCAGAGAATTAGTCAAATTCTTGCTGATAGTGACAGTTCAAGTTATGTTTTAAAAGAGAATGCAAATGGATAAGAAAATGTGTTAAGAATTTTAATCTTGGTATCATGTCTAAATCTACATAGGGGCATATCTTATATGTCTCCATGTTGATTGTAACTGCTATGCATTTATATAAGCAGTGCCATTTCTGGGATAGCAGGGTTTTATTCTGTCTCATGCAAAACATTCTCTTTTCAGCACAGGAAAAAAAAAATTAAACTCTTCATACAGATCAGTATGAATCAGATATTAAAGTCTGCAGAGCAATTCATGAATTCATAAGAAAGATTCAGTCACATTATGCAGGAAATCCTAAACACATGAAAAGCACTTGAGTAATAAAATGAAATTTAAGGAACAATTAACTGATCTTGACTATGTGTAACCTTTGGGATAATTATGATTTCACTGTGGTTTTTTAGCTGTATAAATAAATAATAATAGGCTATTCCCTAAAGTTTAAATTTATATTCAGCAACTGTGGTTTAAATGCTAATAGATACATGTGGTTTCTGTTACCTTGTACATGGATCTTAATATTATTATAAGAATTTAAATGTTTGATGATACTCTACTGGTTAGGAAAAAAATGGAAGTTTTTTATTATTATTATTTATTTAAAGATCAAGATGACTGACACCTATTTTTTTTTTAAATTCAAATGCTTCAGGCTTTAGAACAAAATGTTCTTGTAGTTCTTTGAGTGACTTCCTAAGCAGAATAACTCATTTGTATTCAACAGTTGCTGCACCATATCTTCAAATCTGGAAATCCATTTTCACTCTTGTAATAAGGAGATACATCCTTCTTGTAGGTAAACTGTCTTTTAAGTGATGTTGATGTTGATGTTTCTTTAATAATTCTGCTCCTAGTAGATTCTAGAAAATGAAGTCCATTAATTCCTTGGGTAAAATTTAAGAGATAAAACATTTGAGGAATTCTATAGAGAGGATTTTTAAACCAAACCTGAGACCTAGTGTTAGAGGTTGAGTAAAACACTTTGTTTTCTGCTTAACTCTAAGTGTGTGAATATTTTTTGAGCAAAGGTTATTTAGTAACACTTCATCATTATTACATCTGCTTAACTCTAAGTGTGTGAATATTTTTTGAGCAAAGGTTATTTAGTAACACTTCATCACTATTACATTGGCATGATTAAAAAAAATCTGATTATTCTGGTCATGTTTTGCTGAATTTAAAAAAACTGTGTAAATAGCTGTATGCTGACACAAAGACTATATTTTTAAAAAAATTTATTGTAAAACATGTTTAAAATCAACTCTAAAGCAGTACTCTAACTCCACATGTAGATATCTTGAGCCTTCCACCTATTCAGTTGTGTGCTTTCTGTCCATTGTATATTGAAAATTCTTTTATATATGTGAAATTTTCTTTTTTTGTGTTTAGTTTTCTCTTAGGAATGGAGAAAATCTTATTTATAGAAGATGCTGGTTTTATTAAAACACCCCCATGTTTGCAAAAATGCAAAACGAGAGATCATAGTTTGCTAACTCTATCTCTTGTGCAGCCTCTTGTTAATTTTAGGACACATTTGACCATCTACGTCTTTCATGCAGATATTCATCCTCTCCTACCCAAAGGTCAATAAAACAAATTTGTAGCAGATAGTGGGGTTCTATCCCAGTGCAAACTGAGGAGACTGTACACCATTCTAAGCTATTGAGGAGCTAGGATACCCTGGAATAGCAGAAAGAAAAAACACAAATACAAGATATTCCTTCTCTCTTCCTGAAAGGTGGACATCATGAAAAAGAAATTAAAAATTAAGCTTCCAAGACCACTTTTACTTGCAACTAGTTTTGTGCATTTTCTTCAATGCTACATGTTTTGTGAACATTTAAATGCTGCTTAAGTGTCACTATATATCTGGACTGCAAAAAAACCCCTTAGTGATTGCTTCTTGTTAAAAATGCATAGCAAGTGCCAGAAAAGAAGTTTCCAACACTTACATAAACAATAAGGTTACAAGTCCCATAGTTTAATATCTTTCTTAATACACACTGCTGAGTGTGAGGCCACGGCATAAATTGCATACGAAAATGACCTGTGTAAGTACTTCCAGATCAATAAAAAAGCAAGCCTACATGCACAGCTAACATGGCAAGAGGATTGTTTCTACAGAAATTTTTACAAGCAGCAATTTCTTTTCTTGAACCATGGTTTCTACTTGAGAGTATAAACATCCTTCTCCTGCCTTAGTGACAGGGAAATATGACAAAAACTGTTCAAAAAGATAATGCCTGGAGTCTGTGATGCTGGGGATGATAAAAAGAATTTTAGTAAAGGAAAATTCTAAAGATGGAAATGTTTAATTAGCGATAAACCAGTACATTATTGCTGATGATCACAACTGCACAAGTTTGCAATGAGATGCTTTGCAGCATTTATTTTTCTTTTCTCCTTTGAAGGAGAAATCTGTGGGTTGTCAGGGACAAAATGGGTTTGTCTTTTTCCTAAAAAAAGGATTCATCTGCTGCCAGTATTTAAAAAGAAAAAAAAAGATTGACAACAGGAGGTGGAGTTTTCAGTCAGGAGAATTAACCAATGGATGATCACAGGGTACAGGCCCTAAAACCATGCAGCTCATGTGACTTATGTCTATGGCATCAGTGATTTTCTGACCTTAGAGTGGGATGAAACTGGAAAACAGTAAGCTTAGAAATCTGGTTGTTCTTCAGAAGGCAGATATGTGGAAGATTTCTGTAATATGTACAGCCAGCAAAACCTCTATTTTTGTTAACATCTGACACAGAGGTGCTAAACTGTGTACAAAGAAGGGCGGTGAAGTTGGGGAAGGCACTGGGGCACAAGTCTTGTAAACAGTCTCCCTCAACCAGGGAGCTGGGGTTTTTTAGCCTGGAGAAAGGAGGCTCAGGAAGAGATTTTACTCTCTCTGCAACTACCTGAAAAGATGTTGTAGCCAGATGGGGGCTGGTCTGTTCTCCCACGTATCAAGTGACAGCAGAAGAGGAAATGGCTTCAAGTTGCTCCAGAGGAAACTTATATCATATATTAGAAAAAAAAATACTTCAGCAAAAGGGAGAAAACTGCCCAGGGAAGTGATTGTGTCATCATCCCTGAAAGTATTTAAAAGATGTGTAAATGTGGCACTGAGGTACATGGTTTGTTGGTGGACTCAGTGATCTTGGGAGGTCTTTTCTAAGCTAAACAATTCTGCGATTCTTTATTATGAGGGGCTTGAATGCACTTGCGATCATCTGTTGCACTGAGACTGATAGCATTTGGAATGGTAAATTTGTGGTTGTGGCAAAGCAGTAGCAGAAAAATATTTCTATTAATTATAGAGGAGAAATGAAAGGTGGAAGGGGCTAAAATGGCAAGAGCATTGATAGGAGTGCAAATGCACCTTTAAGGTGGTGCTTGAAACATGCTTCAGAAAAGAACGATCAAAGATGCTCAATGGCTTCCATGTCAGAAATAATTCAGTAGGACACTTCTCTTAACTTAGGAAAAAGGGACAGCTGAATGGGTTTTTAATATAGGACTATAAAATAATGAGCTGCCTGGAGAAGGTGAATACAAAGGTGAATGCACAATGACTGCTCACGCTTTCTTCCAATACAAGAACTATGATACATCAAATGACTTGAACAGGTAACAGATTCAGTGGAAATTCCTGCCTCGAAACATTGTAGGCACTAGAAGTTCATGGGTATTCAGTGACTGCATTCAATGGGCCTTTATTCCATGGATTTACCCAAAGAAACCTCTTTAGCAAACTGGACCTCAGGTCTGTGTCAAGGCCTTAACATATATACTGTGTAAGAAGGATAAAATTATTCCTATGAGTGTCCCTTTGAATATTTCTTTTTCCTGGATGATCATGATTGGACATTTGTGGGGACAATATATTGGGCTAGACAGACCTACAATCTGACCTAGGATAGCTTTTTATGTTTGCTGTCTGAATCCCTAGATGAGTGATGCTTTTGGCGCTTTTGTCTTGGCAGTTTATGCACTCTAGCAGTCAGAGGTTTGTGGGAAGTTACAGTGTCCTCAGAGATATAAATATATTTTTTTTTTCTTCTGTCCTAGGACTTGTGCAACTGAATGACACTGAGTCTTTGTATTTTAAGGTCATCCCACCTGTAATAAAAGCATTAGTAGAGACACTCGCTATACTATTATTTTCCCTTTAAAATATTATCTGTGTTATTTATTTAAACAATAAGAACCAGCTATAAACAAATATGAATGGTTGTTTAGTTATTTTTTTATTTATTTGTAAAAAGGATTTTAAGTTGGGAATAAATTTTAACTTTTCAGAAATAAGGCCTACACAAGGTTGAAGTGTGATGTTCTGTACCTTATAGGGAGACAGCAGGTACCAGGAGATTGCAACAGAAGCATTTTCAGCCCTCTGGGGGAGGAGAGTGCTTGGCAAATATAACACAGTAGAAAAGAATACTGTCTGAAAGTTGAGAGGTCATGAGAGCTATGGATCTTGGTAGGAAAGCTTTTCTGGTTTAGGAGCTCCTGCCCACCACCGTAAGGAGAAAGACGCTGTTTACAGACTTATACCTTACAGTGATGGTTCCTCCTGGGGAAGGTAATTCCTAGGGAAAATTTGCATTTAGCTGAGAAAGAAAGCAGAAACCTTAAAAAAGGAAGCTTCCTTAGGCAGAAGCTGTTTGATAGCAATATTAAAAAGAGAGAGTAACAAAAAAAATCAGTGCTTCTCAGAAGCCATTAGGAAGTTGTTGTTATTGTTATTTTCTTTGGCTGCTGTACTGAGAAGAAAGCTCTTGCATCTACTTTTTCACTTAGATTTAAGTTTTTCATTTTAGGACTACTTTCTCTCCTTTATTATTCTTAACCTAGTTGAACTGTAGCAGAACTTGTGATTAGGTAGAGGGCATGTATTTTCCTTTAGTACTTGAAAACTTCTGTATTTAGTGACCATGAAGACATAAATTAAAAATCTCCTGTGCATACAGAAATTCCACAGCGTAGTTTTTAAATTGACATTTGTATCGAGCTAACTTATGGCACTCCAGTTTTCCCTAGCGTATAAAAAGAGAGAGAAAAAAATAATCCCGTATTAAATAATTAATTCTCTTGTTCTTTGATCCTGGGTCTCTAACAGTGCCAATATTTGTACAGCAATTGTTTACATTTAGCTTGTAACTGCCGCAGTGGTAAATCCTCAGGGTGGTGAAAAGCTGGAACAGGCTGACCAGAGAGGTGGTGGTTGCCCTGTCCCTGGAGGCATTCAGGTTTGAGTGAGGCTCTGATCAGCCTGATCTAGTTGAAGATGTCTGGGCCCATTGCAGAGGCATTGGATTAGATGATTTTAAAGAGCTCTTTCAACACAAGCTGCTCTATGAATATATGATTCTATGCCCTCTGAATCTGAATATGAAACTTGTTATACTGGGAAATTAAAGAACACTATATATTGAGCACTCTGTTATGATACATTCAGAGAAATGTACTTACTGTTTATTAAAAAGCTTCACCAGACACCTGCCTTAGGATGCTTTTTTTTAATATATCACTGACGTTAATAATCCATAAGGAATCCAAAATGAGAACCCATTATTAATACAGTATCAGTGGGCTAAAGCAATAAGAGATTATCACATTCATCTAGCATGAAAAAAAAAAAAATTCATACTGAAAAATTTCCCTTATCAAATCACATTCTTGGTCTTAGATACCATGCAAGGGAATTTAAAAAAGGAAATTGTTAACATCCCTATTGTGTAAAAAAATGTCCAGAATATAAAGAGCTATTGAGGAAGTCTCTTGTTGGGTTATGGAACTGGAATACATGTTTTTATGGGGTATACTCACAGTCATTAACCAATTTATCTTCCTAAAGGAAGATTAACTGCACTTTGTGATTAAATAATAATTTAATGAAGTAATTAACTTTTAAATTTTTTTAGAAATTTTTCCTTTGATCCAAATAAGATTAATAAAACAAACATCAATATTTCTATATGTATAAAATTGCTTTGGTAATTCTATACATTTTAATATCGGCTAGAATGTTTGTCTCCTATGGGTACTGAAAACAGATGTTGAGAAAAACAACTAGCATTGGAATACTTGAGAAAGCTGGAAACATGGAATATATAAGTTATTAGTCAATTTAATTTGTTAACACCTTAGTCACTTACTTAAACAACTGGATTACAAAATTTCAGTGGATCTGTACAAAA
>JAWWMU010000153.1:71214427-71236585 GCA_035048155.1 Cinnycerthia olivascens | reverse complement strand
AGCATTTTAGATTTTTTTTGAGGATATAATCGTAAATAAAAAAGAAAAGTAAATTCACTAGTCATGGATTATGATATCCTAGTTGAAGATGTATCTGTTTGGCTATGCACTAGAAAAATATACGGGAGAGAGAATAAAAAGGAAGAGTTTTTTTGTATAAGATAACAGATAATATTTAACCTGAATACAGGGTTCAGAAAAGGTAACTGAAAAACCTTCTTGTTTTCTGCCAAAATAACTTATCATTTTTCTCAAGAGGTTTCTAATTCAGTAATTAAGATGTAAGTATCAAATTAGTGAACATTTTAGAGCATAATTATCATATTAGCTAATAACTTATCATCTAGACTCTTAATAAAACAAAATGTCTGCGTATAATTGAAGATCAATCTAAACCCAAACTCTGGATACCTCTAGTGCTGAATTTCAACATATAGATGGAAACAGAGTGAAAAGATGTATTGTGGAAGAATCATTTGCACGTCTAAATTGCATTTCAGTCATTAAGAATATAAACACCTTCCCTGTCATGGAAAACATTAATTGGGTAATTATTAAGATATACAAGTGGCATTTAAATTTATTGCAAATTAGAGAGGAGTGTAAGGTATTCAGTATCTCTGTGCCTCAGATCAAATGTTTTACCTTCTGCTTGTGTATGACACTTTCCCCCAGACCCTCCAATAATAATACTGCAGGCTGTGAGTCAAACACTGCTGGTTTATCACTGGAGACGTGAATCAGTATCTGATATGCAGCATACTGAAACAGACCCTCTTGCGCCTCATTAAACATTTTTTCTTCTTTACTTCAGGGGTCCACTGGAATCTGGTCTTCACAGGAGTGTGCCATAAATTACTAGTTTCTGAAGCACGCAAATTTAATATACATTGGTGTGCTTTTTATTGATGCTTATCACATTAATTAAATTAATTTAGAAATATGAATCTCTGGCAAAATTTGTGCATTTGATGTTAAGATTTAGAATTGAATTTAAATTTGTGTTTATTTTATTTATGAAATTGATATTGTAAATTTCCGTCATCTTTTTGGAGAGCCATGTCTAAATTTCTTTTGCTAGGCTTGTTTGCATAAGTCATATTGAGAGTTTATTCATCTTGGGTCACATTACAAAATAAGTAAGCTTCGCTATTTCTGTAACTAATGAAATAGGCAAGTTCAAGAAATCTGAACCAATGTATTTTTAAAATTTTAAAATTAAATTAACTCAATCTAACAGTAGAAACACCTAATATCTCTGCTTTTGAAAAGAGACTTTTTTTCAAACTTTATATTTTATAAACACTAACACTTAATAATAACACTGAAGATCGATCTTTTTCTTACCTGGCATTTTTATTATCATCAGCTAATATTATTTCTTTGGTCATACTACTTGTTTGTTTCTGCATTCAGAATACATCCCCTCTCCCCACTTTCCTTTTCTTTTTCCTCCCATGGCTGAAGAATCAAAAAGATAATCATTGAGAGAATACAAAAAATCCCTGTTTTTTGCAGTCCAAGTTCGTACATCAGGGACAGAAATAGTGAAGATTTTTCTAAATGACTTTCAATAACCCATACTGTTCTTCTGAAAATTATTTCTATGTGTCTAGAACCACAAACTCATTGTAGCACAACCATGTTTTAATCAGGACAGTAGAACTGTTGACAAAAGTGATTTTGATGAGATTGTTGATAAGATGAAAAGATAATGGATTAATTTCTAAGCAACTTTCTAATGTAAACATTTTTGGAAGCTGAACATTTGAGTACTGGAATGAAACATTATTAATTTTAAGTGTTTGTCACATTTAAAACTCATCCATCAGTTTGATTTTGAAGGGTTTTCTTTTTTTCTTGTTTGTTTTGTTTCAATCTTTGAAGACTATTATAAATTTTCCTGGTATTTCACAGCACTTCTATAGCAATGATTTCAAGCTGTTCAATTGTAATATAGTCAGAAAACACTTTGGAAAGAAGCAAAAATGCCTCAAGCAATACTGAAGAAAATCTATGTTTAGTGGTTTTAAGGGTGAAATAGAAACAATAAACAGTTCCAGTTAATGCATTGTAATATGGCAACAGCAGTAAGTAGTAATAAATCACTATTGAGGAAGGGAAACATGATGCAGCAAATTAAAAATTGATAAGTATTTTCCTGAAATACAAAAAAAAAAGAAAAAAAATTTTTTTTCTCTTGTATAACTTTTTTTTCTTGTATAACTTTATATAAGTTATACAAGTTCTAATTTAAAGTTCATACCACTCATATATTGGTGCTCTGCATCTGTTTCTCAGATGTATGCATGTGCATATATATATATATAAATATATAATATAAAAATATATAATATATATATTTAGTCTAGGTATATATTTTGTCCTTTTTGTTTTCCCCTTGATTAAATTAGATAATAAGAATTGCTTCAGGTTGCTGGAAGACTCTATGCATGGAAATCTCGAGAGAAGAAACAAAAATTTGAAAATGCAGTTTTTGATCTTGCTTAAATCACTCAAATATCTACAAACCCTTGAACATTTAAATATTAAGCATTAAAAGAAAAAACATCATCCTAAAGCTGGTGATAACTCTTTCTGAGGAAGATTCTGCACAGGGGTCTAGCTACTATAATTTCACTTTACTTTACTTTAATGATGGTCACAGCATCTGGCAGGCCTTTGGTTGGGCATTTTTTTGTTTGCTTACTCTTTTGCAAGATTCAAGTTTTAGTCTTTGTGACTGCAAATAAGCTTTTGGTTTGCTTTCTTTAATGTCCAAAGTCATGACAATTAGTATTCTAAAGTTTAGTTTAAGAATCAAATGGATTTCTTATGATGTTTTCCAATTCAAAGTTTTTGTAAATACTTTTAAGAAAATTTTTGTTTTTTGGAAAGAGGAAATGTAGCTTATTTATTTTGAGGTGTTAGATAGGCTTAAGTGTGAGAATTTGGGTTTTATTTCTTTTCCTATTGAAACATTTGCATATTTTGTGTTTCTCATTTGCTGGATCCTGCAGTGTTTAATTTGTTGCTTTTAAATCACCTACTTGATCTTAGCAGGGTGAGTCAAATTATCTGGATAACTGGGATTTGACCCTGAAGGTACTTCTGGCTAGAACATGCTGGTATTTGATGTTGAAGATTCATTAGAAATTACCAAACCTGAAAGGGCAAGCAAGAGGAGACCTGACCATATGACACAAGTCTGTTGAGGTGCACTGATATTGTGGCAGGAAACAAAGAGCTGAGTAAAAAAGCAAGTTGGAAGCTACAGGCTGGGACTGTTGATTACTCAAAATCAAAAAACCTGAGTCATGGCCTTGAATTTCTCTCCCATTCAAGCATTTTCTATAAGAAATTGATTGCATAAGAGATAAATAACCTAGAAATTGTGGGCTGGCTCCTCTTTTATAACTAGCAGAGACATGCAGAAATATATGATAATTTCATGGTTGCTTTTGTGTTTTGGATCTTGCAAACTGAAAATTCCTACACGGTAGCCAATCTTCAGTCAAAACTGAAAATTACATTATATGTAAGTGTGCTGTCTGCTGGTTAGGACATCATTCTGAACACTGTGTATAATTGATTTTGTTTTCTGCTTTATAGGTAAATGCTTTAACAAGTTTGCTTAAAAAAAAAGAATAATAACGTAATCACAATATGTTTTCTTGAAGTTGTTTGAAACAGTACGTTTTCTTGAAGTTGTTCTTTCCACTTAAGCTGCACATTTAGCTTTTACTAATTGTCTTCTGACCTCTTTGGAGTTTAAGCCTTTTCTGTTTCATCTTTAGAAGTTGAGAGATCCAAGCATGAGCTTCCTATAATGCAGTATAAGAAGTATAATCTCTACATGCTTGGATGTCTTTAGTGCCTGGAAAACCTTTCTGTTTTCCAGGAATTTTGAAGTGATTTCTAGTAACTGTTGAACTATGATCTCTGTGAATTTCTTCTGAGAAATTAGATAGGAGACTTGTCTAAGATCTGCTTAAAAACTGTGGTAAAATTTGACATTCTTTCCTGACTCTTGTTTATCTAATTAAAGCAGAACTGGAAAAAAAAAAAAACAAAGCCAAAAGGCACAAAACAAAAAAACCCAAACAAAAACAAAATCTCCCCACATTTTTCTCCAGCTTTTGCATGTGAACATATTAGTATTATATGGTACAATATTGTAGGAGTTAAGTTCAAAATACATTTACTTTTCAATGTTAACTTATTTCTTGTAAGTGCGTTGCTTTTATTTTAAAAGCAAATGAAAACCTGGATACAATTTCTTTTGTTGTCTCTGTATGGTTTAACTTCTCAAATGCCTTTCGAGTCACAAACTAACATTTAAGAAGACAAGTAGCATGTAGCATAATGGAAAATAAAAATCCTGGCCTGGATGCAATATTAGCTTTTTTCTATGGTCTTTATGATTAGCTTAGGGAACTGGTTGTGTCAGTAATATATTTTATGACTCTTTCTAGAATGAAATTAAATGGTTTATGATTTGTATATCTTTAGACCCGTAAGTAGAGAAGTTAGAAGATGGTAACTGCCCAGTAAGTAGCCTATAAACAGATAAAAATTTCATGAAAGCCAGCGTAAGACTCTTTCTTTAAAATTTAGACATTTAAATTTGTGTATTATCTTCTTTAAAAAAGTTTTGGAGAAAAAAGATGTTTTCATGGATATTGAGAAACTTTTCAGTCTAGAAACTTGTCTCCAGAGAAAAACAAGGGAAAGAAACAAACATGTTATTTTAAGACAGTTCAAAACATTTTGTTACCCAAGGTAAGGAAAAGTGCATTTTAGCAAAATCTCCTGAGGCCATTTTTGTAGTCAGACTTAATTTATTCTTTTGTTTCCTTTTGTTACTTTGAATCATGACAGGCTAATTATTATGTGAGTGTGAAAATTGCATTGATATTATCAAGTCTATTCTGAAATACATTGCTTGGTATGTCAGAGAAAGCTAATGTACATCCCTTAAAGTGGGAAGAAATCTTATGGCTAGTACATTCTAACACTGGAGAAGAATGTGTTCAGGTATTGTTATTTTATCAGTTATCTTTACTCATGCTCTATTGATATTCTGACTGAAAGGAGTAATATTGGTAGCGATGCTGCCAAAACCAGTATTTTATAAGTATACTGCATATTTCAGCCTGGTAATATTTTTAAGGTGTATTTAATTTATTAAATTCCAAAGCATATTTGTGCTGCTGAAAGGAAAGATTCTGATGTGTGTTGTTTGTCACATATGACTTGAAGATGTTAGAATTCATCCAGTTACATTTGAAAGAACTTTGAAGATACTTAGAATTTGTATACTCTTAGCTTTTATAACTTTTTTCACCAGTTTTATAAGCTAAGGAAAATTTTGTTCAAATGAGATCCATAGTTACTCTTTCCTCATAATATTCCTTATTATTTCCCTGCATTTAAGAAAAAAACAACTAAACTCTTTCTCTTTTGATGTTTAACATTGACAATACAGACATAACATTGATTATTTAGCCTATTCCTTATTGTGCAATCAAAAAATATACAATTTTATTTGTCTTAAGTCAGTGGGTAATTCAAATCCTTTTGGGACTTGAACATGCCTAAAAGTTGTCTGTTTCATGCAACTACACTAAAATGTCAATCCAAGTATAACTTAGATGATGAAGTTAATAGTTCTATGCATTCTATACAGCAAAATTTGCAGGATCTTGTGATCATGTCTTCATACATTGATTCCATGTATGCCTTTAAGAGAAATCATATATCATTTCAAAATATGTTAGATTTTCCAATAATTGTGCCTGTATTGCAATTGGCAATATGTTTTGGGATGAAATATTTATTTTTAAGAGTCTTCTTCTCCACTGTTGTGCAGGAAATAAGTAGCAATGAAAGTAAACCCCTAAAATTCCAGATCCTGCTTCCTTCTTCCAAACCATATGTGCACTCAGAATGGATAAAAGTTTCTGCTAAAGTGTGCTATCTTTTTCCGAAGTGCTGCATCCAACTTCATAAAACCAACTTCAAAGTCAAATAACCAGCATTTTCTTTGTCAAGTAATCCTTTTCAACTTTCTCCTGTTGTGAGATTCAGAAAGCTCTCAATATACTTTTGAAAAGAAGTAATAAAAACGTGATATTGTTCAGATTCACACAACTGTATTCATAATCTATAATTCCATAAACTACATTACTTTATGAAAAATGTTGTAAAGAAGAAAAATTCTCATTTATTTTTAACATCTTGTTTAAAAGTAATTCAGTTTCTTAAATCCTGTTCCAGACAGAAATAAGTGGCTAAGATGTAATTTTGTCCTGTATTTGTATGAAGCACAAGTCTAAGCTGTCAACCTTTAAGGAGCGCTTTGAACCACCTCTGTAGCTTTCAAATCCATAACAAGACCTGAAAGAGGATTATCAGTGCAATGCATAGCACACTTGATTAGGGCTAGAATGCCTTCAGCCAGCAGCCTCTATCAGTCAGTGTGGCTCAGCACCTGCCGTGCCTCCTCCTCGCCGTACCGTACTTGCCGTGTCTGCGATTCTGGGTTTTTGGATGAGCCTCTTCAGTGACTTCTGGCTATACCTCTACTGGAGAAGTGCAGTCCATTCACACTTCCCAAAAGCCTTAATTTCTGTCTTTTCAAACGTCTATAGTATAATACCATCCTCTGAAATCTCAGTAATGTGCTTTTGACTAATTGTGTTCCCCATGTGGTGCTTCATTACTCAATCACTGGCTCCAATTACCAAGTTGCAATTTCTAAACTGGAACATGTCAGATATAAGCACATATTTTAAAAGAATAATACCTGACAGAATTGCTTGCATTCTGTCTTGAAACACATTTTAGAAAAGCTGTTTTTCATGGATACCAACTACTCCTTTCTTCCAAATTTTGCAGCTGATTAAACAAAGCCTGTCTGAGAATTAATGTTTTCTGAACATGAAATAATCAATCAAAAAAAGAGATTTTGATTTGTCACATCAGGGTTAGATTTGGGCAGCATAACTATCTTAGATTCAAAGTATTGACCTGAGGTGAGGCAAAAAAAAACCAAAAAACATTCTTAGAGAACTTCATATAAATTTAGTAGTAAAATTTAAATATATTTGTATGCTTTCAAAGTAAATTTGTGGGAAGAAATATTACTGGGCTTTAAAATCAATTTTTCTCCAGGCTCTCAGTCCCATTTTTAATGTTACTTAAGAAAGAGGTTTACCTAGATATATTTGAAGAGTTACTGTATCATTTAAAAAAAGTGTTCATGTCACATGTGACTGATGCTAGTTTTTATAATGTATTAATAAAGACCTTCAAACTGTAATTTGTGCACATTGGTTCATGTTGATAATATGAAGAAAACGTTAAAAAATATATAGCTATTAAAAACTATAGTGTGTGTATGTGCAAGACCTCTATCCAGTTGGTTTGATATTAGAAAAAAAAGAAACATAATTTTATATCTTCAAATAAGAAAATCACAGTTAAAAATAAAATAAGACTAATGTTACTATTTCCATTACTTTGTCAATGTGAAAAATTTTATGTGTGAATGATTTTTGAATTTTTGTATCCTGATTTACATTTAAAAACCATGGAAGTTTTTAGTATATGTAGGTATTTCATACATTTGCAGTATCATTAGAACCAGTTCTTTTAGGCTAAGTAATTTCAAGTAGTCTGCAAGCTCCATTTCGACTGATTTGGTAGACTGTATTCTTGAGGTAATGTAGCCTTCTGTTACATGTTTAAGATTTTAATTTTTCAGAGGGCACAGACAGCAAAATAGCCTGTAGCTGTAATTAGAAGGCATTTGTTTCTCATGAAACAAACAGGTGACTTGTGACTGTACAAGAAACAAAGGAGAAATGCTTTGATCCAATAATAGCCAGATTTGCTATTAGCCTGTTTGGAGCCCTATTTGGATACTTTTGAAGCTTGCTTGAATGAGGATTTTTTCAAGTAGGTGACAGTAGCTCGGGTTTCATGGTATGCTGTTATTTCAAAAGTTCTCTACATGTAAGAGAAGGAGAGATTTCCTAATAACTCATTCTGGAACTTCTAGTTATCTAGTGATTCGTGCAGTTCAGCAGTTTTGTTCTTTCTGCTGTGATTTGTCAGGTATTATATGCAGTTGTTAATACAAAACACATAAGACAGTGATCTTCAAAGGGGACCCTGTTGTGGAATGGAAATGGAAAATTGAGTCATTCAGAGGGTTAACTTGTTTGTCAAATTAGGTACTTTAGAGTAGGAGAATTTTTGTGGGAGATAATTTTTCCAAGATGTTTAGCAAGGTGACTTTTATTTTTCCTCTGGATTTTGTGTTTAAGAAAATTGTTTCAAAAATGGGGAAAACAGGATGACTTGTAAACAAAAAAAGTCAATTCTATTGCAGTTTTTTGATGGAAAATGCAGACTTTTATTTGAACAATTTCAGGACAAAATTTTTTTGACTTAAATATTTATAAACTATTTTAGGTTTTCTTTTTCCTTGGAAAATAGTAAGAACATCAACATTAAATCCTTTTTGATAAAATATTATTATCCTTTTTTTTATGGTTTCTGGCGAAACACTCGTTCCATCTGTATTACATTGATGATTGATTTTTTTTCCTATTTGTTATGGTAAGAGAACTTGGTCATATAAAGGTTTTTCCAATAGAGGCAATTGATGAAAAATCCTAGTGGATTTCAGGTACATTAAAAGCAATTCTTTCATGTCAACATTAATAGGAAATTTGAATTATCCCAGATGTCACTTCAAAGATGCAGTATTTAAAGAATATTTTTTAATTGATCTGGCTTATCTGGCTTGGATTGGCACATCTGAAATATTCCTCATCACTATCATTCTTCAGGTGTTGATCACTCCTAAAAATCTCTTGAGCTTTATGTAAGTGGTTACTGTGGCAGTAAAAACTGGAAGTGCTCAGCTATACAGCTATCACCTGCTGTTCACAGCCTGAAAAACTTCATGGGCTACAGATTGAGCTGTAGGAACGTGATCCCATATTCCCTATTGTGTCACTATTACAGGGCAGAGACAAACTGCCTTATCCTTAACACTGTAAATGACGAAACCATGTATGACACCACTGAAGTAAGTTAAGAATAACACGCATTCTTTTACTGCTTTTAAGTTTTTTCTCACTGTTTTGAGGTAGTAGTGGAATTTCAGGCTATTCCTCCAGGATGTGCTGCTGGTTGCATCTGAGAACTAATGTTTCTGCCTACCATGGGTCTATAAACTCTGTTAAAAACCCCCAAATCCTAACACTTGTTTTTTTAAGCTGTTAGGCAGAGATAGGCACTGGTTTGGCTGCTTATCCACATACAACTGGCAAGATTTATGACTCTTCTGTCTACTTATCTGAAGGCTTGCAGAGCATTCCTCAATTTGATTATTAATAAGGCTATCCTGAATAGAAAGTAAAGCAGCAATAAAGAAAAGCCTGCTTGGGAAGGAACAACATGACACAATATGCTATGACAGCTTCTGGATACCACCATCCCTTCATAATTGAGTATATCTGAACTGGAAAGACAATTTTTTTATTTTCCTTTCTTATAAAAAAATGCAATGTAATTAATGGCTTTTTTCCCAGTATTAAGCCAGTGGATTTGCATGAGACAGTCTTTTAATATGCTCAAAATATTTTTACTTTTTTGCTATTATTTACGTATTTAGTAAAATATATAGAAACATAGTAGTAAATTTAAAGTTACTGAATAAGTTTCTATTTCTTATGCAGTAATGGAAATACACCATTTAAAACTTTTCATTCTTGTCAATGTTTGAACTCATTTATGTATCTTTGCTGAGCATCCTGGGCACATCTGATGCTTAGACTTCCAAGCAAACTTACAAGGTTTCTTCTTGAGGAGAATGCAGATCAATTTTTTAAATATATTTTGATATTCAGAGTTCAGGAGAGGAGGACCAGGAAGTCTTCTTAGCAGTTGAGTTCAATTTAAACTATTTGGATGTTCAGTTAAACAATGGTGTTGCCCCGGTGCTACATCAGCTTGGCCAAAGGTGTATTCACTACTGAGCAACCTGGAATTTTCAGTCCTTTTGCGTATTAATAGGACATGGAGCACAGTTGATTTAGTGTGAAGGTTATGATGAGCCCACACATGCCAGATTCCAATATATTTTACTGTGTATTTTACTGAACTGAAATGAAAGGAACCTAGTGGATTTTTGACAACCTAAAACTTAGAAAACAGCTAGGAATCTTCAAATATGTGGTCTGCTTTATATTTCTCTAGGGCTCTTATTTTTAATTTCGATGTCTACCTTACTTTGTGCAAAATGTGAAAATATTCAGGAACAGAAAATAACATTACCTTCCTCCTAGCAAAATATCCTAATCATAGAGCAAGAGAAACAGGTTATTCTACTCTTTCTTAGGAGTGGAAATATACTCTGAAATGGTCAGACATGATGCCAGATTTGTCTTTTTTATCACAGGGATAGAGAATAAGTCAATGTGTGAGGGAAGAAATCAATGAATGCTGTATGTGGGCAATTACACATCATGACCACCTGTAGGAGATGTCATCTTTATAAAATTGTCTTACTATATGATGGGCTGTCATTAACACTAGGAGTTACGTAGACAGGCAAGGTCAAAATAAAATTTCTCTCTTTCATTTTTTTTTTTTTTGTAATACTGAGAGTAGTGGCTGAATCTTTGACGGAGAATTCCCTGTCTCAAGGATTTAGAAATCAGTATAATGAGAAATGCAAGAATAAAGAAATAAAGAGGAAAGGTTGTACTGAACTTCAGGCACATGGAAATTAGAGAAGAAATCTTCCGATGTCAAAATTTCAGGAGGAAAAAGAAACTGCAATGTTCTTCTTTTAATTAATCCATTTAACTTAGGATATAATTAGGATTTCGTAACTGTTTGTTATACTGGTTTGTTCAAATATATTTGGATACCTGCCCTCCAGATGCCTTATGAAAGCCTATATAATATATCTTCATTTTCATTTTGTTTATGGAAATGTATTTTTTTTGTCTCTGAATGTCTATGCTTATCATTTAACTAATTTTTAGCTTTCTGCAGCAATTTAAAAATATTTTCCCCAAATAAAAATACTATTCTCCTACATGTCACCGTTTGAATTGCAATGTTTAGATTCTGTAAGTCTTAGAAGCACAAAACCTTGTCTATTAGAATCTATTTCCCTGAACAGAGCACTCCATTAAATTCAAGAGCAGTATTCAACTTTCATGTTCATATTCCATTATTGTGCAAATAAACATGGTAAATTTTTGAGTTTTAAAGTGTACTAAGCTTATATATTTACTGAATACTAAGTTTCTTTGACTTTAGCTCCTAGTTTTGTTAATATTTCTAACTGATTATATACCCACATAATGTATATGTATATATATATTCATGTGTGTATATATTTTTTTTTTCTATACTCAGTTAGGATTTTCCTAGATATTTAATTTTTTCTTAAGAGTCTGTCTTTCCCATCATTGCCTCTTTTCCAGTTTGAAATGACTAATACTTAAATTATTATTAGTCACTTATCTCAGTGGCTAGGGCTTGTGCTTTTAAAGTAATTTATGAGCATCTGCTTGTATGGCTCTTGCCAGAAATTAAAAGGCTGATCTGCAGGAAAAAAATATTAACACCTCAATTTTGTAGTAAGAAATTGATTGCAAGAGGAAGAAGTTTTGCAAAACCAAAAAGCTTTTTATATTTAATACTATCAGTAAATAGTAAACACACATCTTTTTGCTTTACCAATGGTTTATCTGCTTGGTTACTCACAAGACTGTTTACAAACTGTAGTTTTTGAAGCTTAGTTTGATCTAGTCACTGTACAATCAGATTCTGAGAGGTTCTTGCTGAGAAAGTAGTAGTGTTGAATAAGTTTCTTCAGACAGTACAAGTCTAGCACCAACATTACTTTGGAAATTAATAAATACAAGACAGGAAAGAGTGAATGAGTAACATTTATTTCAGAGGCACAATACCTAGCTTGTAATTAGCGATCCTGTGTTGATGGCCATTGTCTGCCTATCAGTATTGACAGGTCTCTGTTAAAATGAGGGCTGAAGTCACCATAAAGATGCAGTTCATTTTTCTAAGGCATTCCATGCCACCACAGTAAGGACACATCTTCAAATTACTTTTATTCTCACAGTATCCTGGGCCTTTCCAGATCCAAGAATAAATTATGTTATTCCAAAGTATGTATAAATTTACTTTCTGTGGACAATGGCATCTCATTAATGAGAAAAGCCGAAGCACCGCACTGTCTCACAAACATATTTGCTTTATTTAAGATAACCTCAAAAGTATCCTAGATATTGTTTATTATTTGGGGCATGTCCTACTTCAGTAGCATGTCTTATTTGGGGATGCTTTCATTGCAGAATAGAGGTTATGCAGGGTGTAGTTTCTTGGATTCCTGTATTTACTGAGAATGAAGTTAGCATCTACATGCAATTCAGGGCAAAGGAGCAAGATCTGTATTTTTGCTCAACGTGTTTATCAGTTCAGACAAACAGTCATGCTAAAATATATCTACATTTTAATTTCTTGAGGTAATTTGAGGCATCCCAGTTCTCTGGTCCTTTGTATGTTGTATTTTCAATGAACAGTTGAGTTCATTATTAATATTATAAATAGAAAGCAAGAATCCATAAGTCTCCCTTCCACCTGCCACACACACATAGGTCATGGAAGATCTGAAAGGGACAAATGTATTAATTTCAAGTTTAACTATTTAAAATAGTAACACTAGTGATAGTAGCTATGTAATAATTAAATATACTTCATACCTCTCCTATTTTGCTTCTAAATTGTGTGGTTCATATATAATGCTATACTTTTTTTTATTCACAAAACTAAAATGAGTATTGAATGGAAAAAAGCAACAGATTTTCCTTAAGGTAAGTTCTAACTGTTGCTGGTTTATTTATTGCCTAACTCAAAGCTCATCAAAATAATGAGTAACACTGTATCAGATTTATGAAATTAAATATTTCAGGCTGATGAATATTTTCCAAAAGCATGATTAAAGATGTTATTTTATGCCCTTTTTGCTTACTAGTGTTTTTTTTGTTCTTTTGTCTTTGTCCCTCTACCAGGAGGCATTTTTGAGTGTGTGGAATCTGGTCCAATGGGAGCAGAAGAATTAGCCTTCAGATTTGCTGTGAACACAATCAACAGAAACAGAACTCTTCTGCCAAACACCACATTAACATATGACACACAAAAGATAAATCTCTATGACAGTTTTGAGGCATCCAAAAAAGGTAACCTTTTGCATATTTAGATTTTTAATGAAGAACTAAGGATCACTTAATTTACTTACCTGAAAAAAATGTCTATTCAATGAAGCCATGTGCAATGAGACTGGCATTATTGTCACTGACATTAAAAAGCTGCTTTATTAAAAGTTTTAATGGTAACTGCTTGACAATTACATTGCCACCTTTGCTCCTGCTAACCCTATATAAAAGCTATTCCCTTAAATACTTAAAATCTGTAATAAATTTTCTGAACATTGTGACTAGGGTGTTTCTGAGACCAGCTTCTTTGGAGTGAGAAATCTTACTATCTCCAAAATCTATCCAGGAAAATGCAGAGTTCCCCCAAACTCTAATGAATGTGGAATTCAATTTTAAGCATCCAATCACTTCAAGTACATTTTCACAAATGCCTTTATATACTTAATCATGGACTTCAAAAGGGAAGCATTAGTTATAATTTTGTGCATCTTATACCAGCATGGCATAAAAATAAGCCTAAATTTAAGTCTGTGTTTAAGACTATCGCTATCAAATACACGTCTTGGCCTGAATTAAGCTCTTTTCTTCTAACTATTGATTATATGTTTACAGAAGAAATAAGAGTATAAAATTAATTTTGAAAATTTTTCCTAAATTTTAAAATCTTTAATTCTTAAAAAAAAAAAATCCAGACATTCAGATTGCTTTACATTTAAGTCAGGGACAACAGGCACAAGTTTCTGCATCATTGCTGTATCCTAGAAAGTGCAAACACCAAAAAAATTCAATAAGTATTTATGGAAAAAAGTACAAAGCCTCAAGTCAAACTCAGTAAGACTAAATTTTGCACTGTATTACATGTCTTTTAAAAACATTTTTTTTTATGAATTGAAGAGCAAATTTCATATGAATGCTAAATGTAACAAAACAATAAGAAGAGTGAAAGAAGGGAGGTCAGCCTATGTTTCTTATGGCAGCTTTCTAGCCTAAATCTGTAGTGATCTGGTCCCAACGTGTCCCTCCCAAGCATTAAAGACAAAAAGCTTTATAGAATTAGGGATTTTTGGTGTTACAGTGGGCTAAGAAGAGTGAAAACACTTGACACAACATTAGAAATTATACATAGCGGAAAGCTCCTCTGTCATGATTAATGTACATCTTAAAAGTGGAATTTAATACTATTTAAATGTTCAGTTTAGAACTGAGGGGAAATTTTTACTGCTTTTACTATAACAGATTAACAGACTTAATCTTACTAACCTGTTTTATCTGTTTATTTGACAAATAAATGATTTGAATATAGAATCTTATTAGGCATGAAAAGAGCATCCTTGTTTGTACAGAAATACACACAGATTGGTAATTGAAAGATGATTATGAAAAATTGCCATGAAAATTGGTCACTTTTCATTTATGAAAAATTATAGGCTAAATATTTATGCCTAGCAAGATGATTTCTTTGCAGAAGAGCATGTATAGTAAAAGAAAGAAGCAAAAGTACACTTTTAATAGGGTATCTTTGAGTTCTTCTTCTGGTATTTTGGATGATGGATTAAAGCAGGTTTTGAGAGAGACTACTCCTTCCTTTTCATCTCAGCCAACATTGAATAAAAGGGCTGAATTTTAATTCTGTTTCTTTCATTCTCCTTTCCTTCCCACCTTTCAAATTCAACTGTTTCCTGACACCTGCACATGCTGACCTATGAAATCTAATGGGACAGTTTCTCCCCATTTCTGAGGGATGATGTAGACATCAGAGAAATTTCTACTGAGACCTTTAATTCGTTAATTCTTTCCTGTGAAAATGCAACTACTTTTAACCCTTACCTGGGATTCACCAGCCTGAATATTATGTTGCTAATTCTTGTTAGACTATAATAGCTGAAGTTAGAATGGCAACATGCTATTGATTAGACATATTGAATAGATTGCATATATTCATTTTTCCCACTTGCGTCTTGGGTGAGAATGCAACACTTTATTTGTAACTGCTCAGGCTATATCGAAATCTGTGTAATCTAGTACTAATAGCTTTTTGCATCATCAATTCACAATATAGACAACAGCATTTGTGCTCACAAGTGCTTTAGTTCAGAATGAAAGGCTAAAGGTTAACAAGAAAAGGTTCATTTTATTGTGATGGATCCAAAGAAGAATTTTAACAATGAAATTTAAGCATTTGACTCATTTTTGTGGTTCATTATCATGTCCATTAGTGAGCAGGCAGGCACTGCATCAAAAATAGCCTGTTTAGACCTCTTATTAACACATACTTTTGAAGTTGAATATAGATGAAATATTAATGGCTTTTTAAAGGTATTGTATGAATAAGCAACCTGAAGGCAGGATGGTATTTCCAAGCTATGGTTTCAGTGAAGACTAATGTAAATGCAACAAAATATCCCTCAATGTTCTAGGAAAATTGGTATGTGTCTGATAGAGCCAGTGCCGTATTAAATCACGTGTGAAAGCATTGCATTATTCAAATCTCAGAAAGAGGAAAAAAAAAGTCCATTGAAAAGCCATCTGGTAGCTATTGCTGTTGTTAGTGATCCCATTTACTGACATTTGCATAAAGCTTGTTGATTACTCTTAGGAAGGGCAATATTAGCATAAATGTTTTATTATTGAGCTAGTCATTTAGGCAACACACCGAATAGCAATGAAGATGCTGTGTGTCTGACAAGTTTGTTTAAACCACTGGTGTTCTGCAGCAATAAAAAGGTGTGCCAGCACAGTTTCTGGAATGCACTTGAAAGACTTAGCAGTATTTTCATCAAGTTGAAAAGAATATGTGCAACACTTAATTTTGAATTGATGAGAAAAGCAATGCAGCAAGATGTGTTTCTACTGCTTGTTTCCTCAGCTTTCAGGAACACTGATGGTGGAGTAATCAAACTTCATATAAATACTCATGTCAACTTTGATTTTCATTACTTCTCTCTACCAAATGAGTTGTTTTCCTAGAAGACAGAGTCTGTTTTTCAGAGCCCCATCCTTGTAAAATATGCCTGTGGTAGTGAATTGCCGAATGGTAGAGAAGGCATTGACTGAAACTCTGGTTTTCAGCATTGGCTATTTTTTCCTGCCTTCTTTTTGGCATGTCCTAATAATTATTCAACAAGATGATACTGGAGTATGCTGTGGGAGATGATACAGACTAGATATTGCTAACGAACAGTACAGGTAGGGCCACCCTGTATCAGAAAATAGGAAGCTGAGCCTCTGGAATATAGCAGTGTCATGGTAATGACTGTCAGGGACAGTTTCATATATTCATACAAGTATAGCAAAACTGAGCAGTTCCAGTTTTTAAGAAGAGACACAATGTTTTTTTTCACTAACAGATAGCAATTTAATTTTCGGGAAAAAGTTGGTCCTTAAATTGTACTAGCCAACATACCTATTTCAGATACAGAAATTCAAATGTCCATTTTAATGAAATTAACTCTGTGCCTGATAATTAACTGTGAACTATTTCACATGTAAAATTTCTGAGAAATTAGGACCTCAAAATAATGTTGACTGATTGAGGAAGAAGTTATCACTTAAGCAACCTAGATTAGGACACTGTCCTATTCAACCCTTTTCCAAATGTAAGATGCAGCGAAGCACAAACTTGTTTTATTTGTCAGTACTTTCAAAAAGACCCACAATTGCTGGCCTTTGTCACTTTTGCTGACATAGAAATGTTTAATAAACATGGCTGAGCCCTATTTAGATGTTAAGAGTCAATATTCATCAGCTTGTAGTGAAAGCTCAGAAGCATATTCTAAAGTTGAAATGTGTAAGTGAAAGTGTTACACAAGAAGGGAGCTCTGTCAGTAAGACAGTCATGTTTCACGGAGTGCCTTTTGTTTAATATGAATTGTGCAATACCTTCTGGCACACTGCCTTTTTTCCTCTCATCATTGACAGACTTCTGTCTCCTCTTCAGCCTGCGATCAGCTGTCCCTTGGCGTGGCAGCCATCTTCGGGCCATCCCACAGCTCCTCAGCTAACGCTGTGCAATCCATCTGCAACGCTCTGGGAGTTCCACACATCCAGACCCGCTGGAAACATCAGGTGTCAGACAACAAGGACTCCTTCTATGTCAGCCTCTACCCAGATTTCTCTTCACTCAGCCGTGCCATCCTTGACCTTGTACAGTTCTTCAAGTGGAAAACAGTCACTGTTGTTTACGATGACAGCACTGGTAAGACCAGAGCATCAGACTATGTGCTGATCTATTCACACACACAAAGAGAGGGAGGAAGGGTGGCACTACTCATAATTTAAGAAATCTTTAATAATTTGCAAGAATTTTACTGGTAAGGCAGTGTATAACAAATAAAGTGGGCTTATTAGCATAAGTATTCTCATAAGTATGCTTCAGTTGCTGAATTCTGTGTGTTTGAACTCACAGCTGTCAATAAATTGGTCACACTCTATCTGTGTTTTCTACAGTGTCTTAACAGTTGCTAACAGCTATGTCTTTTGATTTTACTTAAAACTTAAACTTGGAAGAAAAATATGGTAACTTGAAAGACACACTAGCGTGCCCAGTGAAGTAGAAAGCCTAAATTATGGTGCTGCTTCTGGTGTTGGCTGAGTTTGAAAACAGATGCCATATTTGCTTGGAATTTTATTATGTTTTTTCAGATAGAAGTGAAGAAGGAGCCCTGGTTTCAGCTCCTAGCAATTGGAACAAAAGGAAGTTTGGAAGCTTGTTTTGCAGATTAATTACAAGAGTTAAAAATGAACTCCTGACTTTCCAGCAAAAATATACTAGGTTATTACCTTTCCTTTAGTCACTCTAAAATTTGGTTTGCCTTTAAGTTTCACCTTGACAGTGGCACCTTTGAAAAATACTGTAAAACTTACATTTCATTTGAGGTCTAGTGGTGGTCAAAAATGATACTGTGGTTAAGAAGAAAATATCATTGTAATGGAAGATACAAGGAAGGTACTTGGCCAAAGAAGATATATTAAATCTTACTGGAAATGCTGCTAACTTCTTCCAGGCTGGTTGATCAATCATTGTTAGGAAAAGAGCATAGTGAGCCTCAAATTCTTCTCATGGTTCATTGAACAGGAAGGCTGCTGATGTGCTTATTACATGATGGTATTCTCTATCCAAATCTGAAATTGAAAAAAAATATCAAAAAACAACATGAGGCTACCTGTAGGGAAGGTGAACTCTGCTAGATAAACAGCAGTTATTACATCAGGACAATACACCTGCTTGTTATTCAAGCTCAGATATGATGCATGTATAGCTACCAAAAGATGAGGAAGGAGCAGAGAAGACAGCTCATAAAAGTCTTCATAACTGCTATTTTTCTTGATATTTTTCTGATTTACTGATATTTTTCTTTCTTTATTTTTTTAACTATAAAAAAATGCAAGGTAATGATGTTTAGAGGCTGCCTCACTACAAATTTGTTGGCTAATGTTATCATAAGTCTTGGGTACTTCTGATTTAAGCTTTAAAATCAAACTTTATAACTTTATAGAAGCAAGACAAGCAATACGTAACTTGTTTCTTTTTTTTCTCTCTTTTATTTTTCTAAATTGTTTTGTATTATTGTTCTGAAATAAGAAAGGAAGATAAAGCTTCAAATTTTAACCATATGATGATAGAAAGAAGTGAGTTGTGGTGACAGAGTTATTGATTTAGGTTTTTGTAAATTGGAAATATTTCACCTTGATTACGATAATTTGGAGCATAACTATTTTTTCAAGCACAGGTTACCTCTTTAAAGAGTTGATTTAGTTAGAAAATTTATATGTTTTAATGTTTGAAAACTGCTTTGCTCAATAATTCTAAGTAATTATCTTCTGTCCAAAAAAAGTTAACCAAAAAATATTTCATATTTAATGATCTTTTCATATCCAGAGATGTGTTGTTGACAGCCTTGATAGACCTGACCTCAATAAAGCATGTTTTGAAGCCAAGACATGGGCAGAAATGGGAATGAAAATGAAAAAGAAGGTTTTTTTGTATAGATTGTGATCTACTTGTTCTACTTGCTATTACTGTTAATATTTAAGAGAGAAAAAACCTCAAAGATAAACTCTTTAAAAATATTTTTTTTATAAATTTAACAATGAATTAGTAGATTGAGTTATTTAGTCTATTTGACAAGCATAAAGAATTATTTCAGGATATAATCTCTTTAAAATTATATTTCTTTCTGGACTGACTAGGCTCTTCGTATTATGTTACTGGTTGTTCCTGCGGATTAACAGCAGTCTCATCTACAACATCTTTTTTGTTTTTCACTTGAAATCAATTTTCGTTTGAAGAGATAGAGAAAATTACTCAGTTTTAAAAAGGTTATCCTCTCTTTTTTTATGGTGTTTTCTGTAAGTGAGCTTAAATTCTACTTTTTAAAGACTGTCAACTTTTCTTTGTTAGTAACATCTCCTATGGATAATTCCAGGACTTGAAAAAAAAAATGACACTGTTGGGAAGTCCACAGCATCACTTGCCTTTGAAATACCTACAGGAACAGCTCTTAGCTATGAGAAACTATCAATCTTAAAGAAGCAGATTTTATATCTGCTGGAGTTCAAGTGCAAGCTGGTGGGTTTTGAGGCAAGAGGAGAGGAATCTTTCGATAGGAAGTTTCAACTAAGATTTAGAAATTTTGTTGTAAGACTTGTGGCTTTCAAGACTTAATTTCAAATCATTAAAATGAAGGCAATGAAGACAAAATATTTATCACTGTTTATGTCTGTTTCTTCCATTTGATCAGTGATTCCTTAAGATTGATATAATTCTTAATTCCTTTCTCCTTTGTTTTTTTTTTTTAATCACCCACATTTTACATTCATTTATTGAATGGTTGTTTAGAATGATAATGTATGCCCTTTTTTATGATGATTTTAGAGCTATGGATCTTTTATATGAATAGACAATTCCCCAGTGGCCATCTTGATCAAGACAATAATACGTTGGAATAGCAGCTACAGTGATACTTCAATTGGTAGAACTAATTTTTTTTGGAGATTCATATTTGATTTATATGTTTTTATAAGCATTGTAAACATGGATATAAAGGGAGTTGATACTATTATAGAGAGGAAGAAAAGGTATAAAGCATGCATAAACTAGATCTGGATACTTCTCCAATAAATTATGAGGGCTTTCATAAATCAAAGTCCTGCAAGACTGTAGGTTGACTCTGAGGGAAAGCATGATTTTGTGTATCTATTTAATTATTTGTATTTCTAAAAATGTATTTGTGTCTTTAGATGTTAGGGCTCAGTTTGATGAATTTTCTAAGGAATTGTTAACATTTTGTAATAATGAAGGTAAGATATCTAATCTGCTTCAGAGTTAAAAATAATAAATTGTGTCCATATTCTTCATCTCCTCAGTGTGGGATATATCTTCTAGAGTAAAAAACAAATGGTAAAAGCCGTGTAGTAGTTATTTGACAATCTTCAGCCAGTTAAAGCCCATGTTAGCTCTAGTGTCACTCCCAGAGGTATGCTAGAGACCAATACTCCAAGTGCACAATTCAGCTGCCCCTGGAAAGCACTGTCGTGTCCAACTCTATTCAATCCCCCAAGTTTCTTCCTTGTATGAAGGAAAGCCATTTATATGACTGACTGATCCATGTAAGTGTAGATGCAGTCTGTCAAACTGGTTTTTTGTGCCTTTCAATCCACAGAGTAACTGACTTCAAAAAAATTAATATGAATTAATATGGCCTCTGAGGATGGGATCCCAAGCCAAACTATTTTATGATTCTATGAAATGTATAAAATAGATATTTGTATTTGGTTTGGAACTAATTTGATTTGAGATCAGATGATATGAAGGTGGTACAGGGGAAGTCAGTGCTTGTTCAGAGCCCAGTTTGAAATAACTGAGAAAATTTAGAATTCCAGTCTCCCTTTGTAATAGTATAAGGATTACTGTTAAGAACAGCCATTAGTTTGTCATCTCCCTCATTGAAGAATTCTCCCTATATTCTCAGAGAAGGAATAACTGTACATCCTACTCTTAATTTGAGAAAAGGTATAAGTTGTTTTTAATGCACTAGACCCTGCCCCATGCTTTATGATGCAGAAGTGACTAAGTCAGAGAAGATGAAACTGCCCAGTTCAGCTATTGCCCCTCATGTTAGACTGAGCCTCAGAACACTGGTTTGTTCTCTGCTGGTCAGACCTGCCTCATGTTCAGGAGTCTCTAAAGAGGAATGCAAGATAGCTTGCCACAGGAGAAAAGAGCGGTTGTGCCATCCTGAAATAGGGACAGAGAAGCTTCTAGAGGGATATGATCAACAACAGTGGAGTGCGTAAAGGGTAAAGGTTAAGTACACTATAATAGGGAAGACTCAAGACTGTACAAATAAGATGAAGTAGCTGAATAAACTAGAAAGGTTAATTCTACCTTCACTCAGTAAGAAGAGATGCAGTGTTTTGCAGTGGGGGTATGGCAATAGAAATAAAAATGAACATAGAATGGACAAAGGTTTTAATATTATAATAACCCTGAGCCCTGGTAGTATTTTATGGAGTAGGTATTGTAGCACTAAGTAGATGAGTTTTTTCTTTCAGGGAATTAGAAATGTGTGAGTCCTTTTTTTTTTGTGGATGTCCATTTTAACAGTCCTGCACCTTCTTTCATAATTTTAAAATTGTTTTTGCATTTAATTCTTGCTACTTTCTGCTTCCTTCTATGATTTAATTTCCTTTTTTTTTTCTATCTTGCAAGACTTTTTTTTTTAGTATAGCTCATCAGTTGTAACCGCAAAGAAATTGTATAAGACTCTAAAACATTTTTCCTATTGAAGAAGATAAATGTTACTCCCTTTGATAATTTTAAATGGAAATGCTTATTCCTTTTATGTAGGATTTCATGTTAAAACAACAAATACAGAAAAAGAAAAGCCTA
>JAWWMU010000153.1:71152472-71214389 GCA_035048155.1 Cinnycerthia olivascens | reverse complement strand
TCTCCCCCCCCCCCCCCCCCAACATAAAAAACCCCAACCTAAATCCAAAAATCCTCCTACAGGATGTAATGGGAGGCTGGTTGCCTTTGTTTTCCCCTTAAAGTAATTTATGGTCTCTTTGTTAATTAAATTCCACTAAACTGTCTCTGGACACTAATTAAAACCTTTCAGATTTACAGATTTGCTACTGTCAATTGTCTTTAAGAAAGAAAAGTGGAAAAACGACAATATGTTCATCAGCTGCATGTCCTAATGGATTTAATTGGTCTCAAAAGAATAACTTAATTTCAAGTACATATTCTAATCTCTGTGCTAAAGAAAACAGACAAGAGAAACTGTAGATAAGTTTGTAAATCTCAGACAATTAAAAAAAGTAAAAAATACATGAATGATGATGATAGCTTTTAAATTATAGTGGTACTTGTATAGCTATCAATATATTGCTATTTTTATATATCAACAGAACGAATTGATATAAACAGGGTTCTGGATATTTTTTCTTAATTAACTTTTGTTTTGGTCTTAAGTGAATGAGTATAGACACCAAAATCTGTTACATCTATGAATAGAAGCCAAAGTAAATGCTGAAAAATTATTTCAGAAATAAAAATGCTTTGTGTTGGTGTTTAGTACTGAATTCTGTGCTTTAACTGAAATGAAGGAAGTTGAAAGATGACATTTTGTTGATATATTCACTCTAGGATGCAGGTCGCATTGATTTGCAATAAAATGACAGTTTCTTTCTTGAGACCAATATTAAGACTCCCATTATATAATTCCCATTGTATTTGGTGTTATTTTGGCTTCACCTTGATTTTGTGTGCAGTTCTGGCCCCTACAATTTGAAAATATTATTAAGGTAGTTGACTGTGTACTGAGTAGGCCAACAAAACTGATGAAAGGGTTAGAAGGCATGATGTCCTTTGAGAACTGTAAGCTTGTGTAGTATGGAGAAAAAGAGATCAAAGGGTGACTTCACTGCTCTCTGCAGCCTCCTGAGGAGGGGAAGCAGAGAGAGAGAGAGGTGCTAATCTCTTGTTCCTGATATCCAGTGACAGGACATGGGGGAACGGTTCAAAGTTTCACCAGGAGAGGTTCAGACTTACAATTAGGAAACATTTACTTATTTGTTTATTAGGAGGTGGTTAAACATTATAACAAGACTTCCTAGAGAGATAATTGATGTCCCCAAGCCTGTCTGTGTTTAAGAGGCACTTGGACAATGACTTCAATTTGCTTAACTCGTTCAGCTCTGAAATGGTCAGGTATTTGGTCAAGATGATGGTTGTATGTTCCTTCCAACTGAATTGGAACTATTCTATTTTTCAAAATAAGAAATATTATCTTATTTCCAGATATCTTATATCTTGTGGTGTGTTATGCTTGGGTTTTTTTCTTTCACCCTGTGCTAAGATTGCTAAAGGACAGCCACCATTTTTTGCAGTTAATATAATTTTAAACTAAGGGGAATTAAATATCTTGTGAGTGACATGCATGTAAGATGATGGGAAGTGGGCAATACTGCTAAAGGATTAAGGGGAAACAGCTTCTAAGTGATTCAAAGTAAATTTTGGCTAGGGACAAAATTTCTCTTTAAGGACAATGTACATAGTGCATATAAAGATGAGAAAAAGTGTTTAAGATGCTTGAAAAAACCAGCAACTGAGAAGACAAATGAAATTATTTGGTCTGAAAAGGCCTGGTTGTCCCTGCTTCGAGATAAATGAATTAAGCAACATCTCAATTTACATGAAAAGTTGTTCTCCTTCGTAAACACATCTATATAACAGTGATCTATTCTGAGAGAGAAGGAATGAGAATTGAGAATGCTGTATTTGGAGGTTTGAAACTAGTGTAATAGTGCATTTCACCCCAGTTTAGAAGACAAGACTTAAATTTTGATGATATATAACACAAATTTATAAACTGACATGGCTGGCATCAAGTAGAATATATTTCAGTTTTGAAATTTTGGTATTTTTGAAAACCAAAATTTGCTCAAGAATAGATGACAGGCAGAAATAAGATGAAATTTCTTAAAGATATCTGGAATGCTTAGTCCACAGTACAGTAGGAAACATCTGCTGAGAGCAGATGAAAGAAAACACAAAGAAATATTATTGTTGTGATTTGCATTGCTGTGGACCAAGATTCAAAACAATCACTAAGTTATTAAAATTAAGATAACAAGGCTTTTTCTTCCTATCCTTCTAGAATCATCTAACAAAATTAACCACAGACAGTGTTTTACTATCAGCAAATATCTCAAACTAGGTGTTCACTGGGAAAGGAAGTATAGAAAGACACAGCCGTTAAAACAGTCTTAGAGGCATAATATGTGTTGACTTTTTTAATACTGAAAATACTTATATTTCTGGTACTGACTCAATGCTTGGGAATGAAAAACAATAATTTATAATCAGGAAAGCGCAAAGCAACAAAATGTACTAATAAGAATTCAAGAGAGTGGTGAGATTTTTAGGGTTGTCTTGTCTAGAGCCAGGAGTTGGACTTCAATGTTCCTTGTGAGTCCCTTTCGAGAGAGTATTCTATGATTTTATGATGATTAAGTGAATATTTTTAAAACTATAATTTCTCCCAACACAATTAGTTGGGCTCTAAAATGAAGAGTAAATAATACCAGAATTGGTTAAAAAGAAGCAACAATTATCAAGGAACCTAAGTTTTCAAATCACTGCAGTAAGAGACTTCTGAAAAACTTTAAAATTAGATGATCTGCAGTTAATAATTTCCTTTGAGAGCATATGGATGGTAGACAAAGTTTGAGAAGTTTGGATAAGGCAGGCAAGCTCAAGTTCATCCCAACTTTTATATTTGTCCAGATTTTGAAGTACACTTATCCTGGTTCCTTATGTTTAATTAATATCCACCTACTCCAAACAACTTCCTTCCTAACTTGAATCCTGCTTAAAATTAGGTACAATAAAATGAAGCTGTAGTATGAATTTGTTAGCTGAGTTTTGTTTTTTTTTTGTTTTGGTTTGTTTTGTTTGGGTTTTTTGTGGTTTTTTGTTGGTTGGTTATTTGAGTTGGGGTTTTTTGTTGTTGTTGGTGTGGTTTGGTTTGGTTTGATTTGTTTTGTTTGTTGTTGTTGTTTTAAATAGACCAGTTAACTGAATTTCTATTCCTGGAAAAAAGAACCATGCTTACTTGTAAATGCTAAAAAAGTCTCAAAGTGTTAAGTTTGCTGAAACTGTGAGTTTTCCTTTATCAAGAGCAAATTACGTAGAACTTCCTTCTTTGTTGGGTCAGTGTGCCTTGTGGGCAAGGTAAAAAAAAAACAACAACAAACAGTAGATGTGATACATATTGAGTTAAGAAAGCCAAACTGTTCAAGTTGACATTCATATATGCAAATTAGAACCATAGATACTCTATGCAAGTGCCAAATGGATGCAAACAAGCAATGAACCTAAATAGATTGCTTACAGCTTACTGAAAAGATGGACTTGCAAGGCTAAATTTCTGGTGTGAACAGTATATAAATTATATATGCAGGTGGCAATCTCAGAAGTTACAATGCTCTAGAAAATACAATTTGTGTTAAAGTATTTCAATAGTTTTATCTCACTCATAAGACTTGGTCACATTGTGGATAAGCCAACAAAGGTATGAGAAAGGAAACATGACATTGAGGTCAGGCGTCTGATCTGAAATTCCATATGTAAGAAATTCCTAGGAAATTAAAATTTCATCTGCATAAAAAAGTGTCACATTTTATTACATTTCTCTTTGAAGCATATCTCAAGAAAGATGAGAGTTCTCAAGATCAGAGGTTGAGGAAAATATGACCTGGGAGGAGAAGACTCTTAGAATGTTACTTTTCTGTAGGGGAAGTAGACAAAAGATTCTTGGAAAAGTAAAGAGATAAACTATCCTTTATGTTAGAAAATAGTTAGACACATGTTTAAAACTGTAGCAAAAGGATTCAGCTAGAAACATTTAGGCTAGAACAAAATAACAGGTGTCCTTGAAAGGCTATGGAAAATCCACTTCATGAATTTGGTGGTTTGTTGGTGTTTTTTCTGGATGGTAGTTTTTTAAAAAAAATTATTCTTAATCTTTATTTTTTAATTTTTTTCAACATCAGTGTTTTCATACTAATCTTTCTAGATGGAACAGGAAAAGACAGGTTAGGATGACTTTCAAAGGTCTCTATCAGGACTACCACTGGTAGTCCTACTACCTAACTACCACTTTTGCTGAATAATGTCTCTATCAAATGTGTAGAACATCAAATTAAAAATTAATATTAAATTACTCCACCATCACTGATACTGATTTCTCAAATTTGATTTAAATTTATATTATGTGTAGATGAAAACTGCATCTGTGTGTACTTTTGTATATTTATAATGTTTTGACTTGTGCAGTTTTAGCTAGCATTTATTCTGGTTCTATATAGCAGGTGCAGAATTCCGACTGCTTACTGGTTGCTTATGAAGGGCTAGGTGGGTACCTTTTCTGCAAATAAATGAATTTGTGTATAAATCATATCAAAGAGAGAGATTGGGATGATATAGCTTAGCACGGAATGTTAAATGGAACGAGGCTTGCTCCTTTCTCATTTGTGCATTATCAGTTAATAGTTATTCTGTGTGGCTTTAGTGGAATGAATGAAATGAGTATCTAAAGGAGGCTTGTATTTGCCAAAGTGAACAAAGCAGACTTGAAGCTTCCCATGCATATAAGCTGGAATGACATATAGTTCTGTTCCACACCTTTTCAGTCTCCAGTTACAGTATTTTTAATACTTTTATTGAATATTTTTATTGAAGAAAATAGACTTTTAAGCCTTCTTTAATAAATTCAAATTTGATAGAATTATAATGATTGATAGCACCTATGATTTGGACAATGAAGAAATATTATCCTGATTACATATTCCAGAGTGTCTTTTAAATACAGAGTGCTTCAAGTTCTGTGAACAGTAGTTTCAAGTGAAGATTCAGTTAGTAGTTATATGCTAAACCTAATTGTGATATTTGGATGTAGCTGGTTGGTGTATTCCTTTACTAAGACAGTTATTGGACATTTATTCTGTAAAGTTCAGAAATATTTTTTTAGCATTATATGAATATATCAGCAGTATGGAGGATGTTGTGAAGTTAAAATTTCACTTTCAAACATTTTTAATCTTTATGCAGATGTTAGCAGTTACTTTAGCTAGTTGTCTGAAGAAAAAGAGCTAAATTCTGTTATTATTTTCTGGTAAATGCACCTGTAATTGTTCTTTGAGAATAATTCTATACAGATTTTAATTAATTTTTTGGAAAAACAAAGTAAATATTAACAAGTTAACAAAATCTATGATTCTAGACCATCTTTCAGGAAAACATGTTATTACATCTCTCACCCATATTTTGGCCAACAATTGAATTTAGACTTACTGCAAAAAGACTCAGTATTACAAAAACAAATCCATGATTTTGAAATAAATTAATTTTAAAAATCCATAAGATATGTTATGGTTTTTTTAATAAGCATAAGGAACAGAGGTGGAGGAAATATTTCCATAAATTATAACAATGAAGATATTCTAAATAGTGTTTTAAGTGGTTTTGCTTTTGTGGGTTTGAATAAACTCAAGAATTTAAATATTACAGAAAGTTGCCTAAGGAACTTCTCTTCAAAAGAATTGTTTCTTTCGTGAAGACTGGAAATTTTTTTATTATGCCCAAATACAGAAATATGTGATAGTAAAATTAAGCGAAAAATGAAAAGAGGAAAACTGAGACAAGATCAGTTTCACATTCTTGTATGGGGCATACATTTAAGATTTATCCAAACTGAAGTACAGTTTTACTCTCATTTCAGTATTACATATTTTTTTCCTCTGGTTGGGAGAACCAGCTGGAAATACACTTGTGATGTCAGTCGCTTTGTGAATTGCTCTCTGTCACTCTCAGTTCAAATATTACTGTCTTAATTAATTTCAGCTTCAATTACAGAGTTTTCTTCTCTCTTTCACCCTTATCAAATCCTTTTTTATAAGCAAAAATGAAGCTGGTTTTGTTTCCAAGAATAAATGTGCTAAGCTGCTGTAAATTCCATCTGAAGATGTTCATTTATGTGTCTTTTCAAGCTAAGTCCATTTTGATTTATAGTAGACAGTGTTTTGTATTTAGGTTTCTATAGTTTGATACAATAGTATTACTTCTGTTGTATGTCTAGGGATTGCTAACTTGTTCTACTGCATCTTTTATCATTGATTCTGACATCTTTGACAAAATCTTTTATCCTTTGACTCTATAGCTCTTTTTGTTCAATCTTCACCCTCATTAAACTGCACTGCTGATAGATCAGCCACTTGAGAGATCATATTTCATACAATTATGATAATTATTTTGAAGTGCTTAGGACTGTTAATTCTTATTGCTGTCACCATTATAATACTGAATTAATGATAAAATTTTATGAAAATGTTCAAAAAACATGTTTAGAAAACACAATAACAACAACATTTTGAATCAGGCATATCATAATAGAGCTTTTGACACATATAAATGTCAAATGTAGCCAGAGACTAGATAAAGAAGGCAAATCTAATACATTAAAAAGGCATAATGTTGTCTTAATTTTCAGCATTTCCTTCCATTATGTTATTTTTCTTACGTTTTCATGCATTCGATGCAAAGGCGAGGAAAGGATGGACAGGATAGAGTTTTTTATTTTTGTTTTTTTCTAGCTGCTGTATGCTGTATCTGATAAGTACTCAGGTGACATGAAAAAAGTCTTCTTCATCTTGGTATGGTGAACTTCAAGATCAAAACTCTTCCATGAACTGAAGGTCTTTTCTGACCTATAGTAGCACATTGATTCTCTCTTGTTGAACTAAGATGGGGTAGAGGGCTTTTTTCACTGCAGTACTGCAAAGCCTTTATTAGAAAAGAATTGTTACTGGAAATAAGCTGAATTAGGATTGGCTATTTGAACTATAAAAGCTGTTCACACCCAGGCTCAGATGTGCTTGCTTAGCATATTTAAGGAAAACAATAAAGCTGATTTTTGCCTTCCTCTTCTGTTACAGCTGGTTATGCTGAAACAGCAGTACAATGGATTCAACATTCTGATGCTAAAACCCAAAACACAGAAAAATTAAGCAATATGCAATATTCTGATACTGCAAGTATCAGAATAGAAATCTTGACTGTCTATAGAGTTAAACCTGGTTCCATGGTTTTCTTGTTCAGTGTTTATTTTTTAACCCTAAACCTAATCTGTACTATATATGGTATTTTAGCAATTGCAACTTCAGTATTAGTCATGAATATAATTTTAAGCACTTCTGTTTTCCTGTACTAAGTAATTGTTTAAAAATTATAATTTTTTTAACTAAAAGAAAGGGAGATTGGTATTTTAATTAGGGTTGTGGGCCTTTTTCTGGCCTAGTCTAGACACTTATAAATTTTTCACAATAATGAAGTTTGTATTTCAAATACATATTCATACCTACACAGATGTGTGTAATTTAAAAAATAGTTCTGTGTTTTTTATTTGTTTATTTTAGAAGGCAGAATTTTTCTCAGATCTTGAGAATTGGAACAGGCTGCTCAGGGAGATGGTGGAGTCACCACTCCTGGAAGTTTTCAAAGAAATTATTTGTGCCATGCTTGAGTTGGCATGGTGGTCTTTTGTCAAAGGTTGGCTCCTATGACCTGGAATAATGTTTCTATAATTCTATTCTATTACACAGTCTAGGAAAAAATAGTCAGAAGAAAACTACCTAGCTGAAATGTTTTCTCTGATTACTGGCATGGCTACCATCCAAGGGATAGTTTTTGAAAGTATTTTCAGTAGGAAATAATCTAACTTTCATTTGTCCTCTCATACTCAGTGGTTCAGAACTGGCTTTTCAGGATGACTAAAACTTTTAGTTAGCGATATGCTCAAAAGAACTATATTACCTAAATCCTCTGCCCTTTCCTTCCCCTCTCCTCAAGAATCTCAACTTGATGATCAAATTATTTTTTTCCTAAAGCATAAACTGCCACAGTGTAAATTCTTTAAATGGGTTTGTATAGCTGAAAGGCCACATATGGACAATGTGGCACTTGGAATGAATTCCTTAAGATATGATAAAACATGTCAACATAGTCTAGGGTTGTTCTGATTTATAAACAGTGGTTTTGTATCTCTGAGCAGGAGTTTAGCGAGTAGTCACACTGTATGGTTTGATAAGGAGATGGGGACATAGGTATAGGTAGTTGGACACTATTGTTCTCACTTTTATACATCTGCACTTTTTCCCTCAGAAGGAAATTCTGTCATACAAACACACCTCCAGAATTCACTTGAGCAAATACTACTATTATCATGGATGACTCTTGTGTATTGGCTTCCCCTCATGAATTTAATTTTTAAATTTTCAGCTAAAGATATTTGAAGCAGAACAGCTATATTTTTGACAAAGGTCTTGTTAAATAGAATTTTCTTTGGCAAAAATTCTTTTGAAGTCAGTTACCAGACACATTTCCTTTTTTTTACTGATACAGTACGGTCATTTCCCTTCTAGAAGTCACATTTAACAGCAGAATAAGTCAACATAGTACTAGATATCCTTGAACTCTACTTCATGTCACTGCCACTTATCATAGTACATTTTAAAAATTGGAATTTGCAAATGGCATCAGACTTTAATGCATTAACGTTTGTAAAATAGACACATGCATGTACTATTGTGATTGCTCTTCAATCCTGTAACTACGAGGTTGAAAAATCCTGCTAAAATATTGGACTCTAAAACTACTAATAAGAAGCTGCATTAATTATGTTTACAGTGAAAAGACATTTTTTTTCCCAGACTGCATATCTTAGAACTTTTTTCATTAAAGACATGATTGCTACTGTATTTAAATGGGACTAAATATAACCGGTGATCATTTTAAGGCTGCTGCTGGAATTGAGTGAAATGATCTTAACGTAGCAAAAAAAGCTTAATATGAATAAATATGAAAGGTCAGTCAAGCTTTTTCCTTTGTCTCTATTTCCTCCATGCTTCTCTTAATGGTGTTTCTGTATTAGATATAACAGCACAAAGAACACAGAACAGCCCACTGTTCGAGATCCCCTACTAGCCAGTGCAATTTCTTTTTAATTCTTTCACTAGAAGCAGTTTTTTTTCCTAGTGAAGATGATGAAACTGAACTTCAGAGTTCACAGGTAATCTCTGTGAGTCATTTTGCAGCAATTAACTGTTCCAATTGATGCAAAACATTCTATTAATGCCAATAAACGAGCATTTTCCTCCCTTCTTCATATAACCCTTCCAAAGCCCAATACACAATGAGATTTTTCTGAGACATAACCAAAAAAACAGCTAGTGGCCTGTCAGGGAAGGAGAAGAGTACAGAGAGGTGTGAGAAGAAACAACTTGCTAAAAATAGAAAGACTGTTTTCTAGTGGCTCTGCAAAGCAGTGTATTATTAGTTTTGAAATTTTTGATGTGGTGAAGACAAGGAGTAGCCTTTAAAAGAACATTAGTGTTTTCTTACAGAAAAAGGTTGATGTGTTCAGCCTATTGCAAAGTGCATTTGCTTGCATTCTTCCTGTGCAGCACAAAGGCAGCATTAAGGGAAATGATAAATAGTTTGATGAGCAGGCCAGGTGGCGTAGCAATGGCCCGCAAGACTGCTGAGCTGGAGACAGGTTTTAAAACAAACTTGGGGCTCTTGCTTCCTGGACTGGTTGAAGTTGAACATGTCGAGGAGGTAATGTGATTGATCTCTTCGGAGGAAGATGCCAGCTGGAGAGCTCACAAACTGCTCCTTCAGGATTCTCCCTAACGATGAATTGATGGCAGCTTCTGAAAAGAGTTACTCACACCGCACTCTTCCCAGCCATTCAGAGGTAGGGCTCTATGACAGTGGCTGCTAAAAGAAGGAATTGAGAGTTTAAAGGGACAGGAAAAAGGTGTCCCTGGTGAAAGAAAATGCAGGAAGTACGTTCCCAAAATGCAGCTATTATTTCTATACTGTTGTAAAATAAATTTTTTTTAGGGGCTTATACACACAAATGGTTGTATTCTGTTTGCTTTGGTTTTTTGTTGTTGTTGTTGTTGTTGTTGTTGTTGATGAGTTTATTTTTTGTTGGTTTTTTTGTTGTTTTTTGTTGGCTTTTTTGGGTTTTTTGCATTACACTGAGATCTTTTAAATCCTAATAAAATAAGAGGTCGCTTTTTCATCTGAAGCCTACAATTCATATTATATTTTAAATCAATTATTTAAAAATTATTCTAGACAAGTGTTCAATTAAAAATATTTGAGATCTCCTCAAAATCAGGGTGAAGAAAGAACTTGTTCTTAGCTTCATAGTGTTTGTAGTTCTTGAATTATTTTGCCCCATTCATTGGAGGTTCTGATACCTATTCTTCTGAGAAGCTGCATACATGTCCTTTTCAAACTGTCCCTTGATGATTCAGAAACTTTTATTTCTCAGTACATGACAGCTTGTTACTTTTATCCCACATAACCAGCCTGTTATGACATTTCCTCTAATGTCAGACAGCAGCAATGAGACTTACTTTGGTACTAACAGTAGCTCAAGGTTCTTAGTCAATATGTAAATATGTTTGTTTGACCTAAAATGACCGATATGCACAGAGGATAGAAGGGTAGAAATTAAGTCCCACAGATAAAAAGTAGGAACAAGCAATCTTCTTTGAGTCTTAGGAATCTCAATTATCCAAACGGAGAAAATGGAAAAATAAAACAAAGTTTGGTAGCACCTGAAAATGAAATCAAACAATTAATTTGTCTGACTTACACCTAATGTATTCAGAACTAAATGTTAAAGAGAGTAAATAAGGTAGAGTTCATATTTTGTTACTCTGAGGCATTAGTTTTACTCAAAAATCCTTTAACATATGTTATCTGATAACTGTGAAAAATTGAACTCCAGACAGATTATTGCTATACGGATAGGGACACAATTTATTTATATCCTATGTGTATTGTCTGGTTAGTCCTTAACTGTGTAATGTTCTAATACCCTGGAACTTTTTTGGCCATTGCTCCTGAAGAAACTACTTCTGAAGCCGGAATGTTAGGGTGTTCAGGGGAGGAGAAGATCTGTGGCCACCAGGAGTTGGGAAGAAGTTGCTGTCCGCAGATGAACCCACGTGCTTCAGTTTACATGCAGGACCTTGTTCTTTTGGTTTATATCTTTCCAGTGTTTAATTTTTTGCTTGGTTACAAATAATGACCCACTGTTCAGTATTTAATCTAAAAAGGGTTTTGGTTGTGTAAGGTGGTGGTTTTGTTTGTTTGTTTGTTTGTTTGTAGATGAATTATTATGTTATTCAGGAAATTATTTTGGTGGGTTTTACTTTACAGTAAAACGAATTTATTCTTTGCACACTTAAAAAACCCACAAATGTAACATCCCAAATGGTAAATACAGTACAGAAGGAAACCTCTAGCCTTTAATTAGTATTTAAAAGAGCCAGCTTTTGAAGTGTGATCCAGAACTGGAAAGCCTTTACTTGCCCCAAGTTCCCACTAATGCCTGAATGGGGAAATCCTGCTTCTCAACATTTTACCAGAGAAATAAAAAGTATCAGAGTAAGGTATGTTCAGCACTGTCTGATATGTTTTTGTTCTGTGAGGTGTTTCTCTGCAGCAAGGAGCTGTAGGGTAACTGTGGCAGTGGCACTTGCCACCCTTCACAGGGTGGCACATGTTCACAGTAGCACCCCACACCATGCACACTCCACAGAGTTTCATGTCTTCACTCCCTTGCAAGTAAAGCTTTTTCTTTTTTCCAAAATCATCCTGTTGAGAGCCCAGCTGGAAGCTGTTGAACCTATGCCAGTAATGAATTTATTCCTTAGAGTGGGTGGCCAAGTGGACCACTGAAGTGAGTCATTTAGTAGACTGGAACATGTTTTGTTCCTAGCCATAATCCACCTCAACTCTACAAATGTTGGTGACTGGAAACATGGTGATATATATGTTAAAATCTTAAAAATAGAAGTATGTACTCACTGTAACTAATGCTAAAATTAAATATTCTGCTACATATAGAAGCTATGAATGATATTACATATTAAAAGTTTAAAGTTGTTTTTTATTTCACATTGATGAGGACAGGAGAAAAAACAGATCTGAAAACCCTGGAATTTGCTTATGTCTCACATTTAATTTATTTTAAAATATATTTTGAGAAATCTCACTGGTTACTATTTGTAACTGACAGTTATTGAAGGTATAAATTCTTCTTCATGTGCTTGTCTGTACATGTTTACTGTCTCAACACTGAGGTCCAGCCAGTACATTGAAGAGATGTGCATTCAGAGATTTTCTTCCCCATGTTCTCATATTCAGGTTTCTTTGGTAGCTTTCTACCTTTTGTACTGCCTTCCAGTGTGCTACTTTGTTTATTACTCATCATTTCTCTGTCAGATACACAGGTAACCCAGAAGGCAGACACTATCATAACCTTTTCCTTGTCAGCCTTTAATTGCTCTAGTTCCTGCATCTGTAAATCTTCTATTTCAGACTTTAGTGTGATTTTTTTCTTTCTCTGAGGTAGTCTAATAATGATAAGATTTATGAAGATTACAAATTTATTTTTTTTTTTAAATTCTTGAACAACCCAGTTAGGACCTTAAAGTACTGATGTTCTTGCATAATGCTCTGGAACAGAACAAAGCCTGGAAGTTTTGGAACCCTTGGGTTTCACTCGCTGCCACTTCTTGAGGTTTTTCTTGGTTAGAGAATGGAGCTAATAGCATCAAGGTTGTGGATTCAACCCTTTTATGGGCCATTCATTTAAGAACTGGACTTGATGATCTTTATGAGTTCCTTCCAACTCAGAATATTCTGTGATTCTCAAACTAATTAAACTCTATGTTTAATTCATTACGGTATTGGAAAACATTTGCTTCAAAAACTCTTTAGGAAAGAAAACACTTCTTGCCGTTCTGTAACAAATCTTGAACCTATGATAAAAGACCTAAACTGTATTGGATTGGTGCAACCAATGGGGATAAATCAAGGGACCTGTCAATTTGTAGTTTCTTACATTTGTTTACCAAAATTTTGTAATTTAAACTTGCTGCAGAAGAAAAACATCCCTTTTCCCCTTTCTATCCCACTTCAAAATTGCTTGACATCTTAATTGTCCATCCCATCTCCAAAGGTGTAACAAAGGTGATTGGTGTAGCATCTGAAAATATGCATAAAAATTGCATATTAGGGACTCTGCCCTTTTGAGTAAAGAATGCTTTGAAAGAATAGTTTGCAGTCAAGAAAGAACAGCCTTCCCTTTAACATTTGATATATTAAAAATACTCAGTACTTGTACAGAAAACTTGAACATCATGAATCACTGTAATGTTTCATGCAATCAAATTAATTTCAAAGTCACTTCCACAAAGATAGTAAATTTTGTTCCGGTGTGGTTTTAATTCCAAAGCTGATGGAGTAATGTAAAGCTACTTTTGTCTCTTGCTGTTCTTGACAGTGGTTCAGTATAAAAATATGAGAACAGATTCATGTAAGAGTGTTCTACAGTGCTGAAATGACTCACAACTTTGTATGTAAACTTGATTTATTATTGGAGAGACTGTCTAGTCTGATTAAAAACTATTAGTCTGGGATATGGCTTTAATTGAATTAGGGTAATATGTTCTTCGAAGAGGAATGTCATAGTTGCCTGATAATGCTAGAGGAAGATTTGTCTGTCTTAAGGTAATCCTAAATGAGTCTGCTTACTCTCCATTAATATTAAGGGAAAAGAGACTCATGCTAAAGAATTGGGAGTACAGATACCTAATTTTTCTTTTTAATAACATTTCTGTTTATCAGTTCCAACCAACTGAGAAGGGAAAAAAAAAATCAGGAAACTTTGAATGCTTATAGTATGTTCTCCTGCTAGCAGTTTGGGTTCTAGTTTTGATAATTTTCTTTTCTCTTGACTCCTGTTTTCTCTAAGGTCTCATTCGATTACAAGAGCTCATCAAGGCTCCGTCACGATACAACCTCAGACTAAAAATCCGTCAGCTACCAGCTGACACAAAAGATGCAAAGCCATTGCTAAAGGAGATGAAAAGAGGCAAAGAATTCCATGTAATCTTTGACTGCAGCCATGAAATGGCAGCAGGCATCTTGAAACAGGTAATCCTCATTTTGCTTTAAGTGTCTTAATCTTTTTCATCCCTAATAAATAAAAGAATTATCCAGACCTAATGGTATTTAACAAGCAGGGAAATTATATGTCAGTTTTACTGAGGCCTAACTGAAAGTCAACCAAGGATTTCAGAGGTAATTTTATTGGTGGCACAAATATTAGGTGCTTTAATTATGCTTTTATAATGAAAGAGTTTAATTAATTTATATTCAGGAGGAACATGAAGATATATTAGTCTTTCAGCTATGAAGAACTGGTACTTTGGAGAATTGATGCTTTAAGCATGGTTTCAAATGCTTGCTTAACGTTATTTTATATATCAAATCTTTATGTATGTATGTATTTATTTATATTTTTTGGTTTTATTTGAGGCTTCTAAGATGTGTATTTCTGATCAGATAGTGATATCTGAATAGTATGTTACCAACAGACAGCATTAATGTCTTCCATTGAGAGGGCAGAATTGGTATCTTAGAGCCATATTTTCTATACATTAATAATGCAACTGCAAAACGCCCAAGTACATTTGGGTTGATGCTTTGAAGATATTGTGCGCAAGAGATGAGTAGGTGAGATACAGCAGAATTCCAAATACTTAACTGGTTCAGAGACCATCTTCCCCATAGTTTTGTAATTAAACTATGACTTCCAATAAAGAGGATAGGAAGAATACCTAAACTGAAACAGTGTTCTACACTTCTAATGCATAGCTTCTAGTGACTTTAATTCATGTTTATATTATATTTGCTAGAAAACTGTAGAGTCTAAATTGAAAACAAAATGTATTTAAGAGTTGGAAATATGTGTCTCATTAGAGGTACTGACAGATATTATTGCAGGTATAATTAAAATTGCTAGTAAACCTACTGGTATAACATAATTTCTTTTCTTTATTGTTCATTGATTGAAAAACTTTTATTATTTCCTAGTAATCTTAAACCTCTATTGGTATTTATTTCTAAATACAAGCCAATGTAGTTATTCTAGGTGTTTAGGCCAAATCATTGAATGTACATTTAATTATTTTAAATATTTTAAATCTAAACAATTCAGATGAAAAATGTGTTCATGGCAATATTAAGCTGAAATACTAATAAAAACTCCATTGAGATACATTACTTATACAGTACCTAGAAGTTTTTAGGTGAAAAAACCCTTTTATTTCACAGTATACAACATTGTAAAAAAGTATGAATAAAGGGAAATGTGAATAAATGAATAGAGGAAAATATGAATAGAGGGAACAAAATTAAAAGCATTGTCTCTTTAATCATGTCCCAGGACCTAAGAGTGAACATTCAGCCTACTTAAATCAAATTGTGAATTGTTTCATCAAAGTACACTGCTAGTCCTAAAGATTACAGAGGGAAGATACAGAAAAGATTCTTTCATGAGTATTTAGATCTTTATACAGATTTGGCAGATTTTTACTTTTCCATTCAGGTCCTACACTGTAATGCTTTAAATATGCCTAAAATTTCTAGTTTTGAAGCTGAATGTGAGTACTTGTCGAAATTGACACAAGAGGTATTGGGAATATATTTAATATTTAATGTTAATATTCTAAATATTAAGCATTTATAAGTGATTATTGAAAAAAAGCCTTTATGTATCCATTTCTGAATTATTGACTTACCAGTTTTCTTTTTCTGATGGTGGAGGGATGTATCTTGGGAGACATGACAAGGAGTTTCAGTTTGAGAGGATAATTGGAGAGACATCACAAGTTGAAGAGAAAGAAAACAAAGTACCTTGAGAACATAATGAAATGGAAACTATTCTTTGCTGGCCAAAAAACATCTAATGGAAAGTAAAAAATAAAAAAAATCCCATCAATCAGACAAGTATACTTAAATTAAGGCGAATCTCATTGTTATCTCATCACCAGGCAACCAGGGAAACCATACATAATTTAAAAGGTTAGGGAAGCACTGTAATAATGAGACCAGATAAACTGCAACGTTTGAAGAGGAAAAAGAAGTGAGACCTTTAGAGAAGTGTGAAGGTGAAAGAAGGAAGACCTGGAAAAGAGATAGCATCATCGCATAACAGAATAAGGAACATGCGTAGGATGTTGTGCAAGGATCCTTTGGAGTATGAAAGACTTGATTAGAAGCAGTTATAATATAGGTGACTGTAAATGTGTTGCATATATAAATGAAGATGGTTTGGTTTTGTTTTAAAAAAAAGGTTCTTATAAAAGCTAAGAATGTTTGTAGTTGTAGAGTTCCCAATGAAGTTGTAATATTTCTTACAGGAATGTGATTTTCCTGTGTTTAAGAGAACTTAATTGTTATTGGAATACCATACTCTAGTTCTAAGTACTGTTGTGTAATTCTAAGCACACAAGTATAGGCATCCTTTGGAAAAGTGATGTGGATTTTTTTTTTCAAAATCTTGTTTACAATGTCACAAGTAAAAAGGCTCCCACAGCCTTCAGAATGCTAACAATTCTTTTTAATGCAAATTCTGGTATTGTCACAGTGGTATAATTGTGGCTTTCAGTGTCTTTAAGGAGTCTATCTGGTAGCAAGCAACTTGCCAAAGAAATCCTTTGGTAGTCCCAGGAAAGGAAGAAAATACTAAGGCAACTTTTGTGCAGAGCATGAAGATACATGCTCCTCAGGAAAAAATGCCCTTAATGAATAAGCATGATGAAGCATAGTTTTTTATCTACAAATTATTTTTTATGCAGTTAAGAGGAAAGCATGAACTTTTAAAATGCACAGTTTATCAAAAATTACTGGGTATTGCATAGTTAGCAAGAGCGATGAAGGTACTTGAGAGACACGTGAATTTATAAAGCAATTTTATGAATATTTGTTCTTCATTTTTATTTAAATAGGATCTCTCTTGCTGTTCAAAATGTGACTCAAGAGGATTTTTTTCCATGGTTGGAAGAATGTGCACTTGTATAATATAAACTTGAGTTCCTTCTTTTAAATGCATAGTATTGTTCATCAAAATAGAAAAAAAAAAATCTCTATAGGTAATTTATTTTAAAGGAAGGTCTCAATAATGAATGAAAATATTGTCGACTCAAATTATGTGTTGTAGCTTAATGTATCCATTAGTATGTAAAAATACAAGGCTCTTTCACATTTACTGCACTAAACAGTCTAATAATATTCTTTCTATCAGAAGATCTGGTTCATAAATTCCTTTAATAGTCAGTAATCTTTTCTAACTGCTAAGAAATTACTTGTTTGACCTAATTTTAGCATGATTCCAACCCTATAGTCTGATCTTATAGTGTTCTTTTCCAACATTTCATTTGCCATGTGAGTGTGATAAAAATGTATTATGTGGCCTCAAAAGCATTAATCTTTTGTTTATTTTTTTCAAGGCTTTAGCTATGGGGATGATGACAGAATACTATCACTATATCTTTACCACACTGGTAAGTGGCTTGTGAAAACATAGTAATGACATCCAACAAAGATATTATTTTCCTAATTATATTACTTAACAAAGTGGAAAAGGTCTCTCTGGAATGGGATGTGAGTGCAAGATGTTTTCTTTGCTGAGTTTTCTTACTTTCAGCGAAAACTCAACAGGATGGTTTAATTATTGTTCAACAGTGTGCCTTGGAAACTGATAGACCTGAAAAAAGCATCTGGGTGTAGCACTCCAGCTTTTAACTGTCAAGTAGGGTTAAATGTACAATATATAGTTCATTGTTTATTTTATGTATTTTGTCCTTCTGGTCTTTTAGCTGTTTGTAGGATATGATGTGAAGATTAAGGCATTTTAAAATTTACTCATATATATTCCATATTTTTAATCCAACATTTTAGAAGGTAGCATATATATTCCATATTTTTAATCCAACATTTTACAAGGTAGTTCTTCTCTGTCATATGATTCATGAATAATTTGGTGTGAATCCTAGCAGCATTTTATTTAACAATTCATATGAGCTTTTTAGATACATGAATTATGCAATATCCTTTGGTGTCCACTGTAAATGTAACTTAGAAGGAATTTGATCATTCTTGGTTCTATCATTTGCGAAAAATGAACATTTAAAATGTGAATGCTCTTACAAAACAAACACATATGTGGAGTCCTTTTTCCTGCTCACCATAGCCTAAATAAGAAACAGTTTAAAAGTTGGGAAAATATTATTCCAGAGACTACAGGATCTCCAGAGTTGTGCACATTTCTCTGTCCTGAATTTGTGTTCAATTTTGTCTAATTAGATTGCAGTTCATTTTTTTTTAAAAGAAAGGTATGAGACAAACATGAGACACATGTGCCTTGACAAAATCACGCTTGAAATGACCCATGTTTGAAGTCATATACATGTTTAAGTTCTTATGAAATGAATCCTTTGTGGTAGGGTAGGAGTCCACCTCAGAATCACAAAAGAGTTCATGGAAAGTATTAACATGAAATAACTAGTTGAATAGAAAGTAAAATAATTTGTGAAGTTCAAAGGCACAGTCTGCACAAATACCTATCTTATTTTAGAAGGGTAAATTGTTCTGTCACTTATAGATTTAGGATTGCATGTAATAGAATTTCCCTCATCAAATAAATTTCCCTCCATAAAAATGGATTATAGATATTTTGAACATTTCTTCTTATTTTTAAAATTTTTATTTTGCTATTGATGAAAATTGTTTCTTTGAGTACTATGCTGTACTTTGGCATTGAATTTTCACTCTTAAAGCTCAGTTTAAAAATCCAAATTTTCTGTTATTTACTTATTAAAACAGATTTTCTATAAAGACAAGGATATTATATTGACTTGGAACTATCAAGAGATAATTTACTGTGCACAAACATGTCAAAGATTTTGATTTTGCAATGTAGCTCTGGAACCAGCATGAGAATTTAGTTGTTTTTATATATTAATTGCTTCTTACATGACACGGTGAAAATCTTGTCAAATAAATTTTCCATTCACAGTGTATACAACAGTCTTCTGTGTAATCTCCTCTTGATTGATTCAGGATGTAATGCACTGGCTCATTAATACACTGACCTGTGTGCATTTGTAATATATGCATAACAATATTGTGTGTATTTATTACATTCTAGTGTAAACATGAATGTGTTTGGATTAAAAAATTGCATTCAAGGTTCTGACCTTGAATCACAGTAAAAACTGAGAATATTTTTTAAAAAGAAAGATGTAACATAGCTCTAGTCATATCCAACATTTCCTTTGCAGTAAAATGTTTTATTTCTTTGCAAAGAGGATGTGAGCTTGGTTATTTTAAAACCTGCATATCTTAGGTATGGTGTATGGGAAAGTATACTACTAGCCACAGAATTAAAAATGGGTAGTGGTTGATAACTGGTTGATATTTTTGTGAGCCTTGTGGTGTTAATAATGGGTGTTATATTTGGGGTTTCTGTAGAACAATATTTAATCTTCATCTCTAGCCAGTAAATAAAAGGAATTCAGGCAAGTGTTACACCTAAAGCTACCTGACAACAAAAATTAAATTAAAAATTAGATGAATGAATACTTATGAATTGTGGGGAAAATTTCTATATTGAGTAAATTAAAATTATGTTATAGGGAAATAATATGTGTAATCTTGATTACATCATTTTTTTCCCCCTTGTTTAAAACTTGATCTTTGACCTGAGTTTCCTGAATCAAATACTGTTTCTACACTGCTTCTTAGGATTTGATTAAAGCACAAGGATAACCCTGAATTTGCTTCCTGGAGCTAAAATTTGAATTGTTTTACTTTTTAATAATTATATCCCCCGCTGTGTTTGAGGGTTAATTGTACACACACACATACAGACATACTGAAAACTTATAAATTGCCAAAAGTTATTCTTGCGAAGATGAATTCCAAATCAAAAATATGTCCATATATGGAAGTATGTTGATGACAGTGAAAAATGCTTTTGATTAAATTTAAAGCCATGTACACTTCTCCTTGTCTCCACTTACCACCACCCCCACTCCCTGCCTACTCACGTCCACCAATTTATCCTCCTAAGATTAACATTTTTGTTTCACTGAGAGTGACAGCTCAAGGGAACTCTTGTCCAATTTCATTATTTGATATCTGTTTGATTTTTGTTAGATTCAAGAACTAGCAATTAATATTAATATTTAGAAATTGAAAATAATATTTAAACTTACTGTAGTATTTTAGCCTACCTAGTAGTAGATACAGTTCTGTAACTGGACTAACATTTCCTGAAAGTCTGTTCTTCCTCTGATAATCAGATTACTCCCACCATAAAGGCAGCCAAGTTGCTTGCTCACAGACACAGGCCCCCAGACAAGCAGAACACGCTTCCTAGCATACGTAGCTCTGAAAAATTACCATGCTCTCATCTGGGGAGATGGTCCGACAATTGGAACAGCAATTGCAGTGTATTACAGAATTTATACAATGGTAACTTTTTCAGGACCTGTTTGCCTTGGATGTGGAACCCTATCGGTACAGTGGTGTCAATATGACTGGATTCAGGATTCTAAACACAGAAAACACCCAGGTGTCATCTATCATTGAGAAATGGTCTATGGAGCGCTTGCAAGCACCCCCGAAGCCCGATTCAGGTTTGCTGGATGGATTTATGACGGTATGAATACCAGTATTTGATTCCTTTTTTTTGTATGTTTGTGACGATAAAAAAAAAGTTAACTTTTTGTTTGTTATTAAAAGTGTTTAAAGGTATGTAACCAAATATTATTGCAAACATGAGTCAGAGGGTCACTGTACTGTTTCCGTCAATATTTTGCAGATTGAATACATGATTATATTAACTTTCTTTCAAAATTGCATATACTGTATTTTTTTTTCAAATTATAATGACATATTCTAAATGTCAAATTCACCTTATTTCCCTAATTTTCCAGTGAAAATTTTTTATGGGACAAAAATCAAGCTAATGAAAATTGTTTCTTTCTCTGCATTTTGTGTCTTAATCATTTAAGATCCATTCATTAACAATGTGTACTTTCAAATATTTACATAAATCTTGGTTTCAAGTATTTTATTAATATTATGAACAGGATCTTATTACTACCTTTTCTACTTTCTGTTCATCTGATTAATTAATCTGTCTGTTAATTTTCATTTTTTTCCTTCCATTGTCACCAGTCTTTGGCCTCACTTCAGTTCATAAAAATCACAATTCCTGCAAACAAACTTTCATTGCTAGGTTTTGGTGAGTTTCTGGTCATTAGCTGGATTTCAGTCCGGAGTTAATGTCAGGAAGAGATCTATTTTAAAAGACATCCAACATTAGGTCTGCTTTAGTCTTCAAATTTGTCGAAAGATTTTCCACTTTGGCCCCTTAACAATTTAGGTAGATAGGTTTTGTTTGGCTTTGTTTTTCATTTTTTGGAGATTTGTTGCTGACAGTGTTGTTGTTGTTAGGTGGTTTTTCGCTTGTTTTTTAGGCTTTTTATCTTCCATTTGAAAAACAAAAATTTCTATTTCTTGAAGACAGATATCTTAGTAATCTAGCAGATGCCTACGTTGAGTTAATTATTCCACATAACACAAATAATCAATAATTCTTTTCTACTGATAAGATTTAATGATCTTACAGATGTTAGGTACTAAATTACAATCAGTATTTTAGCAAATTAGTTTAATCTTTTTCTAGAAAATTACTCTTTTTAGAGAAAAATGCTTTTTTAATGTACTTCCTGTATATAATGTCTTGAACATTATTTGGAACATTTTAAATTTAATTTGTTTACTAATTTCCTTGCACTGCACTTTACAGATTGCATCACACGGTAGTTTAAAAGTTATATTGTTCATTTCTCTAAATAATTTCAAACAAGCAATTGAATCCCCCAAAATCTTAAAACTGTGAAATGTGCATTTGCTTTATGAATAGCTGCTACTTATTACTGTAAGTCATTGTTCCATGCTTCTTTGTTTGCATTAATACTTTCAATTATTTTATTTTTCCCTTTTTGAATTTAAAATTTGCATCACCTTCATTGTAGTTGTATATTTTATACAAATCAAAGATGTATATTTTATACTGATCAAAGATGTAACTGATCTCAGACCTTTGGATATTTACCAAAATCAGTAGTGATAGTTATTTTATGAGAACATAGGGCCATGGTGAAAAACAATGGAATAATAAATATTGGAATAGAGTTCTAGAGTTGCATGTTTTTCATCTCCTGTGGTGCTTGCTGTAAGGAAAGTGCTCTTCTCAGAAAATCTTGATATGAGGCAGAATCCTATAATTGCTATTAATATTACTCTGTAAGATTAATACTTTACACTATTACTTTGCCTCAGGATAAAAAAAGCATAAAAAGTGCATGAAACATAATGGCTTCTCTTCCGGACCCTTAAGAGCCCTCTATGCTCCAACTGGAACCAAATATTCACACAGATCAAGATAAATATTTTATGGTTAATTTTTTGTTGATTAAGCTTTTAAATGTGCTTTGATTACCTGGGTTTTAAATACCTGAGAGATGCAGATTGTATTTAAATTATATTAAAAGGGCTAATAATCTTGGCAAGCATTATGGAATATCAGAGTTTTTTTGATCTGGCCCTTAGATACAGAAAAGCCATGCACAGCGAATCCATTTGGACGGTGTGAAAGAAAGACAAATCATGATGTCTTTGCACAATGTTCTTTCTGTGGTCAGAATAAAAAAAGCCATTTAAAAGCCATTTTAAAGCCATTTTATTGACTTATTATCAGGGAAGTGGTAAAATCAGTTGAGTATGTAAAATTTGACTTTCATGTCACTGTTGTTCGTGTTGTTCATATTTAAAGTCAAAAATGGATGTGGGAATCAAAGACTCTTCACAGATATTGACGCTATGGAGTACTTCAGCTGATATGGGCTGGACTGGAAATGTGTTTTATTTTCACTGGTCAATAATGGCTACAGGAAAAGTTAGCAAGAAGACTGCTTAATGGGAATGCATTCAGCTTGAACCACACAGCTAAATGACATTTAATTGGGTTTAAAACACCTAAAACTCATTCAAAATAAAATCTGAAGTTTATATAAAGTATTTAGAGACCTCAGTGAAGACTAACTTTTTTCTGGTGGTGTAAAATGAGGCAGTTATGAATTGCAAAATTTTTAAGCTCTGATGGTGTTTGTGTAAGGTACTTCTAGTTCAGACTTTTTCACCATGTTTACTTTGCCCTTATGACTATTAGAACTATCAATATAATTTTGACATTGCTTTTCGTTGTTTATGGTTCATAGAGTTCCCAGTATTAATTGTTGTTTCAAAGTCTTTTCTGTAGGCTTGTATAACTCTCTGACTAGTATATAATTTTCCTCATAATTATTTAATGTTTTTGTATCCTAATGAGATACAAAGTTGGTATAAAATTTCATCTCATCTCCTTGGAAGGTTCCAAGACAAATTTGCAAGTGTGAATCATATTGAGTTCAATTATGATAGTTTTCCCTTTGTTTCTGTACTGTTCCTCAGCACTACTCTGAAAAAGGTGATGATGCAGCACACCTGAGGGGAAAAGTGATCAAGATCAAATTTTCAATCACATTTCCCTCTCTTCTTGGCATTTCTTAAGTATTTCTTTGTATGGACTTTGGAAAAAAAAATTAAACTATTTAATCAATGCTACCATATTGGACAATTCTAGTAATAAACGTTTACTTATTGGTACAACAAAGAAACTAAATGCATTCCATGTTTTAGGACAGTAACCATAGAACAATTGGCTTTGTTTTTTCCATGGCTCCAGAAAATATGTAGAAATGTTGAAAATCGCTTTCTTCACTATTTCAGACTATTCAGACTTTCTTTGCACATTCTTCTTGAGATATAAGTTGTGCTTGTGTAAATGTTTATAAGAAATTTTCTATTAAAGTCTAATTTCTATTAAAGAAAAATGTGAATATATTTTTGATATGATACAATAATAATATGATAGAAGTCCTGTGGAAGTCTCACTGGTGTACTCTGATTGAAGAGATTTTTCTGTCACCATTCACATTCTAATAGACCTAATTAGTGCACTTGATGGTTCTTTCATGTTTCTTAATGCCTGAGAATAATCAAAATGATACTTGTCCTCATAACATAGAAATAATCAAAATGTGTTGCTATTCAAGTATATTTGTATCCTTTTATCCATCACACATTTGTGCAGATATGCATGTGCACATGGTATAGTTTACTAAGCTACTTAAATAGTTATATTTATTTCTTAAATTTGTAATCTCCTCTTTATTTTAAGTATTCTCAGAAGTTTTGTATTTACTTTGACAGTTGTTTTTGTATCAGCATACTCTTACTAAGCAGAAAAAAGGGAAATATAGTGATTATAAAAGTAAACATCACATGAAACTGAGATGGGACATGCTATGGTTGTTATTTCTTATAATAAAATTATAGGAATTTATATAATAATAGTTTTGCTAGAGATAATAAACCATACATTTAGAAAATTGCAGAAGAAGAATCAAAGACCAAACTGTTGCAATACCTTATGTCTCTTGCTAGTAGAATTAAATGTATCTAACACTTCAGTATCTATTTATCATTGTCTTCTTGTTCCTTCTTGTTGCTTGTGTGAAAAAGCCCAAAGGACACAAAAAATGCATTTTTGTTCATTTTAAATCCAAATCTGCGGTCTTTTTTCAGACTAGCAACACTTTTAAATTAATTCTCACTCAATCGTGCATTTCCTGACTTAATTCTGTAATACATATAACTGAGTTTTTTAAAAATTTGACTTCTTACATATTTCCAATAAGAAATTTCTAGTAAAATCCAGAATGGCTATGATGCCTTCTGGAGCTCACCTGGAACAGAGACTAGACAGAGCAAGAGGATAAAGCAGGGATTTATTAAAAGGCCTCAATGGATACACCTGGGCAGCACAAGAGTCCAGACAGACCACACCCAAGATGCCCCAAAATGGTCACAAAATGGACATCTAATCACGAGGTCTCACATTTTTATATGTTTTGGTCCATTAGCATATTAGAATCAATTGTCCAACCATAGCTTCAGGCTATGAAGCCCCATCCTCCTTGATTTTTCTTCTCTCTTCACCATTTTTGTTTTTGGGCCTGAAAGTTGTCCTTGGTATCGAGCTAGAGAAGGAATTGTTTTGTCTATCTACTCTGTGAAGAGAACTCAGTAGCATTTAATATGAAACCTAAAACTACCCACTAAAACAGCACAGAATCTAAAAAATATAAAAGCTTAAGACATCAACGACTCTGGTAAAATAAAATGGGCAAACATTGATTCATTTGTGCTTTTCCTAGTTTCCCACCTATTCTTTTTTGTTAGCAGTCCAAAAAGAAATTTAGACTCCAGATAGAGAGGGCTGTTAGCATTTCAACCTTGTGTTATCCCAGTATTAAACAAATTCTAACTAGATTGAAGCTCTTTAAATAGTTCTCTGATATATGATATACTCATTTCTGTTATTTTCCACAAACTTTATACTAAATTCTGAAATTTGATAGTGATTTGTACTTACCAACCACTTGAACAGAATGATTTGGCATTAACAAAACCACATTATTTTTCAACCAGATTATGAAGAAAATGAACTTATTTGTTAATAAAAATCCCAAATATGTCATAATTAAATAAAAATATGTAATTAGTGTAACTTCAGCTGTTTTTTTTCCCTTAAAACGTTTAGATTGGCATGAGTTCATCCTTATTTTAGCCTGGAGTAAAAAATGAATTTTGAACTTTCCTTTCAAAATGGTAAAATGATAACTATTAAGGCAATATTTTTATTAAATTCTAATAATATTGGCATCTGTACAGTATAAGTGGAAAAAAATATTCTGGAAAACAGAATGTCAACATACTATTTTAAAGAAACTTTGCTTTGGTATACTTCATTTACTGAGTCTGTACAAGTATTACACAAAGAAAAAAAAACCCCACAAAACCCTGAGCATAAATACGCTTCCACATTTATATATATGACAACCGTGATTCACACCAAGCAAAATAGAGCATAAATAAAGTGCTATGAGTTCAGAATTCTTCTACTCTTCAACTATTAATCTTCTCAGTTTTCTGTGCCTCAAGTCAGAATTTAGCATGCATAATTAAGATGACCTAACAAGCCCTGCTGCTTAATTAACATAAAGTTTTCCTTACTAATTGCTTTTGTCTATCATCCAATTCAGCTCTCTGCTTTCTTATATAGAAAAGAGTGTTTTGTTTTTTTTTCTAGTCTGACTATTAATTATATTCTTTAATGCCCTCTTTAGTATCTATTTATGGGAGGTGCAGAGGAGCAATGTGGTACTTGAATGTGAGAGCCAAGGTCAAGATTTAGGTGCTTTCCCCAGAAAAATCACAGTTTGCAGCTGATACATTTTATGTACTGCCTGGTGGAATGGGGCATTATTTAGTTGAACATTTTCTCTTTTTACTCCTAATTATTTTTGCCTTTTTTTTTTTCTGTTAGCATCTCAGTAAATGAAAATGATAGTTGAAAAAATCTCCTCAAACTTAGAATGATATTAAATACTGTTGGCAAAATCCTAGATATTTTTTGGCATATGCAGAATGGATTTATTGTTCATTTCTGTGCATGGAATTTTCATTTGCTTCCAAGAAAGGGAGATGAAATTTTACTAATATAGTTTTGAAATTTTTGAAACTGGTGTATAAGACTTCCTCAGAGAAAGAAAAGAGACTCAATGGTATTTTCTTTACGTATGTAACTGTAAAGAAGATGTAAAGATCATGAAGAGAGGTTGTAATACCTTCATAAATTGTCCTTAATTGAAGGAATGTACAAACGCTCACTGAGCTGCTTAGGAAATTCATGTCGAAACTAGCCATTTTAAGGGATACATTAAAAATCCTGAAGTTATAATTCCTTTGGTACTTGAGAATGGAAATGAAATAGAGAATAATCTAGGATTTGTAAATGCGTAGATATTTTTCCCTAATTAGCTCTTCATATTTGCACACCTAAAGACTGGGGGGATGCATTTATATTATATATTCTTTGTTTGTTCTCTTTTTCCCTTGATTGCAAGAAAGTTTCCAGTAAGTAACCTCTCTATGTCTAAACCTTATGACTGTTCTGTAAAATCTAATTTATCTGAATGTTCTCTTTCTTAGCTTTGTGGGTATGTTAGTTTAATATTCTCAGAAGTTTTGTTGAATCCAAGGTCAAGCCAAAGATTTGCTAAAAACAGAATATGGTCAAACAGTGAGTATAGATGAACAATAATGGTGTATTTTCAGTTGCAATAAATCAATGTGTTTAAAAACTGTAAAACCTTGTGAGGAACTCGACCAATGCACAAAGACCATGTTAAATGGCCACATGTAAAAGAGCATATTAATCAACAGATTTCTCTGGCCTATTTTTGGTAAAGGATTTTAAATCATGTTAAGCTAGCTTGGTTAAACTACTAATGTTGGGAAGGGTACCTTTCTTTTGCATTATAAAGTTTGGAAAGATTAAAAGGGTAATGGCACTGAAACCAAGACAACTGAAGTTGAAAGACTTCTCTGAAACATAAAAGTCCTAAATTTACAAAAAGGGATTCAATTCTTCTATCATGCTATAACCAAGGCTTAATGATGTTTTTCATGAAAGAAAGAAATAAATCCCATGTCAGATAATTGAACATAAATAATACTGGGAGCATTGTAATACTACTCTGAGACCTAAGTGTGTATTTCCCAGATTCTTTGCTCTAATTAAAAACAAGCAAACAATAACAAAAATACAAAACAAACAAACCCAAACAAAAACCTAACCATCTAAAACAAAATTAACCCCATCCCTTCATATCCTAGTAATTTTAATCTAGTTGTCACTAATCCCTTTTAATCAAAGTTTATGTAAACAATATGATCCGAGGAAAAGCATGAGTTTTTAAAAAAATGAAGTTGTCCTAAATGTAGGCATTAGAATTTAACCAAATAGAGTTAAAATTATGCTCTTAATTACTGACTCAAGAAATCAGGAAGATGCAAAACTGCAAATATACTCTATTAGCATTATTAATATTTTGTATATTTAGCTAAATATATTTTTTGACCTAATTTTTTTCTACATTAATTTCATAGTTTCTGATCTGTGGTCTCCAAAATTAATTTTTTTCTACATACCTCGTACAGGAAGAAAAAAAATTATGCTGTAATTCAGGGTTTTCTTTCTGGAGCTTATCTTACTTTATTTATCCTTGATGTCAGTATTTTCAGTGACAGTGCAAACTGCTGATAGCTTGATAAAAATTAGTAGTCTTCCTAATGGTAAAAGGATATTTGTGAAATTTCAATCTCTTATCTGCACATGACAATATGGAAATAACAGTTATATTTGGAATAGCTACTTAAATAATAATTTAGTAACTATTATCAGACACTATGACTGGACAGGAGAATTTGATGAGAAAAAGGTGTTGTTAAGGTTCCTGAGGGTGAAAAGATCAATAAAATACTTGTTACAGAAATACAGTCTTGGATTCTGACTTAGAGCTTCAAAGAGGATATCTTCTTATGTAGACAGCTTTATAATTATCCCTTTAGCTAAAAGAATTTTCTGGATTTGCTGATGAGATGTGTTTAGTAACAGTGTAGCAGCAAATGCGTACTTCAAAGGAAATACTAAACAATTACTCGTTACTGCTTTACAAGCTAAGAGCCTCCCCTAGGCGCAGTTAATTTTGTGAGTTTAGGGACTATGCAGGATTTCATGCTGTAAGATGTTTTAGAAAGGATTTGTCAGCTATTTTGGGAATTAATTGCATTATTAAATATTTGAGTACTGTATACAGTAACTTTTAGAATTTTAAGAGACAGGCTAGATCAGAAACCTATGATTCTGTCCCAAAGGAAAGCTATGTCCAAGTGCTGTATAGCATTTAGCAGAAATTGCAGTTTCTCTTCTATGGGAGATTTCATTGAATTTTCCCGATGTGGTTTGAGGATGTATATAAATATTTATAAATATACTAACGTTACCATTGGTTTATATTATGCTTTCATGAAAAATCTGTATGCTGCTGTGTCTTTATGAAGCAATAGAGGGAACTCAGTGTAACAGTGAGTAGGGAAATGACAGAGCTTGTGCAACCTGCAGGATCTCCTACACAATGTAGAAGAGTAGCTGAAGCATTGATGTTTTTTTCAAATAGGAATTTGAGTGCCTTTTCTCAGGAAATATGCATGTGTCTTCAGTGTATGAAATTTAGTCTGAGAACTGCAATTAAGAAACCATAATCTGCCAAAGATTATGTTTCTAGAGAAGGGCAATGAAGCTGGTGAAGGGTCTGGAGCACAAGTTTTATGAGGAGTGTATGAGGGAGCTGGAGTTCTTTAGCCTGGAGGAAAAGAGGCTTAGGGGAGACCTTATTGCTCTCTACAGCTGCCTGAAAAAAGGTCGTACACAGGTGGATGTTGGTCTCTTCTGCCAAATAACAAGTGACAGAACAAGAGGAAATAGTTTCAAGTCATCCCAGGGGAGATTTGGATATTAGGAAAAATTTCTTCCCAGAAAGGGTGATCAAGCAATGGAACAGCCTGCTTAGAGAAGTGGTGAAGACATCATCCCTGGAGGCATTTAAAGATCATGTAAATGTGGCACTTAGGGATATAATTTAGTGGTGGAATTGGCAGTGCTTGATTAATGATTGAATGATATTAAAGGTCTTTTGGAACCTAAGCAATTCTATGATATGATGAAGATATTTTTCTCAGTATATGCATTCTGAAAATAATTTTAATGGTCTAAGCATATACTATATTTGTTGTAATTTTTCAGGAAAAGTGAACCAAAAGAAAGATTTCTTTCATTTTCTCTTTACTGTTATTTTTAGAACTTGCCTTGAGGGGCAGCATAACTAGAGCTGATAATCAATGGACTTATCTACAGGAATTAATAACTCTAAGAATAATTATGGCTACCATTGTGGGATGTGGAATGGGGGCAGCGTAGGCAGGCTAGGTTAAACAGCAATGTAAATAATATAATTTGTGGAGAAAAGGGACCATCAATTTAGCCTTTACTCTGTGCTGATCAGCTTCACAATAGCACTGCCTGTTAGGACTGACAATGTACTGCACTTGATAGTGACATTTAAAAGTATGTTCTGGGTAAAATCCTGGTTCTTTGGAAATCAGCATATGGGTAATTTGGCTAACCTTTAGTTTACTGCATGCATTCCAGGCTCAAATAGGGTAAGCAGATGAAGAGCTACCACTTTTAAATTTTTATTTAATTTTAAAGTGGAGTATTAAACACTACATACTGCAATGGAGCAGAAAAGAGTGAAAATCATACGTAAATATTTGTTTCTGAATATTCAGATAGTTATTTTGGATATGGTTTGGTAGGTTGGAACCGTCTTTATTCATTATCTGCTTCTCATATATTAAAACCAAGAATATACTATTTCTGTCTGTTACTAATTAATACTTCTAATTACTGGAGTTGATTACTCCGTTGACATAGCTGATAGAAATAAACAAGCTTCTGGGGATACCACGCTCTCTGCTGAAGACCTGTAAGTGTATCTGATTGAATTTTTTGTTTTTCTTTTTTTCCTCATTTCCAGGTAATTACAGATTTATCTCTGATAACAGATATTACTTCCCCTAATTTTTGCTTATCTCGTTAAGTCATAGCATGCTTTCTGCTTTCAAAGGGATTCATATAGTAAATAGTGACTTCATGGGGACTTCTATAAAGATCAGTTATGTAGTTATTGTTAAACTACTTTTCCTTAGGTATAACATTATTTTCTGTCCAGAACATCATGGTTTCCATTTTAGAGCTTTACAGATTCAGGGGATATTTTACTTGGCCTCCACCCTTCTGACCTTTCAGAGGATCAAAGGTCTCCTAAATGTCCAAATTCATGTCTTCCCACCTTCAGTGAATGTTTTGTCTCTTCTTCATATTTCAAATTATGCTATAAACTTGACATAGTCAAGCTTTAAAGAGAATTGTAACAGTAAATATATTTTCCACTTAAGGAGTCTAGAGGGAATACAATTGCCACAAGCACACATACAGAGCTGTGAAACAGTGCCTAGGAAAATTCAAGCATCCACCCAAATCTGCATCAGAATACCTTTATGTCAGGCTGGAAATAAAATTAACATGCTTTCATTATTATATGTTTTCTCTGTGAACATGAGGCCTCTACTCTCCCAAGTCACATTCAGCTTCGGAGATAGGTGAGAAACATGTACTGGGTGCACTAAAGAGAATTAAGTGTCATGATCTTGTGAAACAGAGATTTCAGATTTAATACTCCCACTTCCCAAGGCCTGAGTATATGAAAATATTTTGATACCAGTGATAATGCTGTAATCTAACTCAGATGATAATCTCTGTAATGTCCTGGAAATAAATACCAAAATTTCAGATTTTCCTTATTTTGGTCTTATTGTATAATTTATTCAAGCCTTATGGTGAAATGCTACTGGGAAAGCATTATTTTGTAAAGCATATTCTTTGCATGGGATTTCTATATATATTGCTTATAAAAACAGAATCTCATTTTATCTGTTTGTCATACATAATAACGGATGTGTTAACCATTCTGTCTGTTTATTGAGCTGTTGATTGAGGCCTCAGTTCAACAAAATGTTCGCTGTGTTTTCTTGCTGAAAAAGCTGTACAAAGCTAGTCAAGTAGTTCTGCTAAAGTTAAGTGGACTACTATGACACTTAACATGAAGTATATAATTTGTTTTAATGGGACTTCAAAGGTCACTGATAAAAAAAGTTTTATGTAAGTTACTTTGTTGCACTTCACTTTTGTATTTTGAGGAAAGAATGGGAGAATTTCAAAATATTTCTGATCACAAGGGGCAATTCTTTTTCAGTGTCTTCGTAATAGCAGACATAGTTCAGAAACACTGTTTTTCAAGCTGTGGATGCCTGATGACACAATTGTTCTCAGTGTTGCCTGCATAAAAGAAACAGCATTAGACTTTAGATAGCTTTAGACAATTTTGTATTTCTTCACCTTCTATTTGCTTAAAATTAAGGATGGCTATTCTGATGCAATTCCAAGGTTTGAGCAAGATTGTGGTTAGAATACAAATAAAAAGAAATCTGTATTTAAAGGAATAATCTTATCTGCAAGATTACTGAATATAAGCATTATTTTTCCCACTTGTTAATCTTCAAATAATAATTTTAAAAACCCACTTTTTTTTTTTTGTTGTTACAGTGCTTATTATTTCTGTTATAGTCCTTTAGGTCCTTTACACAGTGTGATTCACCTTTCCATGAGTGCTGGAATTAGGTTTTCCTGAGTGGACAGCTTTGCAGTAGTGTACATCTAGAATTGAAGTCAGGGAACATCAACTTTGCAGCTGAAGGACTGCTGGCTAGTTTTTTCATGAAATTGATAGACACAATATTTCCACAATATTTCCTGACTGGTCTATTCCAAACTCCTTTGGGAAAATCAGAAATGTATAGACACCTTTTTGGTCAGTGATGAATTTTGTAGAATCATAGAACAGCCAAGGTTTGAAGAGACATTGAAATATTTTGTCTAACTTTTTGTGGGAAAGGGAGCTAAGATGCACCCAGTCCAATTGAGTTTTGAAAATCTTCAGTGGTGACAACTTCACTATATGCCTGTGCAGGTTATTCCCATGATTGCTCTTGCTGTAAACAAATTCTTTCTCAAGATGAAACCTCTTCCAGTGTACCTTCTACCCATTGTCCTTTGTCCTCCTCTTGTGGGTCTTTGCCAAGACAGATCCTCTGTCCTCTTTGTTGCTGCCCCTTTAGTACTGAAACACAGTGATGAAGTTGCTCCTAAGACTTCCCTTCTCCAGGGAAAAAAGACCTAACTCCTTCCATCTTTCCTCAGAGCACAGGTTTCCAGTCCTCTGATAATTTTTGTGGTGGTCCTTTAGACTCCATCCAGTGTGCTTGATTCTTTTTTTTCAATTTTGAATTATGGGGATCATAACTGGACTTCAGATGCAGCCTGACAGATGCTAAGTGGAGTGGGATGATCACATCTCTATCTCTGTTAGCAATGACCCTGTGAATGCGACCCAGGATCCAGTTTTCCTCTGCTACTGCAACATCTCATGGGTAGCTCATCTTCAGCCGCTTGTCCATAAGCACCTCCAAGTCCCTTTCAGCAAGGCTGCTCCTCACTCATGAAGATTCTAACCAATACTGATTATGTCATCTTTGCACTATTTCTTAAATTGCATGGTTAATTGAATTGGGTAAATTTTGTTTTCAACATCTAGTTGAATATAAAAACATAAGCATTGACATACCACTTTCTGTTCAAAGACTACTGTCATCTATGTAAGGTCCTCAGCCCAAGGTTTTGTTGTATGATCATGAATTGTAAAATAACATCAATAGCTATGGAAGGAGATATTTCTGTCTTGGCTGAAAGATTTACAGCAACATCTGGGAGCAATTAGAAAGGCTTAATTTTTTTTTTGCACAGTTAGGTTGTCATATCATTGTTCAAAGCGAAGATGTACTTAATGATTTTGATTAGCCTGGATTTGCCACAGTTTTGAAATTAACTAGGAAAATAATACCACAAACTTATTTTTGAAAACTGAATATTCTTCTTTTAATATTTATACAAGTGGGGTTCTCGGCCTTAACTTACTGGGTTTAGTCTTGATGCAATATTCTAGATAAAAAAAATTGAAATTTATATTAGGCTGTATCAGAGAGTCTTGTCTCTGTTTCTTTTAGTAATGAACATGCTTAGATTTTTTTGACTTTACTGTTCCACATTTGGGCTATTCATTTACTAAATACGTGTCTTAAATAAAGATCATTTAGAGACAGATACCAGCAATGTTAGAAAATTGCTTTGAAACAATTTAAATGTCAAGATCTTGAAAGAAGTTCTCTTTAGATGAAAAGTAAGTCATAAGACCTCAAGTGCAGCTGTGTCATATAAAGCAAACTTTCATTTGATTTATTTATAATTGGAAAATAAGAGGTTTTATGGGTAGCTTTGTGAAGCCAAACATAAAGCTCAAGTTAGGAAAAAAAACTTAATTAGGAAAAAAAAATTATTAGCATTTATAAGGACATTTTAATGTAAAAAGAACTAAAATAATGAATATAATTTGCCTAGAGAGAGAGGAAAATGTGAGAACTGAATTATTTTCTGCACTCACATAAAGTTATTCATGTGTACATTTAACAAAATCAGCTGTGTTAGGCTAAAAATAGAATTATTTGTTAATTATATAGAATTTACTCTGAACTTGATAAAATCAGATTATCACTTAGGGTTAATTCCTAAAAATAAAAGCTCAACAAAACTCAGATGGGATATACTTGAAAATATACAAATGAAAGATGAATATAGTTAAACGGTAATGTGTGGAATGCCATAATAAAGTGTATTTGTACTGACGTTTAGTTTGGACATTAAAAAATCAGTTAATCAATTAAAAATTCTTGGTAGAAAATCAGTGAGGTTTCTATATGTAAGTTTAGGGTTTCCTCTGTCTTGTACATACCAGCACATATTCCTTTTACATTTGGTCAGAAAATGATTGTCAAGCTTGGAACAGACTCCCAAGGGAAGTGGTTGAGTCACCATACCTGGAGGTGTTTAAAAATGTAAATCTGGCCTTCAGGGACATAGTTTCATGGTGGACTTGGCAGCACTACATTAATGGCTGGACTTGTTGGTTCAAGATCTTTTCTGAGTTAAATGATTGTGTGTTCTACGTTGAGTTTATTCAATACCGTTGGATAGAATCTGAATGTCAGGGACCTGTATTGCTTTTCAAGTAAGATCAAGGGAGAAAATCCATCAGTAGAGCAGCGGGAGATAAAGCACCATCAGGAGAAACTCTTTACTATCTGAACACCAGATATCATATTTCTTAGAGAAAAATATTTAAGGTCTTTTTCTGGGAATATAAATTAGCAGTTAGCAAGAACTGTCAGAACTGAGGGGCTGGAGCACTTGTACAATGAGAAGAGGTTGAGAGAACAAGTCTGAGGAAAGAAAGGCCTCTTAAGGACCTAACAGCATCCCCCTAACATCTGCAGGGAGATTATCAAGAAGGCAGAGACAAGCTATACAATCCAGCAGTGCATGGCATAAGCATGAGAGCAAAGGCATAAACTGAAAGGAGAGAGGTTTTGTTTGGATTTAAGGAAAAATGTTTTCATTTTTAATGTAAGAAAAGTAAAGCAGTGGAAAGGATTGCTCAGAGAGGTTGTTGTGGTTTCCATTCATGCAAGTTTTCAAAACCTGTTAGAGTTCTGAACAACATGTCTATTCCTAGAGGTGCCACTGAAAACAATGTAAAAGGTGCAAGGTGTCAGGCTAGGGAAGTCCTGTAGTCTCTTCATCTTGACTTGCCTTATCATGTTTATTTTATACTCAACTACTGTGGCTGTGCTCTGAGAGGTTAATCTCCAGTATCTCTGAAGAGCACTGCTAGATCTGAGGGAACCTCTTCATAAAGAATAGCAGTTTAGAGTCATGAAATTGAAAACTCTCCTGATATTCATGATGGAATGTAGCTTGATCACACAGACACAATATAGCTGGTAAACCAGAGCACCAGTGCTTAATTTTCTTCTGGAAATTACCCTTCTATTTTGGGAGAAGTATCTGTATTTCTTCCTGCAAGTTTTATTAATTTTATTCTTAAGGGGCATGTGAATTTTTCAAATTCCAACAAAGCCTCATCTAATATAGTGTGGTCTCAAATATAATTTTTAAGCTTACACAATCACAGAAGGTGTATTAGAACATATCAATCAAGATATTATCAGGCAAATGCTAATACTTAAATACTTTGTGAACCTATTCAGTAAAATAATCAATACAGTGATTGTTGTCTCCATCCTGGAAGCCCCTAAAACATGCTTTTACTACATGTTTATAAGGCATGTTGGTGAACTTTCTAAGAAAGTTAAAGCTGGTGATCATTACAGCTATCATTCCACACAGATATGACTATGTCCGAAAAAAATTAATTTTAAAAATCTTAAGAATTTAAAAGGGTCCAGCATTTAAAAAGATCAGAACACATTAAAACAAAAAATGAGAAACCTAATAATTCCAGGTTCTACTCAGAACATGACTGCTTTGCTGTGTTTTAGTGTAAGGAGAATCATGAATTCAGCTTGTCTATGCTGCACAGATGTAGGTGTAGTGGTCAATCTACCTGTCTCCTTTTGGCAGCTGTTGAATTAGCAGCCTTCCAGAAAGCTTGGCGGCTAATCATGTAGAACTTTTCCAGGAATGATTAGTGGTCTGCTAAGTGTTCCAGCAGTGACTTGGCATATTCAGACATGTTCTTTCATGGTGGTGGCCATGTCTTAGGCTTCATTTGTTTCTGTTTGCAGATAAACTGCCCAGAGAGCAAGTTTAATATCCTTTGCCAGTGCTTCAGAGTGAACTGTACATACATACCTCCTAATGAAGAAGATGCCTAAACAGTATGTGTGGACTTTGCCTCTCCTAACTTAATCCACGTAAAATTCAAATGTCTAATATTTGCTTATATTACCTTTTTAGTTAGTACAGGAAGAAGAGAGAAATTTATCCTAAAAAATTTTGTAGACTCTATTACCAAAGAGGAGTCTATAGGGAGTCTAGATGATTGACTGGCCATTTTAAATGGCTGAACTTCGAAGAAATTATTCTTTTCTGATGTATGTGAGTTTTGCACATACAGATCTCTCCACAATTTTTATTTTATTGTTCTTTGACTTTTGAAATTGTGTTTATAGTTCTAATCTGCCTTGTCTGCAGCTGTAAGGAGATATGTATTATTTAATATAGACTGTATTACCTTGGTACCCTATCTTGAATCAGTTACTACACGCACACCAAGGTGGTGATATATTTTGATAAACTAACTAAAAATGCACTAAACATACAGTAGAATCTGTAAGTAAATAGCATTGCTTGTTTTGTGCCTAAAGCACAAGAACATTGCTGCTTTTAAGGCCAGTCACAAAATGTCAGTTGTCAGAACTGTCTGAGCTTATACAAGAGTGTGTTTTCATTGTTGTGAACTCTTACAGATTTTAACCTCCCCCTGAAGGAACTTCTTAACAATTCATCTGCCTGGATAGGGCTCAGGTAGCAAAGTTAATAACCATATCAAGAACTGTGTCACTCTACACTACTTCCTGATGACATTTAGTGAAGACTGTTGCTCCTTATCTGTTAGATTAACCTGAGAATATATTTTAGAGACTTAATGAAATTATCTCTTCTCATGTTGCATTCTGTAAACCTGGACTGTTTAGTTCTTGATAGAGATGGAAAGAGAGAGGAAGTAGGTTTGAATTCTTAAAATAGATATGGCAGTGCTGTATGTCAGAAAAGCAGACTAACCTCCAGAACTTTGGGGTAAATAAATCCCCACTTGAATAGAGTACGAAAAATGTTTATGATGCTCCTGAGAATTTTCAGATTAGCCAGGGGCTGCTCTGCAGAGGCTAATAAACTGAGTGTTTATTAGTTAATTTATCGTGATGGCAGTCTATCAATATGTCCTTTCATTGTCTGGACAATGACAAGAATCCAAGCGTTGGTTGTTTTTTAAATTTACCAAAAAAAACCACAACAAACCCAAATTAAACAAAAAAAAACCAACAAAAGGAAAAAAACATATATATTCTAGTACTAGTCTATTAACTTCATGTGACCTGGAGGTCTCTAGCCAGCAAAATAATATTATCTACGTACATCAATTTGTGACTTAGTCCATTCAAGTGGTGCCCTGTGGGAAGGCAAACAAGGGGAGGAAATTTTTTTTCTGAATAAGTGTGAGACATTAACTAGGTCAAGATTAGATATGAGACCTTCAACAGCCAGTAATGGAACAGCATTAAGTCTTCTGAGCTCACTAGGTAGCTGAATGTGTTAATGGAGGCACCATGCTGGGGAAGCATACATTTTCTTTGGAATTTCTTATGAAGAGGTGATTGCACATTATGATATGAATAGGTGTGCTAGATGCATGGGCATTTTCTGCCACAAAATAAAGGCTCTCTCTACCAGGCAATAGCTCACTGGAGGAATGTATTAGTGGTGAAGTAAAATTTCAAAACAGATTCTTTCTTATTTAATAGTCCATTGACTTTCTTCCTAGAGCCATTGTCCCCAACCTGACTACTGTGGTCTTTGTTTTCATCCCCTAATCAAGCTCATGCTGTTATAATTTGACTTGGGAAGATTATTGTATAATTGCAATATATATGCAATTGTTTTATCCAGTTTTATCCATAAATTCCACCTTGTCTTCTGTAGAGGTTTTCGTACCTTCTGGTATCCATTTGTGTCTTCAAAATTTAATATTCTCTAGAGAGTACTGTTATGTGATTCTACAATAAGGACATTCATAATTTATTTTTTTGTGATTAATTATTGAGCTTTCAGAAGGATAAACACATCAATGTTGCTTCTGAAACTGCATAAAATTATTACTGTTTATGGTGTAAGGTGAGCTGATATACTATTTCAAAAATGAAAAATAAAATCTGATTAAGATGCTCTTTTCTTTGTAGCGCTTTCTTACTCTTCTGCCATTTCTGTCCAGAAAAATATTTTTCCTATTTTTCTCTCAATTACAATAGCAAAAGCTCTCCTTTCCTAGAAAACCCTATTCTGCAAAAAATTTTCATTCTATCAATCCATAGAAGACGCTTGGAGCAAAAGGCATAAATAATCTGCATGTATCAAATAATACAGAAAAGTAGATGTTGTCCAGAATGAGTGGAATAGATATTCTCTGCCTACTGTGCATGCTAAACTTTCTGCCTCAGTTTCTTTCTAAAACCTACCCAGGAATCACTAATTGATATTTTATGGTGAAATCAGATTTGCCTTGGTTTACAATGTAGGAAAAACTGTGATTAGACTGTAGTTTTCAGAAGTATGCATAGTAAAGAAGGGATTTTATCTAGCATAATATAATGAGTAGATAACAAGACTTTAGTAAACATAAACCTATAGAATGGTCAAATGGTTTGGTTGACAGGACCTTCAAGGCTCATTTAGTCCAACCCTGCTGCTATAGGCAGAGGCATCTTTCATTAGAGTGGGTTGCTCAAAGCACCATCTAACTTACCCTTGAACACTTCTGGTGGTGGGGCATCCAGAACATCCCTAGACAACCATTCCAGTGTCTGAACAACTTCATTGTAATGATATTCTTCCTTATATCCACTCTAAATTAAGTGTCTTAAAAATTGATGTGAGAAATCTCCTTTCTAAGTATATACAGATATTCTAAATTCTAGCATCTAATCAAATTGTGTTATATATGTATATAATAGGTCATATGTAAAGATTTGAATGGAAGCAATTGTAAAGTCCAAAGTGCTTTCAGAAATGTGAGAGGTGTACCCCTTTGTAGCTCATACAGTTTTAATTCTGGTACCTGGGCATAGCAGGTGTGTTTCCTTTTGGTGCCTGCAGAACTGTAAACTGGACAAGAAGTAAAGAGCAGGTGCACAACTGTCTTTTTGACTGTGAATTTCTCACTAGAGGAAAAGTACTTTGGAACATAGAACTATATCATAGAACCTGATAGAGTATAATCTGCGTAAGTTCTTTTTTGTTTGGGATGCTTCTCCATTTTGAGATTGTAAACTCACTAAAATATTTCTCCTTTATATATACCTTTATATTATTTTTGTTTTATGCCCTCTCTTTAATATGTTTCTCATGGCAGTATTTAAACCTAGTTTTAGACTATACTTACTTCAAAAAAAAATGCAACTTTTGAATAGTCAGAGTAGGTTTTTGGGCAGCATCATTTGTCTCTTTGGCAGTGTAGATTCAATGATTTCTTGCAGTACTAAAGGTAGTAGAGATTAACTGCTTTCACAAAGAAAAATACTTAGTAGATAATAGATTTTTTTACTGGAAGTAAATCTTCAGTTACATTAGTGTTGCCTTTATGAGTAATCTTTTGGTTGTTGTGAAAGCTAGTGATTTTACTTTTGAGAAATGGAAATAATTTGGGATTTGTAGATAAATTATTTAAATATCTATCTGATAAATATAAAAAATGTGCTGAGAATTAATTTGTACTTAAATGAACATGAAGAAACAATCATTCATGGAACTTTAACGGGAATCAATCCAACACCCATTAATATGGATTACAGATGCAGAAATCAAATTTATATTTTCACAATAATTTGAAGAATATTTTGAAGAATGCCCAAATAAAGTTGAATTAGAGTGAATTTACTATTTAAGCTTTAAAAAAAAAAAAGTGGTGTTTTTTTTTTTTTGGGATTGTCATTTTAGTTTCTCTTAGACATCATAATATTTTTAATAGATTTTTTAAGATAAGATGGTGCTCATGAAATGGAAATCTGCTCTCTTCTGCCCTCAGTCTTTCAGAAAATGGCTAGAATAGTGGTAGATTTAAGTTCTAAGCATTCACTCAGTATGAACCTAACATTATACACTTAAGTAAAGAATTTAAGACAAAAGCACTATGGAATAGCATATGTACTCTTCCTCCTTGGAAAGCTGAATTTTGTCATGTTTTTAGATTTAAATGCTCATGTTACCCATAATTTCTTTGGTTTTTCTTCAGATTGCTGTTTTCTACAAACAAGAGGGAGCTGTTTATAAACGCAGATGTTTCTCAAGAGATAAAGACAAAATAAAGGAATAAAGCAGACTCAGAATTAACTTTGCACTTCCTCCTAGTGGAGTGGCAGTTAGAAGTGTCAGAATTCTGTTGTATACATTTCCTATAATGCATTGGTCTCTTAGTAATATTACTTTTACTGCCGCAGTAAATATACCTGTGGCAATTAATGGACCACCAGAGATGATCTGAGTTTTCACCAGGATCATTAGTCACTGAAATAAGATTCTAATGACTCCCTTTTATATGAATGAGCAAAAATTGCCACAGCAAATCCGTATCTAGTTATTAATAATAAGAATCAAATCCTAAACTGTTTTAACTCAAAAAAGTCTGAGAAAGGTTTGGTTTTGGAAGCATTAAAATAAATTCTCACAGAGGAGTTATTTTCTTCTCACTGGGAACATTTTAGGTAAAATCAAAGTGTCCTATATTAAAAATACTTGGAAATGCATATGAAAGTGTTTTAATCATCTTGGGGAAGAAGATGCTTTCTGTAATTAAAATACCAACAGACAAGGGTCCCTACACATTTGTCCATCCTAAAGCTGAAAACACAGCCTGTATTTTATAAATGTTTATTATACTAAAAGCTAATTCTGTTTTATGACTATATTGAGATGACATAACTCTTGGTGGAAGTCCAGACAGAGAATTGCCTGTAGTGGTAGAAACACTGAGTAGTGTGTATTTGTCACTATATATATTCACAGCTTGAATTTTGCATGAACTGAACTTTCTTTGCCCTACAGCAAGTTTTAGATTTTATGAACCATTGTACTTCTAGTAACACGTAAATGTGCTTCAAATTCCAAAAATAACACAGAAAATGACCGTATTTCTTATGTTCCACTAAGACCATTATGAGTTGGCACTGAAATAATACAATCGCTGTACTTGTTTTGCTGCCAGTGGTGTGACCCTGGCTGCTTGATTGATTTTACTTCATTTCATTGTTACAACTGTATAAGTAGGACCTTGAGCATTAACTGTAAGAAAAACTTGTTTCTTATGGATTTATGTCTTTTAAGTATGTGAGGCAGTAACATTTGTCAGTGAATTTTTATGACAGACTTAAGGCATCTCTCCTGTGAAGTCGAGACTGATGAGCCAGCCATTGCCTCAGTGATGCCAGACTTCTCTTATTTGCTCTTTTTATCTAGGACTTTCATATGTAAGAAATCTCTCTCCTAATATCACCTCTGGAAGAAAGTGGAGTCCTCTTTTCAAACACATGTCCTTTCACTGCTGTTGGTCTTTCTCTTTTCAATTCAAGTCTTGATGGCTGATCATGTAAGAGCTAATGCTGAGTGTTTATACATATCTTTTCTTTTTGCTTTTTTTGGGTGTGCTTTAAATAATTATGGTAAATATTTTTATGTTATATACAAAGCCATTAAAAATTTCTTTCCTCTGTCTACATTGATAGGTATTTCTTGAGTATTGCTATTACAGTTGGAAGAGAGAAATGGTGGAGGAGTGCAGAGATTGATTGTTTAGATGTTGAATGTGTGCACTGTGAAACTATTTCGGTTTTTCGCACCAAAGAAACTGAAACAGTAAAATTACTAACAGTAAATAAACTGAAACATTAAGCCTTAGAAGAATAGAAACACATTACGATTGGTTCAATAAGAAATTGTTGCAGGTGTTTTCAATACTTTTCCACATACTAAGATCTGTTCTAGTCTGTTCTGACTTGAAAACATAATTTTTATTTCCTAATAGCAACCAGACATTTAGTGTTAGTATTGCTTTATATCTTTACTCAGTCTTGCAAATTACCTAATACCTACTCAGAGATGATAAATATCAGTATCATATACTGACTGTAGTTTTGTTCTTTAGCAAATATGATGTAACTGATAGTAAGAGGACACCTCATAGCAGCTGTCCAGTACTTCATGGGAGCTCACAAGGGAGCCAGAGAAAGACTCTTCATCAGGAACTGTACTGATAGGACAAACAGTAATAGATTTAAACTGAAAGAAGGGAAATTTATGTTACATCTAGAGAAGAAATCCTTTAGTGATGGTGAGGGACTGGAATAGGTTGCCCAGAGAAGTTGTGGATGTTTTTAAGCTAGATTGGATGGGTCTTTAAGAAACCTGGTCCAGTGAGAAGTGCCCCTGATACTTTCCCCAGAAATATCCCCCCAGTAGGGGTTGGAACTAGATTATCTTGAATGTCCTTTCCAACCCAAAACATTCTGTGATCCGGTAAATGTGCTGTAATTGTTCACCTATGATACATATACTGAGGAATAAGATTTTTTTACAGGCTATTAATCACTAGAAGTACACATTTAACATTTCAAAAAGTTAGAAATGAGAGTTAAATACCATTTCTGCGCATAGAAGTAAATTCTATACCTTCTGTTTCTGTTTACTACTTAATTTATAACATTTCATATAGCAGTTAATGGTCAGAAGGGCCATACTTTCCTTTACAATTTGGGGGTTATCTATTAATGGAAATACCACCCACTCGCAACCCAGAACCAGAACATACAAAAATTAATTAGTGATATTTTTTTTTTCACTTGATTTATGGGGTTGTCACCCTAGGACAGAGGTTTACTGTTTAATCCCCATTGGTTATGAAACTGTTTTCTTCAATACCCATAACATGTGCTATCCAGCTTCCTTGCTTGCTGTGAACTTATAGCCCCCTTCAGTATGTGATTGATGAATATGAAATTGAATCACAGAGCACAAAAAAGTGGCATAGACATGACTATGCAGACATAATTTATAGGTGTAGTCTCAAAAATCTGTCTGAAATTGGAGTTTTCAGAAATTGACTTTGAAAAGATCTTGACTGCTTTCTGGAATGCCATGGTTTGAAGAAAGCTGCCTTTGCAAGATCACATTTTTTATGTTCAGAGAGGAATAGTGTATATGTATAACCTCTCAACCATTTGATCACTAAACTATATAACTTTGTCCTAAAGAACCTGACAGTAGCTGAAAACAGAGAGAAGTAAAGGCTGGAAAATTGTAAAAATATTGCTGGTTTTTGATGTATACCTATTTTAAGACCTAAAATGTGCAGTAAAAAACATTTTGAACACAATAATAATTTATTTGTAGGAATTCATCTATATGTTAAAGGTATATTAGTATTTGGGTCCATTTTTTGTGAAATTAAGCTGAATGTATATTTTCAGTTTTTACTCTATTTTTGACGGACATATTTTTAAAAACCAGAGCTGATATTTGACAGAATAATTTGAACAAATAAGCTTAAAGACTGGTGGATTTCTGGATAGTGATAAAAAATATTGAGACCTGAGTAAGATAGAACTCCATGTTAACCATAGTTTCTAAGCTTTTTTCTTTTTTTTTTTCCTAAATTAACTTCTGTATTACTCTGGTTTCTGTACCTTATAACATGGTTTATGGCTGTGTATAACGTCTAGATATGTACTCGGTTCTTTAGGCACAAGTCTGTCAATGTCAATAAGACCTGAATTTTAATGATATTTTCTTTGTAGACGTTTATAAATCACCCTGTGATTGTTTTTCATTTTTGCTATAGGCTGTGAAACTAAGCCAGTATTTAATTTATTAATTTTCCAAAGACTTTAAAAATTATTTTTGCTGCGGCCATAAATAATATATTATTCAAATATAATTTTACCTGGAAGAAATGGGAAGCAAGAAGAAGAAAAGAGTGATTGGCTGCTGCTTTTATGAGAGTAGAGATAGGTTTTTACTTGGAATATGTATTATTCATGTGTGGAATTCTCATTTGTTCAGTTCATTATAGAAATTAAATTAGAAATTACTAATAGAAGTCAGCTATCCTCTATAGACACAACCTCCCTAAAGACAGTGCACAAAGCTGTTATTCAAATCTATGAATAATTATGTCTAAGTGCAGAGTGGATATCTAACAGAATCATAGAATGAAGGCTTTTTTTTAATAGGCTGGTAGTTTTTTCTTTGCAGATTGAGTTTTGAAAAATTAAGTAGATAGTTTAAGCTCTGCACTCGATGTCCTCTTCAAAAGACTAAAGTTTTAATTTAATGGATTCCTATGGAATATCTTTTAATCTAGCATAAAATATTATTTGCCTTGTTTCAACAAAGGAAAGTACAACCCCCTCTGTTGGTCCAGAGTTCTGTATTATTAAATGATTTATCTATTTACCTTTCTCGATGTATTTTTAGATATCTATCTGGTGGAGATGTAGATACACCTTCAAAGGCTAATACTGTTCAGAGAAGAGCAAATATTTTCTTCTAGTATCTAAAAATATAAATATATAAAAAAAATCTTTTAGTGTATAATCAGAAAAGTTTACCCACTAATTTGAACATTGTTAACAGGAGAGTTAAATTTGGTGTTGTCTGGGATTGTTTTATTAAGAATTTCAGTAAAAAAAAAAAATAAATTGTAAAACCCAAATTTGGAATAATATTTTTCCTTCTGATATATGAAAAGCAATTAGTACTAAGAAAGTAGAAATCTTTTACAGACAAATTTGCAATTGAGCATTAGAATTTTAATTTTTTCCTGTGTCCCATTCTGATTAGGTTTAATGAATGCTGGGGGAAAAAAGAAAATAAAAGAAAAAAAAAGAAAAATAAGTGTACACTATCTGTATAACTTTTAATTTTTAAAATATTGCTTTTCTTATTCTGCTTTACTCAGATGTAACTATTTTACTTTGAGCCATTAAGGACAGGGATATGACTCAAGACAATCAGCACAGCTTCACCAAGGGTATGTCCTGCCTGACCAACCTAGTGGCCTTCTACAATGGAGTAAATGCTTCAGTGGACATGGGAAGGGCTACAAATGTCATCTGTCTGGGCTTCTACAATGCCTTTGACACAGCCCCTCACAACATCCTTCTCTTTAAATTGGTAAGAGATGGATTTCATGGGTGGATGATTTGGTGGATAAAGAGTTGATAGGATAGTCACATCCACAGGATAAAGGTCAATGACTCAGAGCTTCCGTGGACATCAATGGCAAATAATGTCCTCAGCACATCTGCAGATGACACTAAACTGAGTGGTGCAGTTGACACACCTGAAGGACCTGTTGCCATCCAGAGGGACCTGGACAAGCTCAAGAAGTGGGCTCATGGGAACCTCATAGGGTTTAACAAGACCAAGTGCAAGGTGCTGCACCTGGGTGTGGGCAGCTGCAATCAACACAGGCTGGGGGATGAAGGGATTGAGAGCAGCCCTGTCGAGAAGCACTTGGGGTGCTGGTGGAGGCTAGAGATGAGATGGCAACAGAATCATTAAGGATGGAAAAATCCTCCAAGGTACAGTCTAACCTTTGACTAAACACCACCATGCCAACTAAATCCTAGCACTAAGTGCCATGTCCAGTCATTTCTTGAACACTTCCAGGCATGGTGACTCCACCACCTCCCTGGGCAGCTCATTCTAATGCTTAAAACATCCTTTCAGTGATGAAATTCCTCCTGATGTCTCACCTGAACTCACCCAGCAGAGCTTGAGGTCATTTCCTCTGGTCACTGGTTGCCTAGGTAAAGAGGCCACAGCCATCTGGCTACAACTTATTTTCAGGTAGTTGTAGAAGTCTACCCCAGCCTCCTTTTCTTCACACTAAACAGCCCCAGCTCCTTCAGCCACTCCTCATAGGACTTACTCTCTAGAATTTTCACCAGTTTCATCATCTGGACATGCTCCAACACCTCAATTTCTTTTTTGAGGTGAGAAGCCCAGAATTGAATGCAGTATGTGTCCAATTTGCAGTATGGTCTCACAGGTGACAAGTACAGGGAGACAATCTCTACCCTGCTTCTGCTGGCACAGTATGCTGTTTGCCTTCTTGGCCGCCTGGGCACACACTCGCTCACGTTCAGCAGCTGTTGACCAGCAAAACCACATCCTTTTCCAATGGACAGCCTTCCAGTCACTGCTCCCACAGTCTGAGTTGTTGCATGGGGCTGCGGTGACTGAAGTGTGGGATCCAGCACCTTGCCTTTTTGAACTTCATTCAGCATACCTCATCCCATTGATCCAAGCAATCCAGATCAAATGTGTGCTCATAGCCCAGAAAACCAATAGGATCCCGAGCTGCATCACAAGAATTGTGACCAACAGGTTGATGGAGGTGACTTTCCCTCTCTATGCTTCTTTTCTGAGACCCCATATAGAGTTCTAGGGTCTAGTTCTGGTATCCCCAGAACTGGAAGGACATCAACCTGCTGGACCAAGTCCAGAGGATGACCACAGAGATGATCAGAGGAAAAAAACCCCTCTCCTATAAGGAAAGGCTGAGAGAATTGTGACTATTCAACATTGAGAAGAGAAGGCTCCAAGGTGACCTTCAAGCAGACTTTCAGTACCTGAAAGATACTGAAGGGAGCCTACAAGAAAGCTGGAGGGGGACTTTTCACAAGGGCATGTAGTGATAGGACAAGGAAAAGTGGCTTCAGACTGAAAGGAGAGTAGGTTTAGATTATATATTAGCAAGAAATTCTTTACAAACACAGGAGCAGTTTGCCCAGAATAGGGGATAGTTTGCCCAGAGAAGTTGTGGATGCCCAGAGAAGTTAAGCCTTCCCTGGAAATGCTCAAGACCAGGTTGCATGGGGCATTGAGAAAACTGGTCTAGTGGAAGGTGTCCTGTCCATGGCGGGGGGTTTTGGAAATAGAGTATTTTTAAGGTCTCTTCCAACCCAAATAATTTTGTGATTCTATGAAGCAAGGAATCTCTTTAATTATTACAGCACTTTTTTACTCCATGGGAAGATTAAAGGAATAACTTTTGTATGCTGAATAACACCTCATGATGACAATGTCCAAAGAAGACATCCAGTCCTCATTAAATATAGTTCTACTTGGCTGCTCTGTATTTTTAGTAGAAAATGAAGAACAACTGTGTGAAATAAACTGTTGTCTGGCTTTGCAGCAATATGCCAGTGATAATCCAGAAGTTTAGTGAAAAATTATGAACAGTAATGGCTTTTGTAAGTAATGCTTTTTATTTTTAGGATTTTAAAACAACTAGCTGAATCATGTCCTCCTGAATTGCTTGGAGCCATGTCATTGATTGGAACATACAAATAAGGAATGAAGTATGGCAGCATAGAGTATGAACATCTGTAATTGCTTGTGTAGACAGCATAAGAATCACAGGTGGTTTATGGTGATGACTATAGAGAAGACCAGAGGATTTTAACTGGAAAAATTGACACAGGCACTGAAGGTAATAAATAATATACAGGAATTTGCAGAACTTTTTTGAATATCAGGTTTAAGGAGAACTTATAATTAAGCAAATATTAATTATTTTTTGTGTTTTAAGCCCAGTTAGGTTTTGACTTGCAACTTGATGTCCTCCTCATTTTTTTTTCCCTCCACTGAAAGAAGAAAAAGGTGAAATTGCAAGATCTAGAAAATGTTAGTTGTTTCTGTTCAGAATCTTATAATACTAAATTATTTTTTTCTTATTTTGCTTTATCTTTTATTTTTCTTCCTCTACTTTGAAGACAGTTTCCAGAGAAGACCAGGATAACTATGTCAACCATTTGGAAACCAAACTTTGGGTTTATGCTTTTAGAAGGCTAGTCTAATAACTTATTTTTTCATTCACAACTAGATATCTAGTAATTTTTTTCCTAATTTATTATTCTCCAATAGACTTCCCATCTGCCAGTCAAAGGAAAATGTGAGCTTTCTCTATATTCTGGTTAAATGGAGGCAAAGTTTTCAAAAGGAATGAGTTATCTCTTTATAAATGAGTGTCCGAGGCCTGCTGAGGAGGAGAAGTCTGCAGCCTTTAGATGCCTGTGTTATGGATGTTCAATACTTTCTCAAATATTTAAAAAAGCAAGAGATTTTATTTTGCACTGAGCAGTTGCTACTGACTAGCTGAATTAGAGTGCTGGCTAAGATGAATTTTGTTCTGAAATGTCCTGTGTATTGGATATGGAGTTACATGAGGTATGTGGATTGCACTCAGAGGTCTGGGTTCCTAAAGGTTTAATATAAAAATACTGAGTATTAGAATACAGATATTTTTCATGGTTTTAAAATTAGAGAAATTCAGCAAGTTGGATGACCTGAGAGAAGTATTTCAGAGGATAAAATGAATTAGTCAAGTGTCACATCTGGAAAATTGAGTCTATTCATTTCAAGAAGTGTAAAAACTCAGTTTCAACTTCTAGGAACTGATGAAAATAAAAATGGAAGAAGGCAACTGTATTAAAGAAATCTTACCTAATAACTCAAACATAATAGGCTGTGTATAAGCTTGAAAGGACTATTCTTTCTGTATGATGCTCTAGCTTATTTTGTCAATACTATTAATGAATTATATTTCAAAAAATCAGTGTGATTTCACAGAATAGAGCAGTTCAGGTGGTTGCTTGCTGCAGGACAACTTCTAGTATTATCACAGTGAATTTTCAATCCATGTTTAGAATATATAGCAAAGACAGAAGAAATAAGGTCTTTACTCTTGAGTCCTCACAGTAAAGTGCAAATTTGAGCAGCACTGAAGGAAAGATAAAATCTGAAGTTAATTAAATTCTATTTTTCTTTTTTTATAATTCAGCAAAGTGAGAGAAGAATTCTCTCAGGGAGTGCAGCTATGATTTCTGCCCTGAGTTTCAATAGAAAAATTTCAATTTCTTTTTTTCCTCTTAGTTAGGATTGCCATTAGACAATGGAAACATTTTGCTAGGTGAAATATTCAGATAAATTAAATGTCTAGAGACAGAAATATACAGATCTAAAAATTATTTAGGATCTTCATTTAAGTTTTCATGTAAAAAGCTTGCAAAGATAGTTGAAAAGTGAATGTGAGTAGAGAATTTGCAACATGTGCTAAATACTCTAGAATAATTTCTCCATTGTCTCCCATCTCTTCAACTTGCAACTTTCTGAACACCAGGCCTGTGTGACTAGATATTTACAGGGTCCAAGAGACAGTTTTCTGGGAGTTTAGTCCTCAGGTGGATAGTTAGTGACCTTGGTTTGTAATTCGTAGTGGAATTGGAATGCATTTTAAAAATGGTTCTTTTTTTGACAACCCTTTATTAGCAGCCAGCAATTAAATGTATTAAGAGCCCTTGTTGTTCACACTCTTTTAACCACAGAACACTAAGGGATGTATATGTTATAATTACAATTATCCATTCTCCTTATTGTCCTGCTGAGGAATGCAACTGTAATTCTGGCAGGCAGACTACACAGTTGGCTTGCTGTCCTTGGACTGCAGATGTCTAATTGCAGGCAACCATTTCATTTCAAATGGCTCATTAAAACAAAAGACATTTAGCATTGCTAACATGAATCTGCATCTATGATTATGCATTTAATTAGAAAAGTGCAAGCTTTTTCCCTTTGTAATCTGGATTTACCAAATTTCTTCTATGTAATCTGTTTTGGAAGAGCTTCAAATTTACTTTTTTTTAAATCTTTTTTGTGCAGTGGTTAATATCTGTGCTGTTCATATGTGAAGTTGATAAGATAGAAAAACCACATTGGAGACTTTTCACAAGTGTTGCATGTTTGTGTTGCAGTTAGAAATTTCCTTAATCTGAAAATTATTTTTTCTGCCACTTTATTTGTACCTGCAGCTGAAATAAGTTTAGGAACACAAGCATTTCTAATGCATCCACCCTGAGGAGCTACTAGTAAAGTAGCAAGATTAGATTAACCCTTCTGATAATTTCTTTTTTCTTTTAATACTATTGTAAGAAAGGTTTCCAGTATAAATAGAAATTATAGTCTCTGTGAGTGCTTTTTGTTTTGTTGAGCTCTGCATCTTATTTATTGTGCATTTGTGTGTGTATTGATATCACGATTTTTGCTCAGTGTAGCTTGAACCCTTTTAAATTGCATTATTGATAAGAGTTCCTTACTTCTCTGTACATTTCACATTTTACTCTTGTAATCCTTTGTGATTAACTATTTTAGTAGCTTAGTTTTTTCAGTAAGTAAAAGTAATCGGGAAGAGAGCTGGGTGGGATGCTGTTGAGGTTGGACAGAGAAATGCATTTCCTCTGCAAGCAGAGATAATGGACTCTCATTCTCCATACTCCCCTTCCAGAATAGCTTTTTCTCTTGCACTTGACCTTTGTGCATCTTAATCAGTTGTTTCAAAGATCTCTAGCACCACACTACTACTGTACAGTATCCATTTCCTGAGGCACTTGCCTGTCACTAGAGGGTTTCTGTGTGACCTTAGTGACCACTAAGTCCCTTCAAGATAAGGGTTAAGAAGTTGAGTTTAAATAAACGTGTGGAAGAATGTCCAAGGAAACAAACCTCTGTACAGGTGTTAATTTCAAAATATTGCTAAAATTTGTCAATAAACCACAGTACAGTGCTTTGAATTACAGGATGGAACAATCTGAACTGCTGATCCTTCAAAACAAGGGAGGTCAGCACACCAAAATACGTTTTGGAAATGTGTAAAACTTCCTGCAATCATACTTTGATTCGGTGCAAGGAATGTTTATGAGTTTATGGCTGATGAGGCAGTCAATGTGCATGCTAAAACTGTTAAATACTACCTGCTGTCTAACTCCTATTAAAAATGAAAATGGTTATAAGCAAAGATAGGCTGGTCTCAAAGGGCTTTGCATCTTCAGCTTTAGAAGTCTAATTAGTTTCCACATTTCTTAAGGTATACCCTGCATCTTCTTTTTGTTTTGCATAATCTTGAACTAAACAGAAAAAAGCAAAGTTTTGAGACAAAAATATTTTGCTTCTGCTTGAATTAGAGTAATAATCACAAGTGTGTCTGGTCTGTTACAATTAACATAAGATGTTTTATTTATTTTCCAAGTACTTCAGATAAATGCGACATGTGGGACATCTATTCCCTTTCCCACCTCTCACAGTAAAAAATGAATGGGATTAAGAAACCTAGAATTTTGTACAGCCACTCTGTTTGCAATACTATCTTTGTGATATTTTTGATCTGTTGCTTCTTATTTGTACGTCTGAAATCACCCTTTAGATAAAGAAACAACATGTTTTCAATCCCTTTAGAAACAGAATTGTTGCAGCTTGCCTGGAGAGCCATTTGCTTAGCAGAGACAGGAATCCGTATTTGTGGATCACCACAGGTGTGAAGCATCCTGTTTAACTTCTAAAATGAGTACAGTGCTATGCAATGAAAGAGTTTACTCCCTTGAACTTGGTTAGATTAGAGCTTATTATAATTATATAATGATATTAGATTTGTTTAATAGAAATTGCATAGTACAGTTTCCATTCAGATCTTGGGTTTTTATAGCACGAAGTACTTGAAATCTGTCAAGAGAGTTTTACTCACAGTATACAACATAAGCTATAGGTCTAGGCTTCCTCTAATCTCAGGATAACCAGATGGATCACAGTTTTTAATTCATGGCTCTCCTGGTAGTTTTTAGATGGCTGAAGGTATAGAAATGAATTCTATAACAATTTGTTCTGTAAAGCTACTGTTCACTGAGATGAAATTTTTAAAAAGCACTACACTCAGAAAATATTGATACGCAAAGCCATGTGTATTATAAACATCCAAATAATAGCTCTGAAAAGTTCATAAATGTGTATGTAAACAGATGTTTAGTCTCTAAGAAGTTTTGTCTTATATTTACTGCTCTCTAAGGATAATTTAGTGGCTCAGTTTCCTATTTTTTTCTTCTTAAGAATATAAACCAGTTTGAAAAGCAGTCTCTCTTGTGCCAGTCATGCACAAAATAAAGACTGGAGTCACAGCACATAGTCCCTTCTTTAGCAGCAGTGTTTAGGTAGTCTCTCATGTAGTTTGCATCTTGAAAGACACTTCCACTTCATATCTTTTCCCTAATGTTATCCTTTAAGAATAAAGAGAAGTGCACAACTGTCAGTTTTAGTGAGTTGGATTTGTTTGAGCAAGATAACAGTTCCCAGAGGAATGTGAGCATGTGGTGGAGTACTTTACATTCTTGTTTTTCTTCTCAGAGAGCTTTCTTGACTTGGCCTTGTTGCCGCTGTTTATTTCCCTGAGGATCATCTGTGAGAGGAACTGCATTTGTTTCTGAAGTAGAGAACTGCTTCCTGGTCTTGTTTTTCCCACCTTTCATTTTTCAAACAAACATCTACTTTCCAGATTCTTTCAGTTGTGTTAATACTATACAGTGCTTAATGGATTGTGGCAGACAGAGCGACTTTCTCAGAATTTTAATACATAGCTATTTATACAACAGTAGCTCATCCAAGGAGGATACAGTGATGATATTTTACTAGTATTTTAATCTGATAATTTTGTTCAGATTTTAACAAATTTAAATAATGCTAAATGCTCTTTTTTTTTTTTTTTTAATTTGTAGTGAAAAAATAATTAGTCACTTGCTTCTCAGATGTCAATGTATTTAAGCTTCATGGATTTAAAGAAAGAAATTACTGGATTTATTCTAGAGGCAATTTTTATCATTTCCAGGAAAAGATAATGGAGAAAACCATTTTGTGATTAAGAGCTACACATGGAAACACTGTCCAAGGCTTAAGCTAAAAATGTTGATGGAAAACATTTATAACTCTCTGCTCTACTTAGGAGCAGCCTCTCTTTATAAGACTGCAGCTAGAAGCAGGTTAATTAATGATATTACACATCCCTTTAATGTTGCTCTAATTTCTCTTCTGCAATACTATATATTTTCTGACTTTCGTTGATCCAGAAAATTCTGTCCTTTGTAAAGTGACATTAAAACAGAATGTGTCACTTTGCCTTGTTTCTGATGTATTGGTGTCTTGTGAAATTATATTCTTTTAATTAAAGTAACTCTATAATTATTCTGTGCCATGTTAAATAAAAAAAATCATATATAACTGCTTTATTATTAGCTACAAACAAAATGCCATCTCTCTCAGTAGAGCTACGAATGAAGAGGTTTTTAACCACTTTAGAATGGATGTAGATTTTAATATTCTTCATTAGTGTAGTTGCCAATTTATTTACTACAGATTGGTATTTTTTCCTTCTCCTTTTCCTAAAAAAGTGGAAGTGGCATAAATGGGATTACAAGATAGACATATGACTGAAATGGATTCATCTAATCTTTTAAACATTAGATTTTTCAGCTATTCATATTTTTGATTTTTTTTTTAATGGAAACTTCCTTTTTTTTTAATGAGACTGTTTACTTATGCAGGAATGTCTCCGATAAGGTAGATCTATTTACAGACCAAGAAACAATTAAACTTTTTGGGGGCTTCAAAATAATATTATGTTACCTGATTTTCAACTCTTTTTATACAGAAATACCTATGTTATTCTAAGAGAAAAAGTGGACTTCTGTCTGTTTCATTTCCCAATTCCCAGGCTTTTGCTGAGGGTCCTGAGAGCAGTCATTTCACTCATTTGCAATGTAGAGATTAACAGGGTTAACAGTTTTCTCTGGCAATGGGAAGCAAGGATTCTCAGGTAGAAGATGTGTTATTCTCTTTGAGTGTACAGACTAAACCTTTTTTCTTTAATTTCTGTTATGAGCTTGTCTTTTACAAATTTTAAGACTATTCTGAGTGACTTGCATTCTGTCTTGTTTGTTTCTACTGTTTACTATAGGGGAAATGTGACAGCACTCCAGAGCCTAAAGCACTTTTATTTTGGGTGTTAATGATATCCGTCAATACAACATCTTTATTTATTTACAAATATAATGTAAGTTCATTATTGCCACCACTATTTTCTGTTCTCTGACTTCCAGTTTTTGTCTTTGCATTTCTCTGTAAGTTATAGCAAGCTTGTGGTTTCACAGCATATCCTTACTGTCTATTGATTTAGAGATTCTTTAATTGAAAACTATTCAGCAAACATGCTTTTCAATTTATTGTTTTGCCCAACAAGGTTTAGACGCCAGAGGCTCATTTGCAGCAGTTGAAGGTTAAAGATTTAAACATAAAGCTGCATGTCATCTAGGTATACTACAGTTATATGCAGAATTTTCACTAAGGACTTGTCATACATCTTACATAGCCTGCAGGCTAAAAGTGTGTGCCTGTGCCTTTGTGTCTGCATGTGTAACCACAGGAGAGGAAAAGGCAAAAAAAAAAAAAATCAATGATCTCAAAATTAATTAAAACCAGGAAGACTTCCCCCTGCTGACAGGATATTTAGGATGAAAATAATTAAATGAACTATTGTGGCAAATTCAGTATCGATTGCTCATCAAGAGAAGCACCTTGAAGACTTAGATGAAGATTGATAACTGGTTTTTAACAGTTAGAGCCAAAGGCAACCATTCCTATCTTCAGCTCTTATGCATTTGTGCAGTCTGACAAATGACCTTCAACCCAACCCTCTATTGACCACTATAAAAAGCTATTATCGTCTATAAATAAATTGAATATACATGTTGCTTCCCCATTCTTCATATTTTTAGAGTTGAACATACTTTATTATTTTCATTTCCTCATACTTTATATGACTAGCCACCATCCTTTCAGGACAGAAAGGTTTTCTTTGTCTATTTCAAATCAGAGGTGGTTTTTTTTCTTAGAGCAAACATTCAGGATTTATACACTTGAATTAGAGACAGCGTAAAGATAAGACAAATATTTTCAGAATAATAACAAAAGAGAATAAACCTGAAGATGACACCAGATTTTCTCAAGTGATCACTGGAATTATGGCACAGCTACAATAGCAAGTGAAAAGGCCCATTGGAGGCAGCTTCATAACCCAAAGCTGTCGGTGCCAAAAACCTGACACTTCTTATTTCATACTCTTCTATTCCCAGCTACTTTGCTTCAGACTCTTGCTAGTCCATTTGTTTGGACAAAGCCAATTAGCAGATGGAGCACATAAAGCACAACCCTCAATCACATCTTTCAGTGAATTTTATTTTAAGAGAGCCTATGCGTTAAGAGACCTCTTCATGATGTGCACCAGAGCTCTGCTCTGTGGTGTCGCACATCAGGAGAGTCACTTCAAAAGCTTGCTGCTGTTCAAATGTAAAATCTGTGGCAAGTATTTCACAGTAATGAAGCCTTCAAAAATTATTGTGAGAACAAGTCTTAATGAGAGGGAAATGAGTGGGCAAGTGTTGTTTTTGTTTTGGTGACAGACTAAAGCAAAAATGGACATAGAAAAAGCCATATAGAGAAAGGGAAGTAATAAATAAATTAAAGATTTAGTACTTATTTAAAATATCAAAAAAGGCAAGAGGAAAACTCTCTCACATCATTTAGAAAGTCAGCAGTTCTATGGAAAACATAATAAGAAGTTATGAGAATTGAGAAGTGATTGAAAGATGATTCCTACCTTTGCTTTGGCAGTCTTGTCCTACTAATGGCTCTGATGTCAAATTTCATTGTTCCTGTGCCAGTGTTTTTAGTGAACTACAGATCTATGAGATTGAGGTTCTTGAGTTACTACGCTGTATGGATAGACTGGTTCTTTTCAGATATTTCAATATAAAGAACTTATGTAGAAATAATTCTCTGCAGACATAATTCTCTACATTGCTTTCTTTCTGACAAATTGGAAATAGCTGTATCTCCTTGGAAATGAAAGACTTTTTGTGATTTTTATAACTGGTTAATTTTTTGTTGCACTTTTAATTAAATATTAGATTAAAAACTGTAAAGAAATCAACTGATAATAACTTTGAGACTTTGAAATATCTACCTTTTGAGCTTTAGATTACTCAAATTTTCCCAATTTCATTAGAATAGGAGATGAAACAAACAATCACATTAAAATGAAGAAACTACTGTCTTGTAGATATCATTTGTATGCTGCCTGCTGCCTTGAGCTATTCGTGACCAGTCAGAAAGTTTTTTCCAAACAACCATGACATTTACTGCACTCTATGATATCCAGAATTTTTTAATCAAGGACAGAAGTTAACATCTTAGATTAACAGCTTCAGGAGAAACAATTTTACTTCTATGAATATGCATCATTCCACTGTCCATGAAAATTTTTATAGGAAATAGGAGATGAAGGAAATAAGGCGATTAAATTTTTAACCTGATTTGGTTTAGTTCTGTGTAGGATTCTTAGCAAAACAGCCTGTTTCAATAAGACCATAACATTAGGCATTTAGGTGATCCTTCATGATTTAAATTTTGTGACACAATATTTTGAGTTTCTTGCTATCCAGAGAGCACAAAAATATTATATTATTTCCTGTAAATTTTCCATGTGTGATCAATAATCTTTTCCATTTAGTTTTAGAGACAAGACTAAGTATTGTTTTATCTGTCAAAGGCTGTTTGGTTAGGAGAGTTGTTTGTGAGTATGAATGAGAAAACTAGGAATCCTTGTGATACAGAGGTTAAATACTTTTATATTTCCATGATTTTCTTTCTCTTCTCTCTTCTTTCCTGTTTCTTACAGTCTGCAATTTCAGACAAGGACAATGTTCTGAGAAACAAGATAAATAATATGAAAAATTTGTTTTTAAATCTTGCTTAAGCATAGTTAAAAGATACATGTACATTTCAGGAAAAATAAATTCTCACCAGATTACTCAGAGACATGGAAAGAAATTCTTAGAATTTCTGTATAAGCTTCAACACATTTTTATTTTTAAATGTAGATTTAGATGCAATGAAGTAATTTGACTGTTACCCTGATAGATGGAATCCTGATGGAGTATTGAAAAACCTGTCAGAATATTCAGTTTTTTCAATTCCTATTTTTGGTTTAGTAATTATGAAAATTATATACTATCAGTTGGCTTTATGATATAAATATCCTTTTGAAAGTGAACTGCGCTTAGAGAGAGTTCCAAAATTTTCAGGATGGATCAGTGTGTTAATTTGAATTCTGTGTATTGCTACAAATTTTATTAAATGTACCAAGTTTCAAGTATATATTAAAAAAAATGGCATCACTATGAAGACTGTAGTTGGTTCTTCTATTCACCAGAAGAACATCCATGTCTAACATGACAGCAATATCAGTTTGAGTTCTGATTAATAAGCTCATATTCCTTCTAGCACTGAACTACTACAAGTGAATTGTAAGTTTTGCATGGTTCACATACATTAGCTCCACACAACAGCTTTTCTTTATCTTACTTTGTTTATTTGTGTAGCCTTAATTTTAATTTGCTTTTTATTTCTGTGTGCTTTGTTATTCAAGGATATCTAAGTACCCAAAATTTCAAATACACTTTCATTGTTAAGGTGTCTCCCTTCATTAGCCATGGAGGATCCCATTAAAAGTTACTCAGCTTTTCCTGAACCACCATAATTTGAAGCTGTTCTTAAATTAGGTAAATTTTTGTGGGCTAATATATTAGAATAATAGTCAATGATAGCTGCTTTTATGAGGGCATTTTTAGGAGATAGCCCAGAAAAGAAGTGTCACAAATCAGAATGCAGCTTTTCAATCACTGAATAAATTGTCTTATTGTAAGCAGATTTTAATTGAAACAAAATGTGTCTAATGCGAATATGTCAATATATCTGCTCTGTGAAGCTGGAATTAACAAACTGTGAGAATCTGATTATTAGAACTAGTATCATAACATGATAAAAAGTTTTTTTTTCTGAAATAAATATTAATTAACAGACAACTTCATTGAAATGCAAAAGTAATTATGCAGTGAAAGGTAGCTGGTGGAGGCACAATGGCAAAAAAAAAAGAGTAATATTCCAAGATCAATTTGATTTTCTGTAGTCTATCTAGACTATCATCTGCATATAGCAGATAAGTTGATCAAAGATTTATGAAAACAACAATGAAGAATCTAAAAATAGATTCTCAAACAAAACAGGACAAAACCAAAAAAATACAAGCCTCTAAACAATCTCAAAGATGAAAAAATCTCCACATAAAATATCTACTTTTAAAATCTAAAAAAAGATTGATTTTCTAAGTCACAGGCCAACAGTGTGTCCTTTAATACCTTTTTCTTTAAGTATTATTGATTTTAAGGGGATGTTAGTTCTAAAGAAAAAAAAAATTACTTATTTAGAACAGAGCCATAAAAGAATTGTAGAAGACCGACATAAAGCAGAATTTTATTTTGAAATAAATGTGTATTCTTTCATGGGTTATATATGTTTTATACTGCTTAACAATTTGTTTTCTCCTGCAAACATGAACTTTGCAATGCTGTATATATAATCATCTTTTTTGCTGAAGATATTAAAGTCTGTATCATTAGTCCTTTCTAAAAGAAGAGAAATTTAAAGCAGAAGAAGGAAATTTATTATGAATACTCATAACTTTTTTGTTTTCATTCAAAATCATCAACATACATTTATTTTTGTCATTTTACCTACCAAATTTGAAGATGTGAAAGCACTGAAATCCTTAAACATTGTACCGTATTTACAGAATCCAAACCCAGAATATTTAAAGATTCATTCTTTAGAATGTGTGGAGTTTTATCTCAATTTTTGATCAGATTTACATTTAATCTAAATGTTATATTTGCTTTATGTGTCTCATTTCCATTGCCAGGTGGGCTTTCTTGTTGCACGTGGGTACAAAAGTATTCACGGTGTATGCTGAGTAGGATCTTTCTGTAATTAGTTATGAATTGCTCATGCAGAAGGACTTTTCATGTGGTGTGAGAAGTCTTGAGTGCTGAGCTAATACAATAACAGCAGTCAGGTCTTTATTGTGGATGTGGTTGGTGGAGTTGCAGTGATCACAATCATTGATTTTTTTGAACTTGAGAAAAGGTGAAAGGAAGCAGACTACCAAAGACCAAATACTGACCCATTGTTCCTTGTAATTAGGTTTCTGCTATCCATCCCTAAGGTATATAAGAGTGTGATTTTATTGCAAAAAAAAAAATAAAGCTGATAGCATAATTTCTAAAGTTCAGAAGAAAGGCTGAGAAAGTACTTCAGAATATCTATCACCTGGAAATGTGAAATGTTGCATTCGTTTTTAAGGGTATGTAGAAACTTATATATATATATATAGCTATAGAACTTAAAAATATTATAATATCCCCTTACTAATTGTATATTGTAAGCACATTCTGCAAAGGTTTATGCAGTCAGTTGACTTTTGCTATTGCAAGCCATACACTGAAAGTTTTATTCTTGAATTAGTAGAATTTATGACATGATGAGATGTCTAGAGGATCTTGTGAAATCACTGAAAATAGAATATGTAAAGAATACATTTCAAAAAACATAATTAGAAATCTAGTTTTTTGACGTCCCTATCCATCCCCTCCCTCCCACATCACCATTCTGTTTGTATTTATTCCATTGTTCCAGGTAAATGCAGACCACCATATAGGCTGAATCATTTATGGTGTGGTTGCAGAATGTGTCCCAGCTCAGGTGGTTTGAGTGGTCATACAGGGAAGTTTCCTCAATACTGCTTATTCTCTTAAATGAATTTTTCTCTCATTATTAGCCTTTAAACTCTTGCTTCACAAGAATGACAAGGTGTCCTTCTCAGAAAAAATAAATCAAAATTTTCCTATTCACTTCACGTTCTAAAATCTAACATTTTATTTGCTAAATCTAACATTTTATTTGCTAAAATGAAATTCTGGTCTTCATTCAAAGTCAAGCAGATGGGAGAAATACTGCTGCTGTTCTTAACTCAGGGAAAGGTGTATAAATTACTTGTTAAACAGATTTTCTTTGTCTATTTCTGACAAAATTTCATGTTGTCTGAAAGTTTCACCTGCAATAAGTTAAAATCAAGCTGCAATAAGCGGCTACCTACCTAACTCATTTTCATGTACTTCCAGGTTCTTAACACCTAAATATTCTATTAAATGACATTGCCATCTAACAATGTTCTGAGAGATAAAAAATCTTCTACCACTTCAAACTTTTACACCAAAAATACGTGTTTATTCTGTCAATAAAAGAATATATATATTCTTTCCTATATAATGACAATGTAATGACATGGAATGTGGAAATCATATCACTGTCATTTAGAATGCTTTTTCTATTCCTTTATTATCTTGGCATTTTGTAAAAATTTGTCATTGCCCATGTTCTGCTTTTTCTATTTCCCTTTGAATTGGACATCAAACTAGGAGGTATTGAGGCAAAAGAGGAAATAGTTTCTTTTCTTTTGCCTTTTTGTGTAAGAAAAAAATACATTTTAAAACATAAAATTACTTAACTAGATCACTTTTTCTAGATTAAGAAAAAATGTAAAGACTTTTAGTTAGTGTAAAGTCTTTTTTGATAATATATGAAATAAATAATTTGCTTTGTTTAGATGTTAAGTATTTTGGTGATGAGGAAAATAATTTGCATCTGTTTTGTCTCTGCTTAAAATCACACACATATCTCTGTCAACCAACCCCCTGTTAAAATTCATTACACCACTAAATGTTAAAAAAATAATTTAAGCAGCTACATATTATTTAAAATACTAGAGTAATTTGAAAAGAAAAGCTAACTGATTTCTTTAAAAGATAGATAAACATTGTTTATAGCTTACGGGTGCTCATATCTTGTTCCCTATAGGAATGTGTTTTTGGGGGTGAAAGAAACCATATCTGTACTCTTTCCTTAATTACACCCCAGAGTGGAGTTAGGAATGTGTCAAGAAGTAAGAAAACATGAGCACTAATAAGCATACAATGCAATTTAACAGTTCATAAAACAGTAAAATTTAATCCCAGACTGAGAGATTTATTAAATCTCACTTAGCAAAATGGTTTTGTGGGATGTGTTAGCAAGTGAGAATTAAGTGAAATGATTTCAGGGGCAATAGATTTTATTAGCTGAGGAGGGGAGGAACTAGTTTTGCAAGCCATTTCTTCTTAATTTCATTCACTTGTTATAATTGCCTTGAATGTGGGAGAGCTTTCTGTGAGTACTAGTTGTATGTTTGGAATTTGTGTGCATAATGCTGCATTTGTCAGGCATCATCTAACTGAAATGTCTTTTGTTGATGGACTTGGGCAGAAGTTCTTCTAATGGTTGTTAAAGATATTTAAATCTAATACAACTTAAGCCTCTATCAGCAAAATAAACTGACTCCTATTAGGTTTATAAGGGCCTTTTTGCTTGTTTGGTAATATTTTTTATCCATGCTTTGTTTCTGTGTTCTTTAGCGCACCTGGGAAAGACAAAGAAAAAATTCTTTCTTCAATATTAATCTCTTGTTCTGGATCTTCTTGAGAAATCTCTCTGTAGGGTAGATTTGAAAATAGAGTTTGATCTGATCAAGAATATGTAGTGAATTAATGTCCTGGGTTGATGCTAAATTATATCCCCATTCGTCTGTTAAGCTCAGAAATAAGTGTTGTACCTTTAAAAACT
>JAWWMU010000153.1:71126348-71144064 GCA_035048155.1 Cinnycerthia olivascens | reverse complement strand
CCCTCCCCTCCCCTCCCCTCCCCTCCCCTTCCCAAATCTCTCTCTCCAGACTCTCCCTACTGATTTCCCTTTCCATTGAATCCCTCTCCCTTGTACCTATTAATCTCTTTCCATGCCCTTTCTCTCTATTTTCTTTTTCCTTCAGGAGCATTTTTACATCTTTATCCTTATCTGGTATGTTTTCAATGTTCTTCCCAAACCATCTTGTCAGACACCTCTGTCTGTGTTGTAAGAGTTCCTGAAGAGTTTTTTTTTCTTCTATACGTCCTCTGCCTTGTGAGATGAGAAATGGTGGGGTGATGAGAATTCTGTGCACCATAATATGTATGTCATGTTTCCATACTGTTATTATTTCTTCTAACCCCTTTCCAAATAAGGGGGAAGTATTTCTTTTGTCAAGGACAACAGTTTTAACTCAACAATTTCAGCTGTAATCCATGAAGAGAAAACTATTGATGGAAGGGGAAAAAAAAGATTTATTGTGAAGAATTACTAGAATACATGGTTTTTTAACTTAGATATTTTACAGATATGTTCTAGATAAATTACCTGGTTAGTATAACCAGTGTAACTGGGAAATGACCTAAATAATGTGTTACAAGTTCAATGACTGCTGAAGTCAATGACAACAGAATAGTTCCTCACTGATTTAAAAAAATGCTATGTGCGATCCAAGATTTTACACAAAATACTTGCTCCTGAAACTCTTGAATGAGAGGTGATAATCAGGCATCAGTCAATATGAAGTATGTTTCCAAATAAAACTTCATGTCTGCCAAAAATGAGAGCTCCTTGTAAGATGAAAATGACAAAATTAAGAGATGATTGGAGTGCTGCTAATATAATACACCACAAAATTTTATTACAGTCACTTTGGACAGACTGAAACTATTCATGATTAAGCACAGTGAAAATCCAAAACTGTGACACTCCAGCATAATAAATTATGATTTAAATTGCAGTCAATCAGTCTTTACACTGAGGCTACATTGTGAGGAAAATTACTTTATACTTCAAGGAGATAACAAATACCTGAATTTAATACCACTTTTGATATGAAAATCTGTCACTAAGAACCACATATCCTGAATAAGAGATTTTACAACTGGCTCGAAGCCTTGCTCAGAAACCTTCACATAGGATGAACATAAATGACACGAAATTAGTTATACTTCATTGTCCAGCATATCTATGTAAGATCTTGTTTTATTTTGTATCTTTAATAATGATATGGGGGAAAAAAAATAAAAAATAGCATAAGCAACAGGTTTTGTAAGAGAGGAAAAAAACCAAAAGACATAGTAAATCTGTGGGATCCAGAAGTATGGAAGTATTGTTATTAATGTTATATTTGGCAAAGAAGGTATGAATATTAATATTACTGAAGAAAGCAAAATTTGAAAAATGGGAAATACAGAAATATGAAGAAACATTATTCCTATTGGAGTATAATTATTTCCTTGATGTAATGACCACTACTACTAACTTCTCCACAAATGTAAATAAAGAAGTTATGGGTGGATTTGACAACTCTTTTAGAGGAGAACACAGCTCTGTTTCTGGTTGCTTAGTCAGTAGGAAGGTAGCACTGCAGAAAGGCAATGATCCTTCCTAATACAATGCTTGTGGCACTTCACTGTGAGTCATATTCACAGTTTTGATTGTCTCAGAGCAAAAATAATGTTAATTTTCTCAGGAGAACTTTGAAGAAAAATAAAAAAGAATAATAGTTGAAAGTATACTTTTCTATTCATGAAGATAAAGCACTTTTCAAACATGCTGAAGTAAGAAAGCTACTGAATTTTTGTGACTTAGCATCTCATGAGACTGAATCTCAGTAAAGTGGTCTGGAGAATATGGAAACTCAGCAAATTTTAAGTTTCACATGTGTACAGTGCTTCTTTTTTGGTGGGGGATGGTGAAATATTATGATGGTTTTGGCTAGGACAGAGTTAAATTCCTTCATATAAGCTTGTATGGGGCCATGATTTGGATTTGAGCTGAAAACAACATTGATAACACAGAAATGTTTCAGGAATTGCTAAGCAGTTCTTATACAGAGTCAAGGCCTCCTTAACTTGTGCAGCTATAAAGTGATTCTGGGTGGGGGTGTCGAGCTGGGTGAGAATATCTGATCTTGAGGGACTACAGTAACCTGATAGTTACCTGCAAGTCAAATGGGTGGAAGCTTGGATGCAAGTTTTTAACCATTCACAAAAATTTGGGATGTTGTATTCCATGTCCTTGAGGACCACCACAATTACCATGTCACAGGATACTCTGTGATATTCAGTGATGAATGTAGCTGTTGGACTTGTTTCAACTTAGACAAGCTGATTCTTGCCTAAGCTAATTATTTCTATAATTTTTCTTTGTCTCACTGGGAAGCTTGTGTGCATGGATTTGGTACTTAGGATAATAAGTGTTAAAATATTCAGGTTGGCGTGGTTGCTTCAGAATAGTTTAGCCACTTAGGGGTATTGGAAAGATTAATAGAAGATTGAGAGCTTGACAATATTGTCAATATTTGCAATATATTTTTTGTGTGAACATTCTCTCTAAAATGTATATAGGAATACCTGTTTCACTTTTTAGGAAAATTTGTAAGTTTGTTTAAAACAAATGTAATGCAATAAATTAAATTGTAGCTTGTTCGAATTCCAGTTATAGATGACCTTGATGCACTTTTTCTATATTTTTTGCATTTAAACTTTTCTAGTAAGAACACGTTAGCAATTCTGTTCAGTTCAAAAAGAAATTTAAAAATTAAAATGTGCTGAAACAAATAGAAAATCATTAACTTGTTGCATTGTTTTTGCACAATTTTTCTGTAAGAAGCAGTTTTGGAAACACATTTGCGTGATTTGGGAGCTAAGCATATCAGTAATATATAAGAATCTGTAGAGTAAATTGTTGGATTTGAACTCATCATCAAAGATAACCCAAAGAAAGTCTAATTTTGAACCTTGACTTTTTGTCCATTTCTTAGATTTTTGGCTAACAAAAACAGCAGCAAAAATCCAATGAACCTAATTTAAAAAATAATGCACCAATTTATCAAGACAGAAGTTTCTTCTTAAAGTAATGCTATTGATAATTATTATAGGTCTGATTATTCTTATAGCAGATTAAGTCTGTAGTTAGATAAAATTCGAATTCTAACAGCTGATATTCTTTTGCTTGTGGTTGTGACTATGCTAAAAAGTAGAAGAGGAAGTATTCTAGTTAGCAGTGTCTTACCTTTTGCCAATATAAATTTGAATTATAAACATGAATTTGAACAAAGCAAATAATTTACCAAATTTAGGATTTGAAACTCACCATATAAGATGATGGTATTTCCTCAGAAATTTTTGTGCTACTTGTGTACCTGAAGTTATATCTCATAGAGGAGATTAGTTCAGCTTCATTTATGCAGCGACAGGCTCAAGTTCTGGTCTTTGTCATTCCTTGCTATTCTACTCTAGTTTGGTCTTTGAAGTAAAGCTAACACTGTGATTGTCATAATTAGCAGAACACTGCAATTAAATGTTAGCAACCTTTTTAAAATTTCTTGATTATGACCAAACTAGAAGGCTGAACATTTTGTGTTTTCTGACAGCCTTTCAATTCACCAAATCAAACTGTATTAAAACAGAAAATGAAGGAGAAGTTTTTGGTAGCAAGGCTTGATTTCAATACTTTGAAATAATGTGTTAGATGTTATTTTCCAGTTGTATTTCTGAGACACACATATTCTTTTTTCCCTTCATGATTCTTTGATCAGTTTATGAGGTACTGAATGGCCAGGTTCAAAAGAGTGGCTTCTTGGAACTGCGTGTTAAGCAAGGAAGGCAGACAAAATATTGATTCCAGTGGAACAGAAAATTGTAGAAAAAGAGATCAAATTCATCTTTTCTTTATTACAGCATCCACAGATTCATGCTCTATTGTAGTCTCAGTTTTAAAAATGGAACTCTTTTTTATCTACACCACATTGCATCCTAAACTTACTTTACAACCCTGTAGCAACAAATCACTTAAAACTATACAAACAGTCTCTCAGGACTCAGTGGAAAAGATAATTTAAGGAATTATGTGTTTATATACATACATACATATATATATTCACAATGAATCCTTACAGAAAATTTTAATTTTTTGTCTAGGTTTAGTTTTTAAATATCTTTATCCTCTGTTATAGATATTACTTAGTATTGAAATTATATTTAAAACTCTCTAAAACCAAAATAAGATATATTTGTGGGGGTTTTTTAGACAATGGAGTAATACAAACATTCTGATTTTTAAAATGGATAGTTATATTTACCATTTTAATTGTATAGGGATGAAAATGCAGATAAATTACAGATCAGCCTCATAACTTACTACTTAGTATGCAAGTCTGTCCTTGACCTGAACCTTGAAGCACAACCATGGATGTTCTTAGATAAAAATCCTATAGACTTTATTTCAAAGTATAAAATGTCAAAATACTCGTGTGTTGAAGGTTTATCTGTAAATGAATTATTGCACTTAGCCAGTTTGTCTTCTCCATTGCTTTTTCTCAAAGACATATTTTGTCCTACTGTTCTCTCTGACCACAGAAAAGGGTAAATCCTTTTGTAGAGACAGTGCTGTCTCTTCTGCAAATGAATTTCTACCCCTTAAGTTATCTTCAGATGTGGTTTATCTTGAGAAATGGAAAATTAAATAAAGAGTAGCTTTAGATATTCTTTATAAAATTTTACACCTAATGTCACACTTCAGAAAATATAATTTGAAGTATTGTTAATCATATTTTAAATAAGCAGACTTTAAATGTAATGACAGAGAAAAATTGAACAAAATTTAATAATAACTCTTAGCAATCAATTTTTTTTTTCCCTGTAGTAATCTGTTTTTCCTTAAAGTGTTATTTTCTAGATATTGAAATGTAACTAATGGTGATTTACACAGTAATTTACTGTTTTATAGGTTGGAACTTGGGATCCATTGAGCGGCCTTAACATGACAGAGAATCAGAAAGGAAAACCAGCAAACATCACAGATTCCCTGTCCAATCGCTCTTTAATTGTTACTACCATCTTGGTAAGCAATTGTATTTGCTTTTCCAGAAATACAGTTATGCAGAAAACTGATAGAATGTGACACACTAATTGCAATAGTAATGAAGAGTCTGCAGTGTGCATTACCATTACTTAGAGTTTATTTAGAATTACTTGGAATTTATGGTGTCATGATTCAACTCCTGTTGATAAGCTAGTCATGGATATTTACTTTTATCTTAATTGAGAGCAAGTTATCCCAGTTTTAGAGTTACGTTAATTGATTAGTAATTTAACTTTTCTGATTATTGGTGAAAATGTTTCCTTCTTCACAAAGTTTTTTTCTATTTTTTTTCTATATGAGAGGACAAAAGATAATTGGTTTTAAAATGTGTTTTCTCCATTAGCCTGATGATTTTAGCCAACAAAAATTTATTGCTTTTGTTTGCTATTGTAACACCTCAAAAGAAAATGCAATGCATTTAACATTTACTTAGCATTGCTATTACTCAGCTATTGAGATGAAATTTTTAGTCATGCATATATTTAATTGATTTGTCCTTTGAACTAGACCAGAAAAAATAATTTGAGTAACTTCTTTTTTATTTTCACTGTTGGCAAATTCACAGCAAAGAACAATGTATTTTTTACTTATAATTAAATACATTTACTTATGTAAAAATAAACTTTCATTTATTTCCTCACAGTAATTTTGAAACAGTAATTTTAATTTCAATGCAGATTTAAAACTTTCCAGAAGTTTGTCTGCTGTGTTTGTCTGCTGCCACCATTATCATGAATTTGCAGATATTAGAAAAGAATCCACTTCCTGGCAGTTGTATACTTTATTAAGAAGTTTTACCTACCAACATATATTATGACATTTCAAACTAGAATAAATTTTTACAGGTGCATAGACACAAATGCCAGTGTGCTTTTAACCGTTTATGTAACATAAGTCATATGATTTCATCCAATAGGTAACTTTTTCATTTCTTATAAGATCTGTTTACAAATGATAGAAAACCTTCTGAAATCCTTTGTTTCATTTATTTCACTAATTGAAAAACACATACCACATATATAAAATGGAACATGGCTAACTCACTTTCAGATGTGATTTCTTATTATGCTAAGACCAGAATAGATTTACCACAACTTTCTATTATACCATTAGTTATAGAAATAGTACACTATAGTTATAATTTAGTTTATAAATTTATAATCCCTTGTTTCTTTTTTATAATGAAATGTAAATGAATGTTATATATTCTCTTATAGTAAAAGCGGTGTATCTTCTAGAGTAATAATCTGTCAATTTTCTTCCCATTGACTTTCACAAGTTTCCTACATGCAAAAACTACTACATTATCAAGTAAATTTTATCAATAATTCCAACTGACCTCCCATGCTGTCTATACTGCTGTTGCTTTGTACCCAGATATCCTGCCTAGGATTTTTCACTGATATGTAACTTTAATTCATGTGAACCTAATTGCTGCTAGGATTACTGTTTTACAGAATATAGTCTTCTCTCTGCGAGCGATCCGTTCCCTTCCTTACTCAGTAATGAACCAGCCTTTGTATCTGCACATTGTGTGCTTGATTCCAGATCAGTGATAACAATAATGCCAAAAGGATCAATCCTGCAAGATTGCATAAGACACTCAATAACTTACAGTGTTTCAAGTCTGTTTATGTTTTAACATCTGCCTGTTGATGAGGTTTGGGTTAATATACTCTAAGTATCATATTACTATTATAAAGTGATACTAGCATGATTTTGGTTGAAATAATTAGATCAAGAAATGGGAAATTGCACAAATGTAAATAGCAGTACTCCCAATGAACACTGATTTTAATCTGGTAAAGCTCACAAAAGAAGACTCCTGAGACTTAAGAGAAAAGCTGCTTTCTGTAATCAAGGATACCCTTTCTCTTAAGAGTTAACTTTTGGTTAGTGGTCTTTTGTAAGTATCCATCCTCTTTGCAGGTATCTAAACAATGCAATTAAAAAAACATGAGGACTTTAAATTGGTGTTACAAGTTGCTCACTTGTAGCTGCCTTTTTTACTTCGGTTACTGTTTAGTAAAAGTTTTGGTAATTGCAGTTATTTTTTTCATCTATGAAGTAAAGTACTCAGAAGAAGTGGTACAAATTGGAAGAGCTATACTTGCAATAATAAAAAGGACCCAAACCTTTGGGTGTAGACACACACGTAATATCTTAATTTGGTGGTTCTATCTTTTTTATGCTTAAAAAATACATTTCTGTTGGACAGAAAGCATATTACCGAATATTCAAGTAATACAAGGGGACAATATAAAACGCTTAAGCTCCTAGAGATATACCTACTTCATCATCAGCTTCCTTTTCTCTCCTTTTTTGAGTCTGCAAAAATCTTGCTTAAATGACAAAAAAGCAAAGGAAATTCTATCATTTAAGCTGTTCATATGGTTTTTCTATAACATTTTTTTCACTTTAAGAATTCCCTACAATAGTCTATAGTATACTGCCAGCTGTGGAGCCTTGATAATTTTTCTCTGTAGTTTGCTTTAATGCTCATTTTTCATTTAAATATCTCAGTCTTTCATTTATTTTTAATTCTGTTTCTGAAATTCAGAACAATATCTTTTTCCTCCTATATTTTGCAGTCATTAAGATCTTGACAGCTGTTAGTATACCCTACATTTTCAGTGGTGGCTGAATCTCTAGGAGAAGAAATTATATTGATGGGGAAAATAATAAAATATAAAGTGTGATTCATAAATTCATCTACTTTAAGTAAGGACAGAACTATGTGCTCTTGTGCTCTTGTGCACTATGTGCTCTTGAATTCTTCATTCTACGTTTTACAGGTAGCTAGCTGAAAGATTATTCCTTAGTTTCTCAACCATTCAATGATTTCTTCTGGAAATAGAGCATTGAAGTCTCAGAAATCTTCATCCTATCTCAGAAATCTACCTACATGTAGTTTCTGTGAAGAAACATGTCTGGTGTCCAAGTTCTGATCCCATAGCAGCCCCAAACACCAACAGAATGTGTCCACTGGAGAGATATTCAGCACTTTTTGGGGAAGAGGGGGGAAACATTTGGAAAATAATAAGTATACTGGTTTTATCTTTTATAACCATAGCTTAGGATGTATCAATCTTTTTGATACTATTGTTTTGTTTTATTTTAAAACCATCTGCATTGAAATTTCAGAATTTCTTTTTCCATTTTTAAAATCTACTTTACGAATAATCTGCATTTAGAAAAGCCAAACCAAACAAAAAACCAACAGAAAGCAAATTTTCAACTTTAGCAATAAGGATTTCTCATTATTTGATTCTTCTAAATTGAATCCTACCAGAACTCTGCAAAATTACTTCTCTTTAGACTTTAGATGTAAGTGTCTCAATATTTTTTGTTCTTGTATATATCCTACTTCCAATTTGAAAGGGTTTTAACTTTGAAATTCAATTTCCATGTTTATAAAGGTATGTGCATGGTACTTCAAGGTTTGTTTATGCTAATTTCATACCAGACTGTACATATTATCATACTGATTCATTTGCCCTGTTCTGCTGAAATAAATACTTGTTTCCATTCCTATGTAGCTTTTATGTACTTTTCTGTATCTGCTTACATCAAAGCTCAGAAAAGCTCACAGTTGTCAAGTTTAATTTTTCCAAGAAATGTGTGAAAGTTATGAAAGGTGTGTGATGCTCTCAAATTTAGTAGTTTGTGTAACTTCACATTTGAAAAGTGAAATTACCTTTTTAAATGTACTTCCTCTAAAAAAATTGATTTGAAATAGGAATAGAATTATAAGGATAGAAGGAATTAAAAGGATTATTTATAATACATTTAAAAATAATTTTACTTACTTCAAAGTATCATATTCCCACATTGTATTTTATTGATATATGCTGCTTTCTCAAATGGGTAGTGCATAATTTCTCTCCCTTTTCTCTTGGATACCCAAACATGAGTTTTCAATGGCAAATTTTAAATTATGTTAAAAGAATATTAAAATTAAAAGAATAAATTTACTTGTCATCTTTATAAAGATGGCTCACCCATCAATTGCTTTGATTGATGGTAACTTGTGGATTGCTTCCCCACTCCCACTAGAATTTTGACTGCCTACTTTGGAAACCTATTGTGCATTCCTTTTATCAGACATAAATGTTAAGAAGATATGACAGTCTTTTAACACTCCAGTATCCCACCTTTTGGTGAACAGAAGCTAATAATTAAAATCTTTGTTCTAACAATGGCAAATTTTCAAATGGTTTTCCTCTTTTCATCACTAGGCCTTCCTTTATAATTTTATTAATTTTTTAAAAATTTTTTTACTTTGTTTGGATTTTCTCAATATTGATAGTAATAAATTCTAGATTCTTTATAATATATGTTATTCCATTTTGAAATTATTAAGGAAAAATTATGTTTTATTGATATTAATAAATAAAAGAGCTTGAAATTTAAAACTTGTTATAATTTCTAGTAATATTTTTGTAGTTGAAATATAATATAACTCACAGGAATAATTCAAGTAAATATTTATGGTTCAAATCTGAAAATAAAAAGAGAAAATTGCAGAAAATTGTTTTTTTGAAATAAGTATGCTTTCATTCAAGCACTAGCTGTACATTTTTAAAACTAAAACCTGTCTAAAGCTATTAATTAATAACATTAATAACTTTTCAAAGATTTATCTTCTATTTGCAGATATAGTTCTATAGTTTTTAATCTACCTGTGATTCCTCCATTTCTTGTGGCCTTACCTTTATTTTCGGTATTTTAGCTGTTTACTTTTCAGTAAATTTTCTTAGAAAAATTATTTTTTGTGTTTACCAGTTTATCCACAGTCTGACTTTTAGTGCGTATCTGGCTTGGGATGGGGCTCTTCTGTATCCCAGTGAAGATATTTTAGTCTTATGAGACCATGAATGAAAACTTTGATTTTAAAATTCTGCAACAAGCTGACCTGTTGTTAATTTACAGTAGCAATATTTTCTGGAAACCTTGTCTCTTCCTGAGGATTCATTCCATAGTCTATAGGCAGTGTTTATTCAGCAACTGTTTCAAGCCACTCATGTCATTCCAAGCCATAACAAAAGTGCTAATGGAAGATGTTTCTCTGCATTTCTGGGGAGATGTGTCCACTTGAAAGACTTAATTTCAACTGAAACTGTTTAGAAGATTTTAAATACTCATTTTGTGATGTGGTCTAGTAGTTTTTAAGGGTCATGTTTTCAGGAACAGAAGGAAAAAAAATAAATTGTGAACAATGTTAAAGTGAGTGTAAATCAGCTGCCAATCTACATATTACTCAGTTTAAAAACTGTCTACCTAATTGATGATAATTGTCCTAGTGAAAGATTTTTGGTGGAAGTGATAATCCACCAAGAAGCAATGGTGATTGTACATTTAATGCATAGAGACTTTCCTGAGAGTATGTTTAGCAACCAGTTTTACATTAGCACGTTCTATCAATTTAAAGCTTGCGCAAATAAAGCATGTAGAACCCTTGGCATGCACTTGTCCAGAATACCTGAATGCCATGTTCAGTATTTACAATTATTTATTAATTTATATTACTCAAGGAAAAAGCAAACTAGAGAAAACATTGGGATTAATAAGAGCTATTACAAATGAAGCTGCCAACACCAACCCTGCTCAAGATAAGTTAGAAATAGCTTTACATAGCAAGTTAAAGGTCTGAAGAGCAAAGACAAATGTTTTGAACAGAAGACTATAAGAAAAAGTAGCAAGTACTTGTAAGAAATTACTTAATGTAGGATTGGAAAAGCATTAAGAGACTATTAATAACTTACTGATCAGTCTTCTCAGCAAAAGTTGAGAATTATTTAATAGAATGGATACTATTGTAGACCTTATGCAAACTGACCAGAGTAAAGAATACAAATAAGTGTGGATTTGGAGCTAAGAATTCCAGAAAGTGTTGCAAGATTCTTTATTTTTCTTTAATAAAATATAAAAAAAGCTTTAACAGAACAGATAAAATGTCTGAGGATTTCTATAATGATCAGATAGAAAAATGTGTAGGAATGTATCAATGAGCTGAATTGCTCAATGAAGAAACTCCTGCTGTCATTATTAAGTAAAGGACAATTAAAAGCATAAACTGACAATGATACATCCTCCCTGATATTGTACATATTTAAATTCTGCCCCAGATAAGTCAGGATTGCTTGGAATGGAAGACAGAGACAAAAATGTGGTCAAGAATCTTGCCAGGATTCCAGAGATTGAGGGATGCGTAAGAATGCAAATATCTGAACAACTCTGAGAGCAAATGTCTCAGATCTGTGCACATGAGCATTCCAAGCTACATTGGGATTCCTTCATACCTTCAGAACAGGCTGTGACACTGTGTAGGCACTGCTCAGCAGTAAGGAAAATATTCCTGCGTTATAACGTTGATTTGAGCACAAATCCAAACCATTCGAGTTAATGTCAAGAATATTACTGCTACCCCAGAAGCAAAAGCACACTGTGTTTCGACTTAGCACAGCTTCTGCTTGGCCAGTGTTGTGCTTTCTTTAAGGAATTACCATTTCACCTGAAAATATCATTTTCCCTACAGTTATTTTCTTTGAGATATATAATATCAATTTCCCAGTTGATATTTTCACACATAGTTTTTGCTCTGATACCATCTCTGCTTCTCAAGAATTATTCAGTGATCCTTGTCATTTAAATTGCTTTCAACTTTCATGTCTTCTGCTAGGTCTTTGTTCTTGTCAGTACTACATTTTGAAGAGCTCTTCTGGAGTCATTTGTTTATCTGTTGTTTGAGAAATTTCTGTCAAAACATCCTAGTAATTTGGCTGGACAATTTATTTCATGCTTGTTCCTTGGTAATTCTCTGAAGATCAGTGATGTACTTTTTGAAAATATGTCTGTAACCTTACTAATTTCAATAAGAGTATATAATAATTCTTTTAAGAACAAGATTCTTCCCTGCATTCTCCTTTTCATTTGTTTGGATAAAATCTTATGTATTAAATTCCAGTTTTATGTGGATATTGTGTTTAAATCATGGGGAAACTCAAGGCAGAAGATTACATTAGGAGTGTTGACTTATTTAAGCTGTCTGATGCCTGTGGAACGAGGTGCCTTTAACCCCACTGAGTGCGGATGTGGGGATTTAGGACTGTAAGAATTTTAAGTTGCCCAGGAGAGTTTATCTGATTATTCACTGAGTTTTGTGTTTGGTGCAATGATTAAATATACTATTCTTTGTCTTACCTTGCTTGATTCTTTTTCTTTAATTTTAAAAAATAAAAAATAAAAGGAATCTCTCTCAAATGTGAGCTAAGGCTGAGTTGCATATATAACCTAACAAACACAACTTGAACATTGGTTCCATATTGTAATGAAAAACTACCAATTGTTTTTTGTATTTTTCCCTTTAATCTTCTATTTGTGAAAGGTCATCCTATACTGAGAAACAGATGCAAAAATACTGTTTTGTTAAATGTAAATTTTCTTCTATAATTATGATTATTTTGCCAATCATTTTAATTTGTTTGGTGTCTGTTAGCACACCACTTAATGCCAAAAAAATACATTGTAATTTGATTTAAACATTAGAAGATAAATACTTAAATAATTTAATTCAGTTTTCATGGAATGTCAGTCATAGGATTTATTTTTTGAGTAAAGATTTTCAGGTTTTGCTGCAGTCTTGTAAATGGCAGCCCATAACTTCAGGCAATATAGAAGTTGGGGCTTTCACTGACTTTTTTCTTCCCCTGTAGGTTTTTTATGCTTTACCTAACAAAGCATTGAGAAAACAGTTTAAATACTTGTATAAATAAAAGTGTAAAAGCTAACACTTAAAATATTTGGTTGATGTTTGGTGTTTTAATTGTTTCTGCATTTTAAAAGGCTTGCCTTGTCCATTCAAACAATATATTTTATATTACTGTATAATGCAATTAGTTAAGGAGCACATTTAAATTCAGTGTATATATGCATTCCTTGAATACACGTCTACAGTGTTGAGAGTGTAATTTTTTCAAAAAAAACAAAAAAGAACAAAGAGAATCTTTGAAAATATATGAAGACTTTAGACACACATAGCCAAAGCTAAAAGGATTCTAGTTTTCATGTTATTTCTTTGTACAGGGAGTGATGCCATGAGTGTATGCATGTGTAAGCACCTGAGTGTTCTACTACTTTAGGCTAAAATGAGAAGAAAGGTGTGAGGGCACTCATTTATCCAAACTGTGTTCTGTTACAGGAAGAGCCGTATGTTATGTTCAAGAAGTCTGACAAACCCTTGTATGGAAATGATCGTTTTGAAGGTTATTGCATTGACCTCCTCAGGGAGCTGTCTACTATCCTTGGATTTTCCTATGAGATTAGACTGGTGGAAGATGGAAAATATGGAGCCCAAGAAGATGCCAGTGGACAGTGGAATGGAATGGTTCGTGAACTAATTGATCATGTAAGTTAATGTTTGCAAGCTTTGAACTATGCATTTAGATTTCAAATATTTCTATAAAAATTGTAGAACTTTTGTGATAATGCCATTTGAATACTACAGTTTTTAAACTTTTTTTAAGAATGAATGCAAGTAGATTGGTATAAAATTTCTTTAGTGTAGAATTTGTAAAATAAAACATCTCTGTTTTGCCCGTAGGCAGTGCTTGTTTTGCATTAGTTCCTCCAGTGCTTATGTCTAAGTCAAAATATGAAATAATTTGTACTCAGAATTCATTTCTGAGAACAAATGTGTGGAGTTTTTTAATAAAATTTGCTACAACTATACAAGTCAAGTCTCCTTTTCCAATAGTGGATCTGAGATTTTGTCTTAGAGAAATTTCTGTGTGTGTAAAGACACACATCATTTGATATTCATCTTTCTTGAAATTTTAACAAAAAAGGGCAAGAAGTAAGACAAAAATGTCAACATATACTGTTGGAACAAAGCAATGTTACACCAGATACCAATACAAGTGATTAAGGGAGGCATTACTTCAGGTCCTTCAAAATGTGCTTTCTCAGTTGGTCATGCCAATTGAATTCAGTCTCTTAGAAATATTTTTGTAAATTTAAAAATTATTTCATTGTTCCTTTCTGCATATATTTGGGTGAACTGCTTGATAGTATTTTCTCGATAGACATGAGGTCAAAGATTGAGATGAAACATATTCTGCACATCACTGTCATTTAAAATAGAAGACTGCAGTTAATTCAAGTGGAACCTCTTAATGATGGCAAAAACTGCATGAATAACTTGAAAAAATATTTATTTATCTTGTTTCAATTTGTTTTAAGATTTCAGCAGATGGGCAGAACATGTGCTAATCAAAATATTCGTGTTTACTAGAAGGGTTGTACTTCATGCTCTCCTAGTAAATGATAATCTGGTATTGGTGTTGCAACAGATGTTGATTATGCCTGGCTTCACACTTTTAAGAAAAGTGCGTGGGAGTATTACAGTTATGTTATCTTTAAAAGTGTGTATTTATTATACCTAGTACACACACATAGAAAGCAAACTTATTTAGCTGGACTCTCTGTCCATCTCTATAAATGTGCATTTTTGCACATGAATAAATGCATAGGCCTGTTCAGCAATTAGATTTGATGTTTATTAGGTAGAATCCTCATCTGGAACTAATTTTCCATGATTGAGGTAGATATTGAGGAAGTATTTATTCAGAAGCAAATATAAATCACATTTTTATACACCTTTTATTATTCAGCCTTAAAGCATTCTTAAGAAAACCCTAGTATGGCCTCCTAAGCTTTACACTAAGATAATTTTGAAATAAACTGCATTTGAACAAGAGTCAGAAACAAAGTGTGAAACAGTAGCTTTCCCCGTCTTTCCTCTTGATAACACAGAATGAAACAGGTATTCTCTTTCCCAGAAATAACATAAAACTAAATATATATTAAAATTTATTTTATTTATTTTTGTTCTATTCAAATGATTTTACTTAGGAGTTAGAAAAGTTTAGAGACTGTATTAGTACACATGGAAGATGTAGTCCAACTTCCTAATCTGGACCATAACTTTTACTAGTTTCTCTCAATTTCTCACTTGTTAAAACTTTAGCTTTAAATTTTTCTCTGGTTTTATCAATTCTTACTTTATAATCTATTTGAGTACATAGAATTTATCTATACACCTGTGCCCTTTATTTACATGCACGTTACTGGTGCATTTTACTAGCAAGCAACACTTCAGATCTCAAAAGTGAGGCACAAGAATTTAGTGAAGAACTCCAGACAGACAATTACCACATTGGGTGTTTCCATAAGGTTTGTTCTTCACATGCTCCATTAGCTTTCCAGTCTTTCCTTTCCCTTGGAGAATATTTTAAACTGTCATAAAGGTTTTCTTTCCTACAGAGTAATTTAATAAACTCCATTTCTTTCTTTTTGAAAAGTGAAATTATTCTGTATTTTTCAACTAGAGTTTTTAATTAAAATAGACTACAGAATAAAGACAGTTCTTCAAGTTGCCATAGCCCTTTAATCTATTGAAAAATGTTTTTAGAAATTATTTTTATCTCTTTATTTTGTTTTACCTGACAGTCAATTAAATTCAAAGAGAAAGGTCACTATGTTGTAGTATATATGTTTGCAAGGGTAATATGTAATATGAATAATCCAAGAATAAATGAAATGGATAATTTTGGTATATTTTATGTGTAGAATGGAAAATGCACCATTTATATGAAGATTAAAAGTGCCAAATAAAATCTAAGAGTTAAATAAACTGTCTAAATCAGTACTTAGTCACTTTGCATAATTGCTGGGAATTGAAAGTCTAAGTTAAATAAAGATAAGGTTATTTGAGTTGAGGTCAGCATATCATGTCAGTCTCAGGATTTAAATTTTATAGTATGAACAGAGACTGAAGTGTTTTCATCAGGATCTGTTTGTTTTCAATCTTCTTTCCCACAGTTTGCTCATGTTTCTTCTTTCCTTGACTGTTTTACTTAGAGTTCACATCTGCATTCTTATATCAGTCTCCAAGCAATAAGTAGCTTCTTTTTGAATTTGTGGTAAATAGTGACAGTGACAATTAGTACAATGATTCCTTCTCTTTGACAACTGACAATGAATTCTTGTTGTGAAAAAGACACTTGTCTCTGAAGTTGTAAATGTAACACAAATATTAGCTAGGACAGCACATACACATGACACTTCTCTATGAAAAATTTTGAATTCAATTTCTCCACTTAAGCACTCTGATTTCTTTGGTACAATTTTTCATTGTTTTACCCTCTTCTCAAGTTAGTTCAAGATATGAGTGTTACATATTTGAGGGAAGGGAAGCTAAATTCCTGTTGTCTTCATTATTCATGGATGAATTCTTCATAAAAAAAAAGTATTTTTTATACTGACTTGCTGCCTTTGGTTCAAAAACTTTATGAAAGGACAGATTTATTGAATAGGTTTTGAACCAAATCATAAATTCTGGAGAATTTCATGCTGTTCTTAAGTGCTAAACGTTATCATGTCACTGTATTTTATCGCATGAGATGTATAGTTTAAGCATGTAAGTTATATTCCAATATAGCTAGCACAGACAGAATGAAAAGATATGATTTTATTTTTAGAAAATTAGGCATCCTACTTTACAGATCCAAAATTACTTAAAAAATTTCTTAAGGTTTAGCTCCAAAACAGGAAAACATTACTGTTTTATATTATACTTTGACAGAGCTATAAATGAAAAATCCACTGGGAAAAAATTATACATACATGATTGAAAATCACTTTTTTGGGGGGTTCTTTGAATGATTCTTCTACAGCACAAAGCTTATGCATTACAAATAGACTTCAACATCTTTTATGATTCATAAATAATTACAGAAAAGGTCCAATTTTTAGATCATGATTGCTTTTTGACCATATGTGGGGATTAAATTGGAACTTTGTCTCTAAGAATAGGATTTTCAGCTTGGAGGAATTTCACACTGTTGAACATTTAGAAAGAACTATTTAGTTTGAGTTAACTTTAGACATAAGGATTTTTGCTTCTGTATATTTTGAATTTTTCAAAATCAATTTCAATTTTTCAAAATAAATACATATAATATACTTACATTTGTAAAAACCATAGTAGTAGCTTTTTATTCTTTTAGTAACAGATGTTTATATAATTGGCTTAAATATTTTTAGTGATTTTTCCTCCAATAACCTGTTGATTTCTTTCTCTTATTTTAAATTAAAGTCCTTATGATCTTGAACATCTATAGAGAAACCCTTTATATTATTGTGTAGAAGCAACAAAAATCCTACTGATAATTGACTGTATAGAATTTGGTTCCTCCATTTTGACCCAACGAGATTTTATTTTCTTCCACCTTTTTATCTTCTGTTTCTTCCATTTCAAATGTAATTTCATGACATTGTTTGGACTCTGCTTCTTTACTTCATACTTATAGGAAACCCTACCATATGGTAGGGCTATGGAAAAGCTGTGGAATATCTCTTCCCTCTTTCTTGTAATTCTCATGCAAACGGTCTGAAAATTGAAATTTTCAATACAATACAGGATAATTTAGCCATGGCTCTTTTATTGATGAAAATTTCAGTAGACTTGATGGTAATAGGCAATTAGAGAATCTTTAGGAGAGGAAGGAAGGAAGGAAGGAAGGAAGGAAGGCAGGAAGGAAGGCAGGAAGGACGGCAGGACGGA
>JAWWMU010000153.1:71060330-71105562 GCA_035048155.1 Cinnycerthia olivascens | reverse complement strand
GTTTTGATACTGAAATGAAACCTGTAGTGTGTCCTTCAAGCATTTCTGTTTCGTGTATGGAAGTCACTCAGTGTTAACTCAAATGATGGTGAAATTGCTTTTGTGTAAATCCAGTCATGCATTTTCAGGCTTAAGAATAGTGGGTGCTCTTTTGTTGTGTTGTTTTGTTTGTTTATTTGCTCATTTGTTTTTTGTTATTTATTATAGTATTATCAAAAATTTTGTCTTGGGCAACAAAGATATCCTTCTTACAAGAAAATGATTCAACAATCTTAAAAATTTTGAGCACCATGGTCGAAAATCCCATATCAGCAAAGGGATATAGGTTATTTTATTAGAAAATAATAAGTGTTTAAAATATCAAAAACTTTGTCATTAATAATTCTTACAGCACATCAGAGACAAGTTTAAGCATAAGTAATTTTTATTAAATAGATTGTTCTGGCACATCATTTTCATTATACTGTTTTGGTTTGTGTGGCCATTAGACTTTCCATTTAGGATTTTCCTAAAGACTTTAAGCAGATAGCCACTAGTTGTGAGAAGCAAACAAGAAGACAATGTTACTTCAGCTTGATGAGATAATTCATATAATTTCAGAAGACTAAAGATATCAAACCACCCAGAACTACTACCTCTTTCCATTTTGTTTTCTTCTTTCCTCAACTGTGTGGAGCAGGAATGCTGCACGGATAACTTTTTATGGGATGAGGAGTGAAGTGGTAGATAGCAAAAGGAGGTTATACAATTTCTTTCCATCTTACCAGATATTCTTGTCCTTTCTTAGGAGAAATGGCTTTAGCTTTACGCAGAACAGGATGCCTATTTGCTTTTAACTTATTTCATTTGTAGAAGTAAAGGTATAGTGTTCTGTACTAGAAAATCATCACCAGGGATATCAGTTTTCAGCTAACAGGTAGTACAGCAATTAGCTCATGTGCTGGAGAAATTTTCTTGGTAGATATTTTGAAGGGAAAATCAAAAGGCTTATAGTGTAATGAAGGTTAAGAGAAGTTCCTTTGGAAGGAATTCCACTGCTTAGAAAGTTCTCTGGTTTTGTGGCTGACACAATGTAACCAATAAGCCCAGTCCAGAAGAAAAATGGAAGCAGGCTGCAGAATTTTTTGCATTGCACTGCTTTGCCGTGCTCACAGTGCGTGGCAAATTTAACACCATATTGAAAAAATACCTGAAAAAGGCTTCAAATTTGTCATATTTATCCTCCACACACTTCTCTCTCTTACCTTCTCTATCTTGCTCTCCTCTTCTTCTAAATGGGCATATTAGAGGAGAGTCAGTACTTAATCTTGTCAAAATCTGGTCAGTGTGCCCTTCATTTACAGCAATGAAAGGAATTTTCACCTTGCTTCAAATGTAACTGGAATTGGGTGAAGTTACTAGGTAGACACATACCAGGCTTCTCACAATTTTCTGCTCAGCTGCTGCTAGAAGCTCATTTCTGACTTCAGCTTAAAGGTCGATGGGGATTTTTAATGTTCATAACACCTTCCTCATCATCCTGCCTTCAATACTGTACAGTTATTTGCTCCTGAACAAAAGCAAATGTAAGAGTGATGGTGTTGTGCCTCTATGCACAAATCTAAATGACTCCACAGGTGAAAGCAGTGAAGATTTCTGGGTGGCAGGGGAAGCTCGATTGGGCTTTCCTGTAGCACAGGACGGCTTTCAGAGCATCACTGGGAAGTCGTGTCACATTGTTACATAACCAACACCAAATACTTGCTTTAAACAATTCACAGTTCAGAAGGAGTAGTTAAATAATTTGAACAGTTAAATAGTAGCAAAATTTCTATGAGGCATGAAGAAAATGAAGTGAAAAATGAGTGAATTTCTTAAGAACTTAGATTCAGCACTTAAGAACTTATTGTTCTTCAGCTGAGGTAAGCAGGAGCACATTTCAGTGCTGTTTACATGGTAAAGCAAAAAAATTTTGAGGAGGATTTTGAAAGAGAGGTATTCATCTTGAGGACATTCTCACATGTAGTCTGGATAAGATTCAACCGGCTCTAGTGATATAGCTACACAGATCATCCAATGACAGTGACATTAAATCACTTCCAAGTTTGTCTTTTTATTGGGAAAGAGCAGTGGATACAGGGAACAGGAAAAAAGAAGAAAATCTGAGAAAGTTACATTAGATTAGTTTATGTGGAAAGGAATATGTTTGAAAGTATTGAAACTTGATGGAAAGATCTGAAGATATACAATACAGGAGTATGCATTTACTGTCTTTGCAAAAAAATACAAGTTGCCTTAGGGCTTTTATCTCTGAGACATTGGTATTGCAGCAGCTGAATCTCTCCTAAATTGTTTAACTCACATAAGTTTTTTTTGGCAGTTTCGTCAGATGGAAGATAATAGATTAAATTCAGGTAAGCCATGTGGCACTAGAAGCAGTATGGTTTGAGTCCAATGACAGGGCTAAATACAGAATGAAGTCACATGAGTGTTCCTTGGTAATAAAAAAGTCGATGTAATTGACCTTCCTCAGAAAAGAAGAAAGATAAAGGCCTGTGCATAGTCTGTTTCTGTTAAAAAAAAATGTTGCTGCATATGCCCAGGAACAGTTTGGATCCAGTCTCTACATTGTTGAAATACTACTTCTAGAATTAGAGTTTCTTGGAGAAAATCTAAAAGAAATAATTTGCTGAGTCAAGACTTGAAATACTTAGTACCTTGGCAGAGTTTTATTAAATTGGAGAGCTGGAGGGATGAATTCCAGCTCTGTGAAGGAGGCATCTCAGTGGTAGACATGTGAGGATGTGAGTTCCTGAATATCAGTGCTGTCAATCAAAGAAGCACTGGTATTTCATTAATATTGAGCTGAATATATTGTAGGTAGCTCATATCCAGGCCTCAGGGTGTTATTTGAAGGTGAGAGAAAGGTTTCTAGATAATGAAAAAAAACCCCAAACCCAAAACCAACTTCAAATATTTATCCATGATCAGGATATGGAGCTGCAATTCAGCAGAGTCCCTGAAAAAAACCCTTGCGGTTCAAATTTGAAATGCGTTTTGTGTTTGAATTCCTTTAACCGTGATCTTCCCTGAAGAAAGCCTGGGTGTTCCATTAGCAGAAACTGATATATTTGTACAATTATTAGTGCAGTTGAAAATTGCAACAGTATAATCAGAAAGGAAGAAGCACTTTGTAGTCAGCTGTCAATAGTACATGATTGTCCTGCCATGTTCCTGCAGCATTCTGCGTGCGCGCTCTCACTGGTTTGACAGCGGTGCATTCTAAAATCTGTGTATATACACAAGCTGGAGTTCAGGGCTTGCTTTCTGGCACAGAGGGCCAGAAAGTTCCATGTGATTAAATGCTCCAGCATCCCAGATATCCCACCCACAGAGTTTCCTGTCTCTTTAAACCACATTTGGGCATTATCTGAGTGTAACATAGGCCAAAACTGTGAAAAGGAATTCCCTAACAAGTAAATTGTATGGATGATCACATGCCACTGCTGAAGTCTGTGCCCTTCTCTTCACTTACTGATACAGATATAGCCATAGATGTTCACAGAATATATGTATTCCTATTTATGGTAATATTTTTATGACAAATTAATCAAGTATTTTAAATGAACAATTATATATGTATTTATATTATGTACAAATATTAAACAAAAATATAATGCTTTGTTTTTTGGAGTGTGTGGAAAACCAAAGAACAGCACACCAAAAAAAAGGCAACCAAAACCTCTTAGACCAAACCATAAAACAACAATTTTCCAGGTTTTAATTTGTGATGACAAAACTTTTGAAATCTGAGTGACATATAAGTGCAAAAAATTCTCACTATAAAAAAAATACTCCAAAATACTCCATATGACCCCAATATATCAAATTAAAGTTGTTAGTTTACTCGTTTTATTGAAAGGATATTCTGTTTTGACAATTTTAAAAACAGAAGGAAACATAATGTTGGTCTTGAAAATGTTTTAATGGCTTATTCTCTATGTAAAAATCACATTCAATGTGCCTATATTAACAGATAACCTATTATGAAGCGACTCTAGTGTAATAATTTTCTTTTATTCATGTCATTCTGATGGGTGACATTTAATGTATGGTGAAGGGCAACAGTGAATTGTTATACACTCTAAACTGGATATTTCCTTTGCTGTGGTGTTAAATGTTAAACAAGAAGGTTGTTGCAAATTGAATAGAAAGGCCAGATTTGTTATGCAACCCTTGAATGACCAAACTTTTTTGAGAAGTCCATATATTTTACATTGCAAAATATGATTTCATACTTCATTACGTGCCTTTAGGGAGTTCCTCTGCAGTATCTAACTCTTCCCTGCAACTTGTGACAAACTCTTGAATAAACTGAAGAATTCAATAGGTGCTACACTTTTAAAAGAGGGAGTATTTGAATTTCTCAAGTACCTTTCTCTCTTATACTCATTTATTATCTTAAAGAGAAATAATTATCAATTTATTACTTTATGTTACTAGTATAGAACAGACTATCAGTGTTTTATATTAAAAAATTTGCAATCTTATTCATAGATAGAGAATAACTATTGTAGATGTTTTATTTGGACCAAGATGGCAAGATCTTCTAATCAGTAGTGCATGTGAATCATTTATTATTGCAAACATGCCAGTCAACTGTATAAGCAACTTTGCAAGGCCTAGTAGAGAGCTACACACTGTTGGACTAAATTACACCAAACACTTGCAGAATGGATTTCCTGATAAAACATGTTTCAAAATAAGGGCAAACATAGGATGTCATACCATGAAGTTTAAGAATTATAGGTAATCCTTCAGAGGCAGTGGTTAGACTATGTTTTTATTTAAAAATAATTAAATGCAGAATGAATACAATGCATTTGCAACTGCTATCATTTATGTAGGATGTCGAGATTTCTTAAGATATGAAAACTGACTAAAAATAATCATGGAAGATGTGTCAGCTTGATAAGTATTTATGTAAAGTAGTTTCTGAAAACTCAGCCCACCCTTTCAGTTTAGGAACATTACAAAATCTAGTGAAGTCCATGACACTGAAAGTACATGATAGTTTTAGACTATCACAAATACAAGGAGTAATATTCTCCAGACAAAATTAAATATTAATTTGTAATTTATATGTAAAGATATATAAATCTATTATTTCTTAAGTAACACATATAATTTCTTCCCTGGAAGAATTAAAGCATTTTTTTCCCCATATGTTAGAGCATGGGCTAAATATCAATGTGTGTTATTTCAAAAAGTCGATCTAAGATATTGCTAACATTTTGCTAATGCACACTCTGCATATTCTTTGAATATTCTTTGGATGTTAGCAGATGGGATTTGCTGACTTTCTTTGACAATAACTTCTGAGTTCCAGATCAGGACTTCAGTTTCTGTGATTTATTAAAACCTCTTGAAGGTGTGTTTTGGGAAATATAAAGGAGAATTCATGCTAAAATTACTTTTCTTTAGATTTGACAGTCTAGGCTCTAGGAGCAGATCAATGAATTTACTTGGAAGAAGCCACGTTATTTTACATATTGAACTTAGCAAAATTATATTATTTTTACTATAATTTTAGGGTTGCTGAATGAGTCATTCTTAATTCAGGAATAATTTAAAGACAATGGAGATGATACTTCTTGGGACAAATATAAACAATATGTTATTCAAATATTTAACATACCAACAGAATTTAAAATTTGGGAAACATAGATACATTTTATTTTTTTAAAATGAGAGTATTGTTTCAGGATGTCAAAGTGTTCACTAGTTATTCATAGGCATGGCATTTTTTAAAGGTAACACTCTTCATAACACACATGAACATTTTTTTTTTTGTTGCCACATGACAGAAAGATTACTTTAGTTAAATGTGTGCAGTTTTACGTGAATTAAAAAATCCAACTATTCCTTAGTCTGGGCTAAAAAAAATCCCATAAACTATGCTATATAAAATAAGTCCTTTTAAAACTAAAATTTTTCAATTAGAGAGCAGGAACACAAAGGAGAAATGATGGAATTATAGAAAAGAGAGAATTATGTGGAGAAGATAAATTATACTTTACTATTTGCCCTTTTTCAGAAAACAAAACAGGAAAAATGCTAAATCAAATTGAAAATAACAAATTTAAAACAGAAAAAAGAATTTAATTACTTTTTATTCTTGTAGATTGCTAATTAACCTCTGAAACTTTCCTTAGGCTAAAATAAAAAATAAGTGCTCTGCAATAAAACTATAATGATTAGATATACAAATACATCTCAGGTAGTGCTTCATATGTGACTCAAGGAGTGGATGTTATAAAGAAAATTTCTCAGTAGTATGTGGGCAATTTCAACTTTGTCGTACTTCTCAACTTTAAAATTTTTTGCATCTTCATATGAAATGTTAGTACTAATACTAGTCAGAAACAGAACATGTATTTGTAGCAACTTTTCCATATCTCTTTTCAGACAGTACTGCTGAGAAAAAAAATCATCATTATAGTAAATAGCAGGCATTCTGATTTTCTCATGTTAATATTTGCTATGGTAACAGTCATACATATTGTGAAAATTTTAGTAAAATAGTAATTCTTCTTCATAGATAGTGCTGTGTAATGTCATTTTATTTCATGTTCTGTACATTTCATCAACCTGTTTATACTGTCTGTTGTGAAAATTCTTTGTGCATCTGATAAATCCACAGGTCAAAGCACAGATTTGGGAAATTTTACTCTAGACTGTAGGTCTATTAGAGCATCCCCAAAGATAATGGAAAATGTTTCCAACAACTTCTGTAGACATTAGTTAAGGTCTGTTTGAACACATGAACCAGCAAATAACGTGGAATGCAATTAAGTAGAAAAAGATATTTCAGTGAGGTGAACACAAATAGGATAAAAAGTTCTCCTGAGTTTTTTGAGTTAGTATTTGAAGCAATGGTGAAAAATATGGCCTTGAATTTGGGCCTCTATGAATGTTACTGGCATCATGACCATTATGAAACAAAAGCTGCAACTGTCATCTAAGTTGGTTCAGAATATGCACCTGAATATTTATTTTACTATAGTAAGTGACAATTAGGTAAGTTTTTCCCTACTTCCCTGTTAATAATTCCTGATTTACGAATTTATGTCTAGCAGTTCAATTAGTTCAATGTGTTGAGACTGAAAGTTGTTGTTAAAATAGCTACAAATCATGACAGACAGAGTGGTAAACAGGTATGCTTTTATTCTTGTAAGAAAGAAATTTAAAGAATCATGAAAATATTAGCTAATGCATTTGTTGGTTGAAGACAAAAATGTGGGAAGGAAAAAAATAAAGACAAAATTTGATTCTTAATTATCTATAGATAATTTTCAGTTTTGGTAAAGGTTGTTGTTTGGGGATTTTTCCAGATGTGTTTTATAACTGCTGATGCTTAAGCAGTTTTATCTGTAATAATAAATGTCACCTTTTGTATTTAAAGTCAGAGGCTAGAAAAAATTTTGGGCATAGGTATTTTCAAAAGTGTCTCTACCTGTTTACTGTGCTGTCATTATTAAAAAACTCACAGACAAATATTATTTCACTTTTATTTATTGCATGTAATTTTGATATTCATTTTTAAAAAGGCATAAAAATGCACATAAATAATTCATGCATATAATTAATCATAAAATGTAATGTGAATGTATATATTTTATAATGATAACTAGTATTTTTCAGTAAATTAAGAATATATTTATCCATATATTATATTTGTTTATGTAGATTCAGTAAAAGATAGTGTATATAAATTTAAAATATTGCTAGGGGCAATCCAGATATGAATTTGCTGTGTCTCATGCAGTCTTACGTTATATTAAATCATGACATAAAAGCAAATATGTTTAGTTAAATTGTTAGTGACATCCTTCCTTAGAGAATACTTCATAAAATCAACATGTGGCTTAATTGTTTGATGCTTACAATAATCCTGCTAGCATTTTCACCTAATTAACCCGAGAAAATCCATTGGAATATTTAGTTCTCTGCTTTATTCTGTAACATATTTCTTAAGTTGATTAAAATTAAACCTTTTTTTTTCAGGTCAAAAAAAAAAAATCAGTACAATATTTTAATCACTGATTTTTGGGTTTGCTTTAAAGAACAGCAAGAAAAGAGGGTTTGTTGTCAGGTGAAAATATTTTTGCTGAATTTCTTAATGTATTACTGCTGTTTCATTTACAGAAAACAATACCATTCTTTTGCATGAACTTTTTCCTTCTTCATTCTCAAATTTAAAGCCACTCTGACATCAACAATATATGTATAAAACTTTGTCTTATAGCAGGGGAAAAAATTATTTAATCATAATATAAAGCAATTTTAAATTGAATGGATTAATTGTACTGCTATGTCCAAATAAGCTAAAGCAAGTTTTGGGTCCATTCTGTCAGTCCTTAATCAAAGAAGCATGGATGAAATAATGGAAGTTTCTCCATAACTATTTTATTCTCTGTTTATTGCTTAAAGAATGTTTGAGGATTCTTGTTTTGTTTTACTTTTTTAAGGATAAGCCAGAATTAATTGCATATGTATTTCCACAGGGAGACTATAACTTGAAGTTACTGCACTTGAACTTGGCTGAAAGTGTAGTATGTTGAACTCTACATAATAAGTTTGTTCAGGAAGGTGTGTTCTTAAGTAATGCATCCAAATCAAAACGGCAACTATTTGATTTTTGGTCTTTTTCTTTCAATTTCAGAAGCGTAGATATTTTGCATATGAAATGAGTAAGAAAGAAATATTATCTATCTTTTTAACATTTATCTTTTCCATACTGCCTGATTTATTTTTTTTTATGGCTAAAATTAAAATTCTGGTTGAATCTTTTGAGAAGTGCTTGTGACAATATAGTGCCCTTTATATTTTATCATTCTGAACAATTTTTCCTTATTTGTAGTGAAAACAAAAATGTTTTGTTTGAAGTTTACAGTGCAGAGTCAAACTAAATTTTTTTAAGCAAGTATTTGAGAGCATATACTTTTATAGTTACCAACTTTCTCTTATTGGATTATTAAACATGGAAAAGCAGTACTGTTTCATTAGACAATAATTGCTCAGGCAAATTTGAAAGGACTAGGCAGTATTTCTTGAACTGCTTGATTTTACTGAAGTTATCAGATAAACATAACAGAAAAGAGAAATCTTATGTTTCCGCGACTGTGAGGAATTTCACAGTTGAATGAATGTTTAGATACGACTAAACAGGATTCTTAAGAGCATGAACCTGAAGTGATTTATTTTTTCCGTTTACTCAAGAGCTCTAGTGGTTACGCATTACTGATATTGATTGTTGCTCGACTTAATAATAGAACTGATTATGTCCTGTTTCACTTTCTGTCTGCTTTTCGAAACTGGAAAGGATCATTGCCATTTGTAGTAGCTTGAGATTAGATCACTTCAGTTGAATAAATGTAACTGGGTCAGAACAAATTACCCAATGTGTACACCTCTTCAGGATGAGTGGCTACATGAACTGCACTGTAATTTTCTTTTGTTTTTTGCATTGTGGACAAAACTCGTAGACATTGTGAGCACAACTGCTGGTAAATGAAGGCAATATGAGTTTGGACAGATAACAATGTTATTGCTAATGATTTTTACAACTTGGGAAATTGAATTAAATTGAAAAAACGATGCCAACAATTCCAATAGTATGAAACCAGAACGTTCTGAATGGATATGTGTGCGGTGTTTGGCTCTTCCAAGTTTGTAGTAATTTTAATTGAAATTCTTATTTGCATGTAGTTGAGCCATCCAGAGGGAACCTACAGCAATAATTTCTAAGCTTCAGCATATTCCTGCTGGTTCCTTTTTCTTACAACTGAGTTGATATTTGTTCTGCAGTCTGTTGGTTTCTGGAGTAACAATCCACTACAAAGTCCATCCAGCTAGAGTATTCTTCATTCTAAGATGTGTGAAAAGCAAAAAACTTCTTGTAAGGAATCTATACATTTCCAGACAAGACAGTGAGTTTGCTCTGAAAAGTAACAAACAAACATACACACCCATACCTCCATTATTCTTTTCCCATTGCAGGAAGGATCTATGCTACTTTTTTTCCCTTTTTTTTTCTTTTGAACTCTTACATGATGCAGATAATACTCTGTTGTCTTTGTTCCATAAGTGATTTTAATATTCGGTTTTCTTATCAAGTTGTTTCAGAAGCATTTTTATATTTTGTGTGTAACTATAGGATGTATGGGTCAGTTTGAAAGTAATAGTTGTTAAACATACTAAAGAAACCTGTATATAATATTTAAATAATGTCTACTCATGTGAAATATACAATCAGTAAACACCCTACTTATTCTGAGGAAAATGGGTTCATTTACCATTAACCTCATCCCAAAGGGTTTAAAATGGAACCGTAGATTTTATTAGAAATCTGTTTGAAGGACAGATCATCGTTTTCTCCTGAAACCACTCTCATTTGCTTTTCATCAGCAAGTGGTGATAATTTTGAATGCCTCATCTTTCTCTATAATCCTGTGATAATTGCATCCATTTAGTCTACCATGTAAGGCATCCATGCATTTTAATCCTTTGTTTACAGATACCTAGCACTTCTCATGCTTTCCTGTTGAATGCTAATGGAGAGTGCAGGTCTTAGCCTATTCAGGATAAATAAGCAGTTAAGTAAGAGCTTTGAAAACGATAGCCTCACTAAATTGTGTAATGAATTGATCAAGTGTCTTTTTTACACATAATTCTGAGAGATTGCTACCAAATTTTAATTTCAAGAGAGAGACATTTATGAATATGCATTCATTAAAGTGATAGAGTATGAGTTTGAATGCATTTCTGCTTTTTGTCATTGTTCTGTGGCTTATATTGCCATTATTTGAAAAAATATGTCTAACCTACGTAATGAAGTTCTCTAAAACCTTTACAAAGCAATTCTTGGGGATTTGATATCTCTTAACTGACGGCAATGTAAAGACAGAACCTGGTAGATGTAGAACAGCTGACATTTTTGTCTTCTTGTTTACTTTTGGGAAACATATACTTTTGAAAAGATACAATGAAATTACTGTCGCGCATGAAATAATCGAGATTGTTCAAAAGGATACAGTGTGCACTGGACCTCAAATTCTGCTTCATCTGAATAGGAGTGACTTCTTTGATAGGTTCAGACTCAAACCGGATGGGAAACTATAACCTACACAAATCTGAGAAATTTAAGAGCCATTTTTCCTGATACATGGCACTGCTTTTTTCTCCCATTCTTTCCCCAGAAATATGCATTAGGAAATTATAGCCTAGCAAAACAACAACAGCAGTAACAATAATTAAACTCTTTTTATAAGTAAAAAAAAACCTCAAAAATTTCAGCATGATAATAAAAAAAATCCAGCCTTTATATTTGTGTTTTACAGTAGGCTTATCCCTATTGTTTCCTTCCACTTAGTGAGATGAGCTGTGATGTCTTCTGTGACTTTAGAAATCTGAAAGTAAGTATGACCAAGTTCTTTCTTACACACAACCTAGACTACATAATGGACAAAATATGTATGCGAAGTTCACTTTTCTCTATTGTTTTGATGGTCGACTTATCAAGTACTTTTTAACTTCCATTTAAATAGCAGTACACCATTTTTGGACAATGTTAGTTTCTTGATTTCATAAAATGTAAAAATCAGACAAATGAAAAAAATTCCAGCAACCAAGCCAAAAAAAAAGTAGAGATCTTCAATGAGTAAGATACAGGGCTCCCCTATAAAATTTTAACATATTTACAGGCAGTGTTGAAGACTGAGTGAAGGGAGGGAAGTTCTGATGCAGCTGATAGAATTATAGAAGGCAGTTCAGCCTGCAAGTAACTCATTCTCCTTTTTCTGACAGCTACACCTAATGCCCTTGCTAGCCACCTAACAATAGTATGTGGCCTTCTTTTTACACTCTTCATTTGCACTCTAGGCAAGAAATCAAGAGCAAAGAAGTAAATAATAAGAGATCCGACTCTTTCTTGCATGAATTAGTAGTGTGTTATGAAATAAAAATAAAACGGATTAATTAAAAACAAAGCATGGTTTCTTGGAAGATGTTTTGCATTTACATTCAAATACATAAAACAATTTAAAATATAGAGAAAACTTCTTATTTATTATGCAATATATGCCAAAATTCAATACTCAAAATTCTATAAAAGTAATATTTTGCTCTTCTATACTACCTCTTCCAAAGAAAATATTTCGATACTGATAGAACTTTGCATTTTCATCCATTTTGATAATACTCATAAAACTGATGTACAGAATCCAATTACAGGACTGTGTTTGAGAATATAGAATATTTGAAAACTTACCTTTGCTTGAAGAATATTCCTTTTATGAGTCTATTTGAAAACTCTTTTATGTCTTCTTTCTGTTTATTTCCAGTTAAACACTTTTTAATTATAACTGTAGATTAGATTTGTTTATATTAATAGTTTTTCCTGTTCTACTTTGAATATGACTCACTGTGGTAGAAAATGAATTTTCAGCTGAAGTACAGGAGCTCTAAAATGGAGTCTGGATTTTGAGACAGTATATACTGTTTTTGTCATAATGGAATAAAAATTGTGCACTGGGCATTTGTAGAGTTATTAAACTGATCCAGTTTAGGGCACATTTGCCCTGGTAGCAATTGAAATGCATTTCCTGTAGCTAGTAGTTTTTGTTCATATGCAATCTATATTTGTATCTTTATATCTACATATGTGTATATATGAGGGTGATGGCTGTGTGTGTCGTTTGTATTTAAGTATCCTGATTTTTTAACAATCCTACTGTCAGATGACTTTTTCTTGAGACCTCAAGGACGTTTTCCTTTGTGGTTTTTTTCCACAAGTGTAGTGGTGGTTAAGTCTGAATACTCTGTACACGTGGCAGCGGATCTAAAATCTGAGGACAGAGCAGTTTACAGGGTCAGCTTACAATTTCCTTGTTACCATTCCAATTTACATGGGCAGAGACCCTCTGGGATCTCTTGCCAGTGTTAAGATGACTGTTATTACTGTTCCCACTGTAAGCATTGTACAGGGAGTGATTGAAACCAGGCTCTGTGGAATGAGCTACAGCTATCTTCCATTGACCTCAAAGCATTTGGTAAATTAACCTCAAAATCAGCCCTTGTGTTTCTTCAAAAAGAAGTGCCTTATATATTTAAAGAATCAGTTCACCCTTTGAAATGCGTTTTTAGGGTTTAAGTGGATGTGAATATCTCTCTCCCTACTCCTATCTCCCTGTTCCCAATGTCAGTGAAATATCTCTCCCTTTTTATTTCTCCATTAAAGCATGATATTCTCCATAAGCCTCTTAGGCAAATAATTTTCTATATAGGCTGCTTATTGTTGCAGTACATCAGAGCCTTCCAATTGTCCTTAGTATTTATTTTACTAACCTTAGTTTCTGTAGTGTCATCTCTAAAAATCATTTGTTCAAACCTCAGGAGACAATTAGTGATGAATAAAGCTGAAAATAATTTGACATTCAGCTTAACAGTTCAAATGTTCTCTGAAGCAGTATGGTCTTTTTTTTCCTACATGCTTAGAAATATATTTAGAATTATATCACATCATGTGGTGTTTTATCATTTTATTTGTTGATTAAAAAAAAGTTTGAGAATTCCATAAAAATAAAATAGACCATAAAATTTTCAATGTAAATTGGTGATATGTACTCAAAGTAGAATACTGGGGACAAATGCCACTACTATGAGGGAAAAAGTCAAGCTTTTGACTTGGTGGAACTAGCTAATATATTTCTAAATATGGCTGGAAAGCAACCAATTGTCATATCAGGAATAGAAAGCTTGGATTATTTTATCCCCAAAGCATATAATAATGCAAAAATCTTGTTTGGTACAAAATATCATATCACCCTATCCTGAAACCCACTTTTCTGGGGGTAAAATATGTGACTCAAATTATGATAATTTTCAAGGACACAGCATCCCTCAATAGACTCAAAGTGTTCAGTAAATTACCCTAAAAATCTATCCTTGTGGTTTTACATAGACAGGTACTTTGTATGTGTAAATTTTAATAAAGTCTGTGCTTTTTAATAAAGTCTGATGAAATACAAGTATGAGTAACTGCTACCATTCTGTTCAGACATTACTGTTCAGGATATTTAGCCTTCACATCAATTATAAAATGAGTGATTCTTAAGAGTGTAATTTAAATTAATATTAAAGAATCATTATTTATTTATTATTATTTGTTTTACAGAGGATTAGACTGGTTTTTATACTGTAAGACTGCCACCTGATATATGAACATATGCAATTTTGAAACAAAAGAATGGTTGATTTTTTTAATAACTAAATTTTTATATTATATATTATTATAGTTAAATCTTCTGCTCCAAATAAATCTATCCTTACTGCTATAATAAAATAATAATGCTCATTATAGTGATGACATTTATGTCTAAGTATTATCTTTAGAACAGAGAGTTTAAAAGGAATCTGTAAGCATTGAAAGATAAAGTAATACCCTTTTCACATTTCTAAAACAGCCTGAATTTTTAAACAGCTCACTTTTTTAATTGCAGAAAAAAATACCTGATTTTTAATTTGGTCTTAGTGGAATATGTTGATATCAGATTATATAGTAAAGAAATTGACCATAATTATTTTGAATTTTATATTATATCAGGAAGGAAAGAGGAAAAGGATGCTCAAGAAATGTTGGAGAGATTGGTAATATAACAATCATATACTTGTAAGATGATTTCTTAAATCATAAGAATATTCTAATTTACTTTGGGATTTTCATTATTGCTTAATACACACTACCAAGAAAATCCAAATGGACAAAACCAAACCAAAACTTGTTTTTTGAAGCAAAAGACATAGTATTAGCTTGCTTAGAAGATTACAGTGTGTGAAAAAAAGTAAACAGCATTGTTTTTTAAGAAATAGAATAGGTACCACTGTAGTCTGTTTTGCCCTCAGTGTAGTAGTGAATTACCAGGTGCTTCCCTGCAGCTGCGTATGGCAGGCAAAATCTCTTTGCATGTAGGAATTAGTTTACAGCACCCTATGGCCCAGAACCCAGCAGGAATTATTTGCAAGCAAGTACAATATAAACAGAAGGATAGTTCTTGATGTAAAGTAGCTGACTTGCTCCTTTGATCATCAAGCATTTTTTTTCTGATAGGAAATGTTTCTCTTATTTTAGAGATGAATGTGGATGGAAAACTAAATCAGCAGAAGTTGTAAGACAACTATCTTTTTTCAAGTTGTGATAGTTTCTTGAGTTAAATGATGAACTTGGTGGTTTTGGGTGATTCTAAACACAATAGGAAAATAGTGAAATTTTATTTCAATATAATGGATTGAAGGAAGCAAACAAAATTTTATGCTTGTAAAAGAAATATAAGAAAGAAATATGTTTAAATACCTTTCATGATTTTTCATAAATCTCTGAGGTATTTAAAGAATTTTTACATATTTCTTACTAAGACACACTTTGAATTAACCTAGATTCAGACAGAATATCTTTTTTTGTTAGCTGTGCTGTATCAGTGACTTATCTATTTTACATTTCTACACTGTATCATTCAATGCTCAGAGCATTGCACGTTCACATCAAGAAGAATAACTCTCCTAAAATATTAAAGGAAGATCATAAAAATGCCACAGTCTGGAAATACAGCTGCATTTAAAAAAAGCAAACAAAAACTACTGAAATTTAAAAAAAACAAACTACTGATATCAATGGCAAAAATCACATCATATATTCCAGACCATAGTAAGGATAAGGGCATACAATTACCCTTTTTTAAAAAAATGTTTGTTTGCTTCTTAAGTGACCCTCTGCAGCCAATACCAACACAATTATGAATATTCTTAAATTATCCTTATGGCACAATATTATGTGTTAGCTTAAACTCAGTGAGGGTAGTTTAAACAGGTGGATTTGACCTTACAGTCAATCGGACAGAGAAAAGGAGGACATACAAATGACTGTAGTGACCTGCCTGGCATTAAGAAATGATCACTTAATTATGTTTGGCTGAGGTCTGTATCCTTAATTTCACATCTGGAAGGAAAGTCACTGCACAGCTGATAGATAACCAAGTCAGATAGTCCAGAGTTATACCGGGCTAGTGTGCTTGGCATTACAGTAACCACTACTCAAAAAGGAAAAGCAGCGCATCAGGACCCGTAGTGATTTCAAGGCTGCTTGTGCTGTGCACCTGCGACACAGCCCATTTAACCTAAGTAAAAGCTGCCTTGGGATATTTAGTTAATCTGCTTGCTGTGTCACAGATTGAAATGCTGTGTTTTATTGCCTGCTTACCTTCTACAAAATCATCACCTTGCTCTTAAATTCTTAGTAGAAAACTGGTTGCTTTTTAGATGCTAATGAAAATAAACAGAATTAGAAAAAAATGAAAAAAAACATAGAAGAAGAAATAGTCTCAAGCAAGAAATAATTTTGGCTTTGGGACTGTGTATTTAGTTGGCATTAAAGGTTAATGCCGGAAATGCTTTGAAAGAGATAGAGGAAGAAAGGACTACTTTGATTCAAATTGCTGATAGATATATTTAGGTTATTGGATAATCTGTGAATGGGCCGAATGCTTATTACTGAGACCATACTTGTTAACATTACAAACTCGGATGTTACAAACTTGGAGTGTTTTCATCATAAATATGGTTTTTATCTTGCACATGACCTGTTTTGCTCAAAACAGAACAGTGCTCCTGAGAGATTAGTTTCTATGTAGGTAAATATTAACAATAATTTTCTGGTTGAATTAACAATAAGCTTTATTTTTCCCTCTCGTACACACATAATAAAAGATTAGTTTCTCAAGTATAAATTTGAAAAGATTTTTCTTATTATTTTTATAATAATATTTTTACACGTGCTAAACTATACATATTATTATATGTATTTAGATACTAATTAATATATATTTCTATACAATAAGTAATTATTGGATGTTCCTGATAAACAATCCTATATTAAAAGCCTTAAAATATTGCCTGATCCTTTGGAAATATGTCAAGCTTTAAAAAAATGAAAGTTTTAAATCTTTAATTCTTAGGAGTCAAATGTGTCAAAGAGGCCAGGCTCTTACAGTTTTCTTGGTTAGGTCTGTTCCGTTACAATGCCTACAGTTCTTAATGCCCACATACTTAAAACTAGAATATACACATACAAAGGGGGGGATTATGAAGGCTTCCCAATGCTGTACCCAAGTCAAATTTTTGACATCACCAAAGATAGAGATGGCATAACTTTTCTGTAAAGAAAAGAACTCTGTGTTTCAGTGCTTAAGCACTCTCACTGAGAAAAACTATTTATGTCCAGAGAGAACTCCTTTCTCTGATTTTTGTCTTTTCACTGTACATCTTCAGGAAGGATATGAGTCTATCCACTCTTCAGATAGCTGAACACAGAAAATAGCTATTGCCCTATTATTATTTCTGCAGATCTCCCATTCTGCTGGAGTCTGAGATATTTATGCCACAAGTGGCCCAGAACTGGACACAGTACTCCAGATGTAGCCTCATGACTGTCCAATGGGCAGGGACAATCACTTCTCTTGACATTCAGGCTGAAAGTTGCTGAGGTGTGTATTCCACTATCCAGGTTACTAATGAAACTTTTTGACACCTTTGGCTCCTATATCAGCCCAGTGAGAAATACCGTCCTGTGCTGGCTGTCAGCTAAACTTTGAAGTATTTCTACTCTTCTCCAAGAATGGAAATACGGTGAATTTTGTCTTCACCTTGCATTTTACTGGTGTCCAGGCATTGCCTTCCCAATTTGGCCATAGAGTTGCTGTAGGACATTCTGATAAACAGCCATTAAAATCAGATTCACATCTCCTGCTCTTTCTTTAACTACAGAGTTCATCTTTTTATCACTGAAAATACTTCTTGAGCTGGTTAGATATGATTGTCCTTGTAAACCTCATTTTGCTATTCTGAAGCACCTTGGTCTTTTCTATTTGTTAGTGGTTTCAAGGAGGATTTTCCCCCTTATCTTCCCAGAGTCTGAGGTTGGATTTACTGGTCTAATTCTATGGATCTTTCTCTCTGACCTTCTTTGAAGATGGATGTGACATTTTCCTTTTCTAGACATCAAGAATTTCCTTTGAATGTGGCCTGATGAAGAGAACTTTCTCTACAAACTTTCTCTATCCATTTACTAAGACTAACTTTAGAATGAGACACTGATTTTTTTTTTTTTGGAGGAATTCCTGATTTTTATATGCCTGTCTTTTGAGTATGCATGTCTTTGAATAGTCAGTTTTTAAAGGAAACAATAAATAGAAAAGAATTTTACTTAATAAAGTTTTCTGAACTAATCAGTATAAAATGGGTTTGCCCATATGGGCCCTTTTACTACAAATCTCCTAGTTCATGTTAGATGAGCCTCACTTGAACAATATTAAATGGTTAATACCAAAAAGAGTAGCATTCTCCAAGTGAAGAGAGTTCGTATTCTTACATGCAATAATGTTGACATGTCCATTAATATTTTCATCACAGTATTGTTTATCTTATCCTGTTTACAGAAAAATTCCTGGGCTGTCCAAGAATGAATTCTAATGTGTGAAACTAAGATGTCTGTCAGCGGTAATTTTACTTCATTGATAGGTACCAGGCAGGAGTGAGTATATACAATGTCTTATTATGAAGGTCAGCCTTGATTCACTGCAAATCACTCCTCACTTCAGATGGGGAGTGCAATAGACTTCTGTAAGTGGGTGTACTACCCTAAGAGAAACCAGTTTATTAACACATACAAACGTTTAGACATATAAGGTAGGCTATTTCATATAGAGACAGTTGCAGGAATTTGTAGAGTACTTGGTGATAGCTTATCTGGACTTCTACAAGCATTGATTAAGTTATATCTCCATCAGACAGGTGTTTCTCTGTTTGAATCTCAGAACTCTGGTGGCATAAGGAACATAATAGAGCTCTATTGTGGTCTTCAGGTCTGTAGCATTCCTTAGCATGCTTGCCTGGTAACTGAGCTAATGCTATTAGCTGTAAATTTTATATGTAAAATGTATATTTTTTCTTTTTTTTTACATGAATTAAAAGTTATTAGAAGAGGGTCCTGGAACAGTTAATTCTATTTACTCTTCTGTTCTCTTTTCCCTTGTTATGTCTAACTGGAAAAATAGAATTCTGTTAGCCTTAACTATTTCTGGTTTAATTATGGTTTTCTTTATTATGAAAATGGATAGATTTTTTAAGTTATTATGAATTTCATCAGGTATAGGAACAGTTACTTTTAGTTGGATGCTACTTATTAAGGTAGAATGAAGGCTGAATTAATTAGAATTGTCCTCTTTATCTGCTTTCATCAAATTTTTGCATTGGATAAATCAGTTAGAAGTCCACAATTGTATCCCACATCCTCTGAGATTTTTTCCTTTCTTATTTTCACTGGCAGTTGTTGTCGCAGTCTACATTGAAAATTTTGGTTTCCCTTGCCCATTTTGTTTATTTTTCAAGTTAATTCTTCTTTTCATCAGATGGTTCTCTTGTTTATTTATTTATGTATCATTTTGTAAATTTCTCTATCTTGAGAAACTGCAGACATACCTCTGCAGTTGGCCTAATCCACAACATGCTTTGGATTTCTTTAAGCTTACAACAGCATCCTTACAAATTTTTATATGCAAGACTCATAGAGACATTGCTTTCCAGGGGTTTGTTTTTCTATGTTAATATTCATATTAAAAGTGGCTTAAAGACTGTTAGTTATCCTATCAGGTAACCTAAAAAGTTGGAGTTCATTCAATGTAGTCAGAACTGGATTTAAATTTTACTCAAAATTTCTGGTTTCATATTGAATATCTGACTATTTTTTAAATATTGATAATTTGTTTAGTATTTCCATGAGATATAGCAGTGAGAATGCAAAGTGCTTTCAATTTTTTTCTTGCTTTGCAATATGCTAAAGAACAACATTAATTTATGCTCAAACAGTTGGAGGTTTACAGCTCCTTTTCTTTGGGGATAGATACAGAGTGATAGTGTAAGCAGGAGCAATAAAGATATGCCAAGAAAATTCAACTCTCTTCTTTTGTAATCTGTGTCATCACAGATGAAAAAATCATACTTTTGGGAAAGTTACTCTTCATATAATTTCCTCTATGTAAGTGTAAAGGAAATATATCTTGACAAAGAAAACTGTGTTTTCTAATGACCATTAAAGACATATTACCTTGCCAGGACTCGACTATGTATGTTGGTACCTGTGTAACTTTGAGTTTATCCATATTTGACAGGGTTCCTGTATTAATTATTATGGGTTTATTAGTCAGGAGAGTGCAAAGTCTACATATTTCAGTGGTTCACAGCACATAGCTTTAATGAATGTAAAATCCATGCAGATTAAATCCTAATTTTTTATCTGTAAGGAGGGCAAGGAAATAAAAAAAGAGCCACTACTATTAGCAGGGGTGTGGACTTTTCAATTTTAAATGTTATGGTATGTTTTTGTAATTCTTTTCCTTGTTCTCAAAATAGTAATAATTTTATCAAAGACAGTAATTCTCTTTAAAGGGAAAATAATGGAAAGATGTGATCCCTCCAGTTCTGATGTGATTGATTCTTCTTTTGTAGAAGGTTATCAACTGGAAAATTTGAACTACAATTTTTAAGAATGACCATGCTGTATGTGTATTCAAATTTACCTTTCGGAGAGCTACACCTTGCAAAATCTCAGAAACAAAGAAATGAGGAATTGTGATTGATTCCCAAAAAGTTCCTCACACTGCATGAAGGAACATTCTCAGTGGTTTTTGCTAAAGTTACTGAGATTCACTTAGAGATATTTCAATAATTTTCCAGAGATAACGTGTTTAAGAAACCCATCAATTTAAAAATAATTTTATTTTTTTAAAATTAAAGTCCTTTTAGAAATACATCTTCTACTGGCTGATTGTCTATTATAATTTTGACATTATAGTCAGTAAATTAATTTGAAAGTTATAAAACTAACACATAAAATCAGCAGTAGAGTAATTAAGTGTTATGATATAGAAACAGTGTAGAAAAACTGTGAGATTAGAGTAAAACCCTGGCATAAGAGATGAGAGTTTTTTGGCTGGTATCTATTATAATTGATATAATTAGAAAGATGAGCTTTTAGAATGTTTCACACCAGAATACAGCATACCCGAAATTTCATTTCTTGTGCCCAACTAGAAACAATTAAAGGAGAAAAAATTTTACACAGTATGCTTCACTGATGAGTATTGACAGAACATAAATTGTACCTTAATGTGCAATATTGTACCCGTGTATAAGCACAGATATGCTGCAGAAAGATTTATTAACTCCTGCAGTAAGAGCACTTCATTTGGTGCATATTTTTAGACTATAATGCAGAAGAATGTTCTTAGCTACATGCCTTATTCCCTCACTTCTCCTGAGATCAAGATTGTAACAAAATCATTATCTTTTATGCATATTCAGGTTACATGCAGAAAAATATATGATTATGATTTAACCATGCAGTTATGAAAAAGACTGATTTAATTTTACTACTGCTTTTAATTTCACATTTAGACACGAATTTATGTTTCTTCTAAAAATACCAAAATATCCAGTAATCAGATTCATCAAGATTGGAAGAGACATTCAAGATCATCTAATCCAACCATCAACCAAGAACTACCATAATCGCCCCATAATCCTATCTCCAAATGCCACATCTAGATGTCTATTAAATACTTCCATTTCCAGGAATGGTGTTTCCACCACATCCCAGGACAACTTTTTTCAATGGCTAAGCACTGTTAGAGTGAAAAATAATTTCTAATATCTAACCTGAACCTCCACTGGTACAATATGAGGCCCTTCTCTCTTGTTCTTTCACTTGTTATATGGCAGAAGTAACTGACCTCCACCTCACTAAAACCTCCTTTCAGGTAATTCCAGGGAGAAATGAGGTTTCCCCCTTGCTCCCTCTCACTCTTAAACAGAGGTGAACCTTTATTTCAAAGTGCCAAATAAACCAATTACCACATTGTCTTTGAATTGAGTTTCTGTAAATTTGAGTCCTCTCTTCATAGTTACGGGACACTGTATCATTCTTCTTTTTCTCTGAGAAGGAAAAAGACCCTTAAATGTTTTCTTCCTCTGGCAAACACCTTCTAAAATGCTTTAGTAACTACTTCCAGTAGCAATGATACTGTACTGTGCTACTAAGCCCAAGGAATGGAGGCCCTATAAAATTTATAACATTAATAACCCCTGAAGATAAATAAACAAATTATCTGTCCAGTGTGACCCTTCAGGGAAATGTAAATGACTTCCTTATGTAGCACCATTTGGGGCCTGCAAAGCTGTCAAAGATATTTCCATCAAAAAGAAACCACATGTACTTGTCAATGCTCGGCAGGAAGATCTCTAAAAACATATTATGTACTGTAGGCATAGTTTAGGGTGGTCAAGTTTTGGTTAAGAGTTTGAAATGATCAATAAAGACACTGTGATAGAGGAACTTATGTCCTGTCTTTTTGGCAAAAAGTAAATAAGGATATTTTACAAACTATGATTTTTAGAGATCCGAGTTTATTGTAGTGTGAGCCAAGCAAGGAATGGTGTTCTATCTAGTTTACATTTTATAAGTGGATAAGGCAGATAACAATTGTATAATCTTACAGAGACTTAACTAAATATTGATGTGAATCTTCAGTTCTATTACAGGATGTACAGAAGGACTAGTTTATAAGAAAGGAAATACCTGGCACTTTTTGTGTTAAGATATTAAGCAAGTGTGTTTGAAGGGAAGAAAAGACTGAAATGTCTCATTCTAGGGTACAGAAAACTGCAACTACTCTGAACGAAAAGTGGTTTGAATAAACAAAAAGGCAATACAGGGAGTAACATTGTGTCTGTTATAATTTTTTCTCCTCCTGCTATAATTTTTTCTGCTCTTTATGGCTGCCTTCACATGTCAACCATGAGCTGGTAAGGTTTGATTTGTATATAGGAGAAGTTGTAACTATATTTTAATTTTCATCAAGCATGTTATTGTTCATGACATAAAATATTATTTTTTGACTACAGTTTTTCAGGAATTATAAGTGACCTATTTTTTAAAGTAGGAAATATGACATAGAAAATAATTTCTAGAGAATGTGATAGTTTTTCTAAACCTTCATATACCTAGTAGATATTCTAATAAAAAAAAAAAAAGGAAGTGGAATGAGAAAGAGGTGCCCCCTGAAAGGGAGTAAAACTTTTTGTCCTATTGTGTCAGCTACTGACTGAAGAAAAACAAGAACTTGAATGTTGCCTTTCTCTATTCCCTGGTAAATACTAATGATGCAATAGAGATTTAATTCATTTAGCTCAGTACTTTATCTCTGAGTGTGGGCAGAAGTAGATAAGTACAGAAACATGTACATATATACACAACCAGTTGTGGCTCTTAACTGGATTTTATTTTTCTTTATTCAGATTAAGTTTTATTTGAGAACATAAAAAGTATCATGAACAGAAGAGGATGTTTCTTATCCAGGACTAGATATGGTATAGACTTCACAAAATAAATAAGACATGATGTTTTCCTGGAGAAGCAGACAAGTCTAATTTTAGACATGACAAAGCAAGTGAGCACAACAAATAGTGTGGAAGGGTGGAAGCTGAAGAGGGTAGCACTGAGATTACAGGGTTACTTGGGTTCATTTTATACATATCTTCCCAGTATGACTGTTCCATTTGCATATGACATATTTTAAGCTTCTGTAAGTATTCTAGGAGAGGTAGCTGAAAGATGAAGAGGTGTGTCTAAGATTTTGCAGAAGTAAAAGAGGTAATAAAGGAAAATAATTGTGTTTAGAAAATAAGATTCTATATTGGTGTGCTCCTTTGTTTTTCTTTGTGACCTTCTAACCATCAAAAGATATTCAGATGATGAGTAATCTAAGTGGAGGCACATTTTAGAATTTCTCTTTTGCTAGGTATGTAAATATAGCTTTGTAGAATAACTCCAGGGTAATGATTAATTACTATTTATGCTTTATTGTAGCTCCTGGATGGGGAGCTTTTATTTGTGTGTTCTGTGAGGATAGGTGCTTAAACTGTTGAACAGAACTGAAATCTCATCTCCAAAAGGAGGATTCTTAATTCAAACCAATTCTCTTTTGAGGGGTTAACCTTGACTAAGGTCCAAATGTTTGCTTGGGCACTCAATCCCTTCTGCAGCAGGATAAAAAGAGAAAATAGGATGAGCATGCTCACGGGTTGAGATAAAGGCAGGGAGTTGCTTACCTGTTGTTGTCATGGGCTGAAAAAATTCAGAATATGAGAAATACAGACACCAAGACAAAACCTTTCTTATCCCTTTTTCCAAGTTTTATTTTACTCCTTCACTCCAGGTTCTTCTGCCCACCCCCAGACAGTCGAGGGAGCTTGAGGGGCAGTTTGTAGTCAGTACATAGTGATTACTCTCTCCTGCTCCTTGCTCACATATAAGTCCTTGCCATTTATATCCAATACACTTCCCCCAGCTTCCCTTTTCCATCCTCCTTAGCCTCCCTTTTTATGACTACTGGCCAAGTAGATGGACTTTTATCCTTGATTTTAACCTCTGAAAGAAGTGCCCTCCATGTCAGAAGCCAAGTTCAAAACTTCTCAGGCTGAGGAGGCTCTGTAATCCAAAAGTTGGTTAGCTGTGTGGTTTAGTCACTATGCATGTTTAAAAGAGGTTTTCTGTTCTGTTACACCCAGGACTCACTAGAAGGCTCAGTGCTGTTAATTAGAGGCACACACAAGGCATATGCTTATGATGCTCAGGCCTCTGCTTCTAAATGTTTTATGTTGTATGTTGCAAGCCTGGGACAGTCACCCCTCAAGATGAGCTTAAAAATCATGACAAAAGGATGTGCAAGACCAGGGCACTCCTGAAGGCAGAAAAAGATGAAGTTGCATAAATGCGACTTAGCAATCTCTAAAAACAGCAGTGTATTTTCAACACTGCTACCATACTGCATCCAAAACTGAACATCATACCAGCTTATACCAGCTTCTAGGAGGGAAATCGGCTCTATCCTGGCAAAAACTAATTTACAGACTGCTTGAAATTTAAGTATTTCTAAAAATAAGGACAAGGATTTTCCAAAGTAGTCAATTTTTTATTTTTTCAATATACTCAGGGAAAGCATGCATGGGTAAACAATAATAATTTTCCCTGGCAAAAATGTAAGAATATTATGTGAAACAGCTAATTGTAGGCTATTTAGAAGGAAAAGGCTAATTAAAAATATTAGAAGCATTGTTAATAATGTTTTTTTTGAAATAGCATCCAATTATTACTTCAGAGTCAGAGGAATAAAGGAATAGAAATGAAGATTTAATGATTCTCAGGTATGCTAAGAGCCTAAAGAGCAAAACATGCAAAAGAGAAAATCATGTTGGAGACATCATTTTGCTTTTGTTGCCAAAAATGAGGCAAAATGTTTTCTAAGACAATGAATACTCCAGTTTTCTGAGTTGTCCCTCAGATACAGAACTCAGGAAAGGTTGTGAGTCTTGTGAAAACTAAAAAAGAAGCAACTCTTAACATTTCCCCTACCATATACTTGAGATATCTCAGAATGTCTCCTAGAATATTTTCTGTAAGACTTCAATGTATTTAGCAGCAGCCAGGACACATTGATTGTGGAGGAAGTCTACAATCATTGTGATGTTCACATACATTAAAATATAGTAATTTTATGTAAGTTTTCTTTAGATTCTTGACTGTCATTTAATATTTAATTTTATCAACATTTCTTCTGTTCAAGAAATGGGTGGACTAATGTCCTGGAAATTGAAAAGTTATATAAGAGCTGAAACCAGCATATATAATAAATTCAGCAATAGGAACTTGACTAGTGCTTCAAAAATTAGGTGGTATGTATATCTTTGATACTTATTTCCATCATACATTAATCTTTAATTAAGATAGTAATATACTATGTCTTTAATGCACAATAGTAATGGATTTTAATAAAATATTAATTCACATCTGTAAAAACAAATGTTTCAGTTATCATAAAGTTACTATAGTTTTTGCATAATAATTAAGAATTTTTATATGATTTAATTTTATTTAAATTTATTTATTTATTGATTTTCATCAAACAAAACAGCCTCTATAGTTTTAGTTCTGATTTGAGCTATGATTTATCTACACATTTCTGAAGCTCCCCAGTCTATATTTCTTTGTATTTTAGAGGAGTTGTAGCTAATACAGCAATAAAAATGGACAAGTTCCAAAAATCACCAAGTATTCCCTGTTGCTGGGTTATATTACTCCTGTATGGTTCATGTTGCTTATAGTAGAAATTTATGAAACAATTTTTATGTTATTTGCTTATAAGCTAATTGTGTTTGGTCTTTTTTGTCTTTTTTTTTTTTTTTTTTTTTTTTTTTTTATTAGCCAGGAAACATGTTTCATAAAATTGAGACAGGATATATTCATTCATAAAATGCAGATATTGGTTCTGATCCTGCAGTAGCTTATGTATTTGTATTTTATCTCTGAGTCAATTTGATTTAACAGGATCTTATCTATGTTTAAAATTAATAGTGCCTATTAGCAATTTAAAGGTTTAGGGTGTAAACATATAGAACAAAATTCTGTTTAGTCTGTATAGAACTTGCACATGAATCTTGTGCCTTTCTAGACTTTAGATTGAATGATATCACCTAAATTTAGAAGACTTTTAGATATTCTTTTAGGGATGTAAAAAGTCCTTTACATTAGGTTGAATTTCTAGTCAAAGGAGAGGTGATAATGATTCAATGCAACTGCTTTAGCTAGGGATTGTTTTTTGTATATAAAAAAGGAGTTAAATGATTAGTTCTTTTCAGAGAGCAGCAAAAGCATGGCAACTATATGAGGGAAGATGATGTGGAAGATGATCACAGTGCAAGCAAGGTAATTACTGTACTGAGAAATATATCTTAGCAGGGCAGGGGTGTTGGTAACAATAGTCTCTGTTTACAGCCCAGAAGGCGTCAGGTGTGGGAATTATTGTCACAAAGTGAGACAATGAGGGTATCAAACAAAAATCTCAGTTTTTCTAAAAGATGTAATTTAGGAAAAAAAGAAATGGAGGCTTTAATAAAGAGAAGTAGTAACATGTTTTTATCCTTAAGTAGTGTAGTATGTTAAAAAAAACCATCCATCTCGTATCCTGGATATTCTTGAAAAAGTTTTGAAATGTGGTAATTTGCCAGTTTTATGCAGTAGGATATGGATTGAGGGTGTAGTCCTGCGCAGAAACCTTGTAAACAATGACTAAAAGAATCATTCTTACACTTTGCTGTAGTGAATGGGAGAATGTGTAATTTGCTAGAGCTGAGATTAGAGCTGATAATTTGTTGTGTTCAGCAATACCCAGCACTGGATCAGTGTGTTCATCAGTTTATGAAGAAGATGGGGTAAGATTGTTTTGATTTATCAATTTCTTTTCATTAGATGAAATCTTCCACCTTGTGAAATCCTTGTACTAGTGGTTTTGCAGTAAAACCTGTTGTCTGCTCACTTCTTAGTCTGATTGTGCAAAAGATATGTCTATGTGCATGTAAGTGGGTAATCATATTTTCTTTATTTTTTTCATAGACCTGATGCAGAGAAAAGTGAGGAAATTCGACAGGTTTGAAATAATGCTGGAATAGTATGCACAGTGTAATTTTGTGCTGTGTTTGAGGCATATATTGCTGAGCTATGAAGAATGTGTTGGTCACATCATGCTCTAGATAATATTTTTGTAATACCGTTTGGTCCCAATTTACTTACATGTTCATTTTAAAAACCATGATAGTCACATGGTGTTTGAAATATCATTGAAAAAAAAGTAATTTAAATAAACTAAGCACAGCAACCAGTAAACAACCTTGTTAGTCCCTTAAATTATACTTGCATCATACTTTACAATCGTATTTTCTTTATTTTCCCTGCCTTTATTCATATTTCCATGAGTATAGGGAAGTATTCTGACTGCATCAGACCAGGAATTAAGTTTATTGCATTTGATTATTGTCTTGTGATTTCAAACTAGAACACAGATTTTTCTTATCTTTTCCATATTTAATATGTAGCTCCTATTTGGGTCAGAACAGAATCATGTCAGAGACAAGGAAGAAAAATTTTTTTCAGTATGGATTTTTAAATAAGACTTGAAGTCCAGGCACTATAGTGGTAGCTAATAACTGTCATGGATTTTTATCTAAATATTCAGTATAAAACACAACCTGTGTTTTAAAAATCCCTTGTGTTTTCCTTTTTTGAACCTGAGGGAAAAAAGTAAAATAACAAATTAAATAATTAGAAAAAAAATATAAAAATAAAAATGCTGTTTAAGACCTTATGGAAAAGTTCTCTATAAGAATTTAACAGCTAGCATGATGAATATGATTGAATGACAGTTGGTGATACCTGTTTTGAAAGTATCTGAAAGAAACATATATAACTCGAATGGCCTGTATATATCACTAATGGGTCCAGGCAGTCTTTTTCCCACAAGGAATACCCCTACTGGTTTAAATTCAGCTCTGTGTAATATTCCTAGGCAGCTGTGTTTTGGTGTAATGAAAATGCAATTACAAATATCACTCCATTAGTCCATTTTCTCTTCTCTCTAAATTGCAGTTTTGGCTTTTCTGTTCTTTTTTAACAAGTTGCATTGCCCTCCGGAAGACACAGCTTAAATTAAAAATGCCTTTACCTCCAAATATAACAGTCTGTGTTAAGCATATATATTAATTTGCTTTCAAAACATATTATCTTCATACTTTCATCAAGTGACAGGTTTTGATTTAAGAACTATTGAAATTGGTGGAGGGCACCCTTTACACATTCTCAGCAGCTTTGAATTGAGTTAATTTGTACGGAACATGCTAGACCATACCTTTTATGAAAGCAACTGAAAGCAGCAGTCAGCATGTGACAGGATGTACTGCTCTGAGTGTAGTGGGTGTACAAAAATTGCGTAGCTACAATCACATCTAAGGCCATCTAGACTGAGTCCTGTGGCTCTCTATAAGCGTATGTTTTTATTTATAGACCAAAACTGCAGAAACTGTTTGAGTATATCCAGAATAAGTTATGTCTCTTCCTAAGTTTGTCTCAAATTGGACACTGGAAGGGAGGAGTGGGTGGCTGCCGGTCAAGGATTAACAGAATCTTGTAACATCATCAGAAGAGTCCCTGTGCCTGTAGCGGACAAAATCAAGCTCCTAAATTAAAAGATAAGCAGAAATGCTATCAGTTGATAATAGTTAATATCATGATATGTCCTGAAGTCAAACAGCCTCAAGGAGCCTAAAAAGACCACGAGTCCTGGCTCCAGAACTGATCCTGATGGTAGGGTGTCCAGGGTCCTGTGGGCACTATCTGGGCTTCATGGAGATACCTTTTTATAGCTATGTTTCCCCACCCCGGAGATAAGTTTCTCACTTTCTATATGAATTAGCTGTCAGGTGCAGATCATTCTTCCAGACCTTTCTGAAAATTGGTTTGGGGGCTTTGGAGGTCTTTGGTGGTCTTGATCCACCTGTACTGGGTCAGCTTTTGACCAATAGTCCATGCCTACTTTTTGACCACTGTCCTGTGCTTGAGCTGTACTGTGTTGGGCTTATTTTCAGGAGGCAGAACAAGGACATTTGTCCCAGAAAATGCTGCCGTATCTCCAATGTACCCCTACTCCAGTCACATTATGTTCTTTACCACAATGTGCCCTTACCAACAACCCTTGGCTGGCTCCATGGCTATTCAACTATAGATGTTAGAGATATACACATAAGATCCCTTATATTGTGGGCTTCTACACTATTATTTCAAATGCTGTGTGACTACAGAGTATAATAAGTTATAGTCTGTCTCAAATAATTTGCAGTTCTGAAGTAGGTCTGTCTAATCATTGAGCATGCTAATTTTAATAACTAATATCACGGCATAGTCCTAAAATAGAATTAAATTTATCACTAATCTTTCCTTCCTATGGATTGCTGAGGTAGCTGACTTTTAACATTATTTGCACTAGCCAATAATTTCTGGAGAGTGCTTGTACCTTTTCAGTGGGTAGTAGCAATTAGGGAAAGTGGAACTCTGGTCTGTAAAGTTCATTCATAGTCCATTTTTTAAGTATTTCAGACATCTGAAGGTGTTAGACACTGAGAAACTGTATCTGAAATGTTAGGATAAACACTAATAGAAATGTATAAATGGGAAGAGTACCTGTTATCAGTGGTCAGAAAAATCAATCTTCAAAATTGTATCTGTACACGGAAGTTCTCTTTTTGCTTTATGCTTGTTCTTGATTGAGCTAGTGTTCTACATTTAAATTAGTAGGAAGGTAGTCGATTAATCAAGGAAAGTGATTATTCTCACAATATCATTTCTTATACTGCATCTAAATACTGTGAGCAGTTCTGGGATTGGGCAGAAGGAATTTTCCTAACAGACGCTTTCTAATAAGCGTAGCTGATCAAAACAGATGATGTTCTTTATACTTGGAAACAAGGGAGGTTCTAGTCTGACTTACAGAAAAAAAAAGTCATTGCTATGGTAACTAAACATGGGAATGTTTTTCCCAAGAATTTGTGGAATTCTTGTCTTTGGGTATTTTTGAGACCTGAAGGAACCATCCCTTGTGAAATAGTGGACATTGCCCTGAGCAGGATCCGGGCTTATAAAACCCACTAGGTGAACCTGTAACTCAGCGACTTATGAATATTTATTGAAATAGATGTTAAACAGCATGAAACTTACACACATATGTAGTACATAAAAAAAAATTGATTAAGGGATCCATAACTTAAGATTTTTACACTAGAAAATCTAATATCATGGATCATCCTTAAAATAAGGAGGAACAATATTTGTCCATAATAAGCCAGTATTAATTTCCCTTACCTTATAAGTAGAGTATTCTAAAACTATAGGACTCAGATTACATTGTTTCTTTTTCCTAAAGCCATCTTGTATGTCTTGGTTGTTTCCTCCTTTTTTTATAACTATGGACAAATTTTCTGTGCTTCAAAATATTATAAAAATAATTAAATAAACCATAAGAACAAAAAAGGTAAAACTACCAAGTTGTGTTTTAGATTGCTCAGTAATGTCACAATCGCCGTAAATAACACTTGAATATATATATTAAAGTAAAAAAATATGTTTTTTTTTCTAGTAACATTGTCCTCACAAGAAAAAACTGTTTTCCAATTCAATCTTCAAATATCTATCAGCAAAGAGCATAAAAATCTGCTTCATTTTCATCAAGTGCTTGGTTTCCAGGTTTTGTTGGATTGACAACAGCATGATATGAAAGACACTTAGATTTTTAATGAGACCGTAAACTTCTGATCTAGTTTTACTGTAAAGTAAAAAAAGAACTCAGGTCACAATATTTAATTAGAATCCAATCAACATTTTTGAACAGCATTTGAGTATTACTTTGGATATCCAAATGAAACAGTTCTTTGTCAAGTAGACCCTTTTAAGACAAGAGGTGTTTTAACATTACATTAGGAGTTTCAAAGTGGAACATTTGATTTTCTGTATTATAATGTATTTGAAATATTATTGTGAAGAAAATTCTATTTTTCAAAGTTACAGATGAATTATTCAGATATCTTTGATTATGATATATCAAAAAAAATTCTTTCGTGAAGGCTGCCTATCTGAGGGTTTTTAACAGAGTGGCTTTAATGATTTGAGAAATTATGAAAATATGTTAATATTGATTTAATAAATAAAATATATAATATTTTTAATTATAGTGCTGATGTCATGTGCTAGTTCCGTTCTACTGTGTTGCAGAGATTTTAATTTTTTACAGTCAAATATCTTATGCTCATGCATTAACTTTTATTCATTATCAAAGATTTGAAGACATGATTTAAGCATAAAAGTCCCTCTCAACAGTATGCCTCCAAGTCCAGGTATAATGATTAAATCTCTTAAATGATTAGAATAATCCTGCACATTGGAATTAAAATTTAAAGTTCTACAAAAGTATAATGAGGAAGAGAGAGCAGAATTTTTTTTTTTATGAAATTGTAACAAAGAATAATTTATCTAGACATGTTTGCTTGTTTTAGCTACAATTGATAAAATAACATCTAGATATGAACCCTTCATAATACACAGCAATTGCAAAGTCATGAATTAAAATAGATTGATTGTATAGAATCTGCTTGTAACCTATTGTAATCTGTCTCAGGCATCTTTCTACTATCTCTGTTCTATTTATTTTTGAGATAATTAAATTGTCTTTTCCTTTATGTTTATCTTTTTCTTTTTCTTTTTCTTTTCTTTTCTCAGAGCCTGGCCCTGCAAGGTGCTTGTGAGTGTCCCCAGCTTCTTTTGGAAAACCTTTCCAGGGATGCTACTGTGCACCTCACAGGACAGGATGCAATTCCTTTAATTTGCTATAGTATTTTTTTTTCTGTGAAGTGTAGTGTTTTATACCCTTGTTTGGTGATTAACAATGCCACTTTTACTGCTAACTATTTATTTTCTGTTGTATTGATTATTTGTAATTTTGATGCAAAAAACCCCGTTTTGTCTGATGTATTTTTTGTTCTAGTTAATTTCTGTGATTTAACACATATTAATTTTCTTTCAAGATGCAAACCACACAGTGGTTATAAGAACCTAATCCTAAATGGGACCAATTGTCTGTAATTCTGTTGGTGTCAACAGAAGAATAAGAGCTTTGATGTTCACAGGTGGCGCTTGGAACCTTTCAGAGCCAATCTGTATGCAACTTTATCAGTATCATCAATAGCTAAGAATGTTAATCTTCGATATTGTTTTTTCTTTTAATATTGTTGTTAAGTATAATGCAATCATACTGTAAAAACTTTCAATCGCTATTTTCTTTATAACCTCTCTTGTTTTTTCTTTTTCTTTTGCAGCAGATTTGCTGGATAGACTTTGTGATGGCTGCATTTTAAATCTGTTCTTTTTTTTCTGTCAATTACCACAGGTTTAGTCCCTATGAGTGGTATAATCCACATCCTTGCAACCCTGATTCAGACGTGGTGGAAAACAATTTTACCTTGCTAAATAGTTTCTGGTTTGGAGTTGGAGCTCTCATGCAGCAAGGTATACGACTCAGTCTGCTCTTTCTCTTGGGCACCATGTCCCACTTTTTGCTGGGGGTAACAGCTCTCTGGTGCAAGTCACTTGCATGGGTGCCTCTGTGCATGTAGCCATGAACCAGCTTTTTTATGATTATCCAGGCATTCCCAACACCTTAGGAATTAGTGTAAAGACAGATAAAAAATTTAAAAATTAAAAAAGCGCAGCATAGTCATATAGTTTATTTCCTAAACAGGAAACCCTTATTGCATAATTAAATGAGCTAGTCTGTCCGTTACCTAAAAACCCTCAATTTAAACAATCTAAAAAAAGAGTATATCTTTGTCAGATAAAAATATAATGTAAAAATCTATAATTTGTTTAATTTTGTCCTGGAAACCTTTCAACTACAGAAAGATTTTATCTAGTATGTAGAACCTGTAAAATAAAATAATATAGGAGATTTGATCCTGTCCAGCCATAATTTATATTTTTAAAATCAGAATGACCATTCTTAAAGATTTAAATAAAAAGTCTATATTCAACAATCCATGCACTGAGAAACTGAAGCCACTGTTGACAATAAATTTGGCAGCTGTGTAGTCATATTACTCGGTGTAAAATCAACAACCAGTTTTAACTATAATTGTCTTAGTAAAATGCTTAAGCACACTCTTAAAAATCTTTAATTTCCTTGCCATATTCTTCTTATTTTGAAAGCATACCAAATATATAGACCTATAAAAATATATCACCATTTTACTACCCTTTTCCATAAGGATTTGAACACAGACATATAATATCAGACACATTTGAATAGAACAGATTCAGTTTTTGCTCTGACATTTCACTGGGCAGTACAGTGTAATACAAAAGATTGTTAGTCCTGTTAAAGAGCCATTAAAAGGAATGACCTTTCTGGAAAAATCACCTTTGCATATCTCCCTAAAAAATAATAGAAAATGTTGGCAGGAACAAGTGAATTGGTAGAGTTGTTTTAATGGATATACCTGAGCAATCATTTTTAAGACTTCCCATTATAAGTACACCAACTATAAATAAATCCTAGTTTTAACTCAACAAATTATTTCATGAAGCTTTCTTGTAAATGCAGTAAATATTCTGTCAAATATCAGGTTGGTAGGCTTAAAAAGTCTTTAATGTCTCAGTAAAAAGATTACTGTTTTCAGAAAAACATGAATTAATGGATGAAAAGAAATCAAAATTTCAAATCAGAAATAAAAATACATCTAGAGTTGGCTAAGTGTTTACTATCAGCTAGGTTGTCAATATACATTTCAAGAAATTATACAGTTGACGCACAATTGCCAAATACGTGCTTATAAGATAATGATTGCTTTTAAGGAAGCTATCAGAAATGGGATGCTGAATGAAAGAAGGTATTTTGAATTCCATTCACAGTTCGTAGGATTGTTGGAATCTCTATCAATGCTGAGTTTTATTCCTATGTGGCTGTATGCTTCTTCATATTTCTTGAGGATGGAAAAAGCAATTTTGATTTTCACATAATCTTTATGCAAGGAAAAAGTATTTTAGTCCATAACATCTAAACATTGTTTTTGTGAAGCAAATTAAGAAAAAAACCCCAACCTTTATTTTAAAAGATATTTTTGGAAGGTAATAGTTTTCCTTGAGGGAAAACTAGTTTTTCAGAATTAAGACTGACCCTCTGTCCTTGCCTTATATTATTTTATCTTTACTCAGTTCATCCTTTAATAAAGCTTAAAGGCCCCATTTTGAGGGTGCAGTATCAGTCTTGATTTTGTTGATTGCTTTAAAAAAAAATCTCAAAAACCTAAAGTCATCTAAAAGTAGGCTTTCAGACAAGCATAGAAGTTCTCACCTAATAGCAATAACTTTCCACTGGAAACAATGTAGAACGCTTGGGCCATACCCATATTAAGTCACGAAGTGCTGCTTCTTTATGGAAGATTTGCTTGGTGCTGGAGGATACATGATAGAGGAAACTCATACATGTCTTGCTGGCACCTCTCGCTCCCAGGAAACTGTGGGACATAGTGCTGGACATGACGTTACCTTGGGTACATGACAGTCAGCCCCTGACCAGGCTCTGTTTCATGGGCCCAGGTGGCACTCGGTTTCAGTCCTTGGTAAGGTATGAACTTGTGGGAACTGGGGTGACTGCGGCGAGTGTCTCCACTCTTCTTTTCTTTCCAGTCCGATCTGACTTTACTGGTGTTGGTTTTTAAAATGAAATGAGAGCAATTAAAAAGAGTTCATGATAGTGGGCTTGTTGGGAAATCTCTTAGTGTTGTGGTGTCTAAGTGTCTGACTGACAGGGCCTAGGAGCAACTACATCAGACAGGTACTTTTCTACTTTTTCCCTTGCAGAATTCTAGGCAGAGTCTGGCGCTGGAGTTGGCTGTCATGTCCAAGTCTGTCAGCCTTTTTTGTTTGAAACAGCAAGGGTAAGATGAACTGCAGGGTAAGATGGGCTGTTTTTGAATACAGTAGTCCAGTTATGATACCACTTCTTTTTTCCTTTTCTTTTGTTTTCTTCCTCCCTCCCTCCTTCCCCAGTCCTTCTATTCTTTTTTTTGGCATTGAGTTTGGAAGTTTGACATAATCTTTCACCTATATGAAGATGTGTTACCTTGCTGGACCAATTCCTTAACTAATTCAATATAAGCACTAAAATTTAACAGGAATAAAATAGTCCATCTTGCCTTCATTCCATTTTACCCAGGAGATTTAAGAGCAAACATAGTAACCAATTAACAAAAAGGGGTTTTTTCAGTACAATGGTATAGTGGATATGGTGAAACTGTTTCCTTGAAAACAAGTTTCCAGATACTTCTAAAAGATCTTACATAAAGTTCTTAAAATGAAGATTGAAATTGTTTGACATCATTAGAAATTTCATTTCATTCAATTATAACATTATGGAAAAAAAATCCATACATGCTCATTTATAATAAATATTTGTAATTGTATATTACAGTAAATTTAATTTATCCCTATTTTTAGTAATTAGACACAAGAGGAGTTTATGTGCTTCAATTTGTCTCATTAGGCTCTAAATTAGAATTAAAAATTATGCAAATTACTATACAGTGTCTGTATCCCCCTCTATTCTTTAGTGCCATGAGCAGGCAACTCCAGCAATATATTATAATCTATCTTTATCTAGTTTATGCATATAAGTCTAGTATTTTTATTGCTATTCTATTAAATTGAAGTGTGTAGCATAGCCAACCATATTTATAAGAAATTGTGGGGCTAAACATAGGGATGGGAGACATTAATTTTTTATCTAAACATTTAATAAACTATCCTTCACAGCAATGTAAATGACAAAACTCAAAAGCATATTTATAATAGATTTAAGATCTTGCTTTTTAGATATGAAATCCTTTTTTTCGCATCTGGTACCTTCATCAATTGCTTATTTTTTCTGGAAGGTTGAAGTAACCGCTTTTTCATATTGGTATTTTTAAATATATATGTTAAGAAATTTTTAAATGGCACAGCTCATTGAATCTCCCATTACTATATTTTGATTTCCACAGCTCCAAAAATATCTGTCTTTATAAATTTAACCAGTTATTTTGCATTCCAGTCGTGTGTGTTTTTACTAGCAGTACAAGTAAACTTGTAGCTTAAAGATTTTTTTGCACAGTGATTCCATCTCCCCACTGTGGCAAAAAGTGCTGAACATTTAACAATTGTTTTCTGTGCATCCGTTTCACCTTTCTCCCCTGGTTTTCGTTAGGTTCTGAGCTCATGCCTAAAGCCCTCTCCACCAGGATAGTGGGAGGCATTTGGTGGTTTTTCACACTTATCATCATTTCCTCGTACACTGCTAACCTAGCCGCCTTTCTGACAGTGGAACGTATGGAGTCCCCTATTGATTCTGCTGATGACTTGGCCAAGCAGACAAAGATAGAGTATGGGGCAGTTGAAGATGGAGCAACCATGACTTTTTTCAAGGTAAGTTTTATATTCTGTTTGAGAAGATGTTATCTCCTGATTTTTGGGTGGAAAGCTTTTGCACCTTGCTGGTGTAGTCCAGGTGGTGTGATTCCTGATGCTGTCAAAAACAGGTGAAATTTTTTTTATGAATAAAAAGATAACAAAGTAATGAAATGAAAAATCTCTCAAGGAAAAGAAAAAGTTTCTTTGTTTATTTTCTTTTAAAGAATTGAATTTATAGCATTGTAGTACATGAAGAAACCGGAATAATTTGCTCAGATCTTCTATAGCTGTGTACAAAATTAGGCTTTGTCATATTAAAAGTTAGTTTTAATTCAGCAGCATTATACTTAATTGTAGTCTTTACTCAAAAAACAGTAAGGATATTAGTGGCTCTACTGAGAAAAACGTTTTGGACTTCATAATTTTGAGAAACTTCTGAATGAAATTTTGGGTCCATGTAAAAAGCTCAGATTATCCCAATGTTTCTGTTTCCCTTAACCTGCTACTAAGATAATTCAATTTGAAATATAGTGAAGTGAGATATGCAATTAGAGGAAATTATTTCTTGTCTAGATCAGGCTTTTAAGCAGACTTAAATTAGAGATAAGTATTTATGGAGGGAGAGAAGGTGGTTGGTTCTCTAACTCCTTACGTTGGATAGCACAGAGGTGTCTGTGAGAGGTGTTTAGCAATATTTGCCTGATCTCTGGTAATTTCTGAAGACTTTTGGCTAATATTGTCTAGTTTTAAGAGTTATGCTATCATCTAAAGCTCTACATTGGTTGTTCACAGTGTCATTTGTAATCAGTAGACTGAGGACCAAGGTGTATTTTAAACTGGCGCAGTAATGGAAGACCGTGTGCTCAGTTTCTCTCATGAAATTCAGAGAGCACAAAATTTGTTTACATATCAAGGCTAAATAACCTCTATTTAATCTAATGACCATAGACCTTGTACCCAAAGTGTAAAAATAGTTTTAATTTAAAAAAATAAATAATTTCTAATCCTTTCAGCTTCTGATTGGTAACAAAAATTGTTCAACTCCAATATCCCAAAATGCTTCAGGCTACTTAAAGCATGCATTGGGAATGTTCTGAGTATTCTCTTCAGAATGCTGTTGGAAAAGGAGCTGATGAAATTGGTAGAAGTAACTAATCAATTAGAGGTCTCTTCATGTCACGAAATACATGAAGCAGTAAAAGCAACAACATTGAAAGTTTAAAGACTGAACTTTTGAAAAGAGTCAAAATTATTTTTGTCTTGAGATCTAAAGAAGTAACACAAGGTATTTATAGAATTATCAGAAAACATTAGAGGGATTTAACTTAATTTTAGTATTGCAGAAAATTTTGATCTAATTCTATTTCAGATTCAAACTTTGCACACTTTGAAATATTAGGAAGCAACTGTAAATTTTTAGTGTTCCTTCTCATCCCTGATTTTCTTATTCACTTTTTTTTTTTTTTGCTCCTAATATGGTTTTTCGAAGTGCACAAAGACTATTTCTCTTTCTGTGGACTTTTTTCTCTCTGTTTGTTAATACAAAACTCCCTTTTCTACACAATTATTCCTTTCTGCTCTTTTTATTCTTCCATTTACATTTGTCTAGATATGTTTTGTGATTATATAGTGTACTGTATCAAAGAACAAGAGAGGCCTTACATCTAATGATATAGCATTTTCACATCCTTCACTGAATATTTTTATTTGCAGTTGAAATAACTTAGACTTAAACACAACAGATTTAGAATACCAGATCGCACAATTTAGTTTTGGGATTTTTTTTAAATTAATGAATTCTTCTCCATTATGAGTGAAAAAGAGAAATCATAAGAAAACTCAAGATTTCTTTATTCAACTGATAAATTTTAGGTCAAACTAAGGTTTATTCTATTGAACACTTATATTTTCTGACTTTTTGTGTGAATAGATCATGCACAATTAGCAAGTGTTTTATGACCTGAAACTGAAACAATAGTTAAGAACTGTCCCAACTTGGAACCAGCTGATTTGAAATATGTTTCTGTTGTTTACTATCTCATCTAGAAGTAAATTAATTTATTTTACTTGCCACTGCTGGTAATACTTTTTTATTAATGGATATTATTTACCTAGATAAATTTAAACTTAAGCATTAGACGTAGCTACATCTGTTCTTGCAGATTATCCATAAGTAAAAATCATGCTCAAAAAAAAAAAAAGTAAATGAAAACTATACAATTCCATTTGATTCATTCAGTGTCTGAAGCAGTGTCCATATGAACATTAGGGTTTTCTTGATGTAAATGCTATTCACTATAGCTACCTGTGTAAGGAATGTAGGTTAATTACATGTGTATTCCATGAAAGATAAGCCAAAACATATATATACAGTCTTTAATAGTGCAATGCCTGAAATAATTAAGTATTTTAACGTAATGATGTGGAGTCATCAGAAAATGAAATACTGTAATTTGTAATTTTGGTCAACATAGAATATCTGCATTTGTGTGTTTTCAAAACATGCTTCTATTCAGCAAAAGCTAATTAGTTCAGGAATGTAATGTCCCTTCATAAAAAAGTGAAAATGCAAGAAAATATTTTAAAATAATATTTTAAGTGGAATTACATTACAAGGTACTGCTAGAATTCAATATCTCTTAGAGAAGGCTAAAAAATAAAAAAAAAACCACTTAAGCACAAGACTCTGATAAAACAGTTTTAAATGGTATACATTATATTCTCTGATATACAGATAACCAAATATCAAGTAGAAAGTGCCTTTGTGTATCACATTAAGGAAAATACTAACAAACTTTTATGTCCTGTTCCGGTAATCACACTTTGAAAATATGCTTAAAACTGGAAAGAATTCATTAAAGGTAAAAGAATGACTGTATGTCTGAAAATAAGCAGTGCAGTTAAAGGCTAAAGATCTGCCTGTTTAATCTGCTGAAGAGAAGGTTAAGAGGTGACTTGATCATGGTTTGCAAGTGCCTTAATGGGAATGAGACTCTTGACAGTAGATGACTCGCTAATCTAGCAGAAAAAGGCATAATGAGATCCAATGTTTCAAAGCTGAAGTTAGGCAAATTCAGGCTAGAAATAAGGTGCATATTTTTAAGAGTAAGAGTCATTAACCACTGGTATAACTTATCTGGGAGTGGGTTGGATTCATCCATCACAGGCAGCCTTTATGAGGAAGTTAGATACAGCATAGCCCAAGCATGTTGTTCTTTTGATTTAGAGGTCACTTGATGAAACAGATAGCTTTCATTTGGCAGGAGGTAAGATTAGATTTTAGTGGTACTCTTGTACTTCAAAAATCTAAGAGGGGCTAGGAGTTACACAAAGATAACTAAGAGGATAAATTTATCATCTGTGTGTATGTTTAGCCTTAGCTACTTTTGTCTTGTTTTAATGAGAGTGGATTGAATAAAACAGTGGCACTGTGTTACAACAAGATATAAAGGCACCAGATGGTTTGCTAATGTTAAATGAAATTATCATATCTTGGTAATAGTTATTAGTTCCAATCACAGTGAGGCTTGGTAGCTGCCCACAAGACTGATAGTAATTTCTGCATAATTTGCTGTATAGCAGTCCATTGAATTCTTTTCTTGAAAAAACTTTGGAGTGCGGCCAAAGCTATGTGGTGTTCAAACAAAAGAATCTATTATGAAGGGGAACCTAAATAGGGGCATCAGCAAACAAGCTAGCTGCTGAATTAAAACCTCCTGAAGGTAAAATCTTGGCGAGCACATGGGATATGTGTTGAAAATTCTGTTACCCTGATGAGTCAAACACCCTTGTGAAATAGCTGTGCTGAAAAAGGAGAATGATGTCTTCAGGGTAATACTAGATCCTTCATCTCATACCTCCTCATGATCTGGGAAACATGAATTACAATTCTTTCAGAAGCCAGTACACAAGAGAAAATTTCAGTGTTCTCTCCTCTTAAGATGCTCTGATCTGGTCTGAGCACGGAAATGAAATAATTTTACAAGTCCATTATGTGTCTGGTGGGTCTGTTCAGCTAATTTATTGTGAAGAATAAAGAAAACTTTAGTATTGTCCAAGAATTAGAAGGAAAGATAGGTGAAAGTAAGTTCTAAGCCTTATCTGCTTTTAGGCTAGGAGTGTCCATTCCTGATACATCCTTTGTTATTTCTCAAATTATGGATTTTTTTTTTAGTTATGAAATTCTCCTCCCTTCTCTTGGCTGCTTTTGTCACTATTGACTCCTTTCAAATTTCAGAAACCTATTGTTTTTCCTGTTTGGAATAAAATAAAAAGCAGTTATTATTTTCATGAAAGGTAGTGATCTCACACTAATTGTTCTCAGATAGAAAAAACTTCAGATTTGTCATTGCCTCTGATTTCTGTGGTCTCTCAGTCTATGTTTCTCACTTGGTTTTCTCAGAATGGCAGTTCTAAAATTGAGAAGAACAATATTAATTCTACCTAGCTTCTATTTGCACCACACTTCTCCACCCTCACACACAAAAAAACCTAGTTCAACACATATGACATGTAGTCTACAATGTTAAGATATTTCTTGTGAAGCTGTCATGTGCTTTTGTTTTTCCCATAATTTTTCATATCTTTAACTTTCAATGTCAGAATTTCTTTCTAGATTTTCATACAGTACCATGTGCAATTTCTTACTTATGGTTACTAGGCATCTGCATACCAAAGAGTAAAACCCAAAGTATTTTTCATTTTCTAATAGCAGTAAATTAGTCTCATTACTCCTGTATCACAGAAAAAAGGTCTTCTCAGCTCTCTGTGAGACATTTATTTTATATTCTTGTTTTGTTCATAAAGAAGCTGAGGCACTAAACAGGATTGCATCTTTTTCAAGATCACTTGGTGAAAGGTAGATAGGGAACTAATTCTGGTGAAAGGTAGACAGGGGCCTAATTTGGGAAATCTGACTCACGTACCTTAGAATTATCTGGTATACTGACTATCTTATTTACCATTTACAGTAGCCTGTTTCCTCCCTTTTCTTCTTTAGGAACAAGTTTTGTACTCCAGCTCGATTTTTCTACAGTATATTTCATTTCTTTCTGCACTGCTTTGTCTCTATGAAGAGCCATGCTGCTCACCATTTTTAGTCATTTTCCTTTTCCCCCATGCCCTCACATTTTACCTTAGCCATTTTGTTGACACCTCTCTGAGAAAATTCAGAGAAGCAACAATTCAGCACTCTTTGTCCATCTTCCTTTTCCAAATTATCAGCCTGTTAAAAGAAATGGCACTAAGCTCTACCTATACATTACAAAGTCTCAGAAACAGTCTCTTAAAGCTGAAGGAAGGAGTTATAGGGGAATTTTCCCACTGCTTGCAACTGGAGTACAAATGACAGATTCTCTGACATAAACAAAAGAACAGCAGCAAGAATAAAGGTATTAATGTCATTTATTTGTCATGTGTGAGGTTGGCATTGATGTGCACAAAGTCAGTATTTCAGTAGGATTTTTGAGACTGGGTTTAACACTGTAATAGACAAATATTTACTTGTTTAACAAGTAAAGATGCAGTAAAAACATATATAGGTGTATACACACAGAGAGCCTTTAGTTTAATACTTCAAATAAAACACCGTGAATTTTGGCAGTGTGTGTTAATTATTTTGTGCAATTGTTGCAAGTCAAAGATGAGAGAAGTATTGCTTGTGAGTTTCTCAAATATCCAGTGACTGACAGTGACTAATGGAAAATAATCTTTTGAGTCACAGCTTCCATGTACTAATTTTGATAATACATAAAAAATAATTGGTAGCAGATACTACAGTTACATGTTCAGTTTGATTTAGTAATATTTCACTTTATAGAAAAGTTGCATTTTGATGTAACAAATACAGACTTGTTCTTGTGTGAAAGAACATGCAAGAAAACATTTTGCTAAAAGGAATTGAATATAAATGCCATGTAAACATTTTTTACTCCTTTTTGATCATGCTTATTTGGACCTATCTGCTAGAAAAACCAACAGCTGAAAGGCACCATTTCCTCTTTTCCATGATTTCCTCTTTGCAAGAACACTACTTCTTTTAATGTAAACACTGCTTCTTTTAATGTAAAAGATAAAAAGGCAGATATAGTTGTAAATCTCTAAAAGGAGGTCTGTAAGTCGTTCCATACAATTATAAGAACTAAATCGCACAGCCTGTGAGGGTGAGAGATAGGATTTGTTTGGAGATCTTAAAGCATCTCTGCATCACTAAGTTCTACTTACTTTAGTAAAAGATCAGGGAAGTTAGGCAATGGTAGGTTATATGATGCATTAACAGAGACTATAACGAGAAGAGCAGTGCATTTGAATTCTATATAGAAGAAATTACTATAAATTTGATACCATTACGTTCTCTGGAGTAAACTGTTATTCTTTTGAATTTAAAAGCAGAAAGCAGAACAAATTCACAGAAAGTGCTTCATTTCAAATAAGTATCTAGTTGTGGGGACAACGGTTTTATGTTGTCTTGACCCTTAGAGTGATTATTATACCTACAGTAAATAAGGGCAGATGTTTGGCTTTGTGTTAGATTTCAGTGCTGAGGCATGAAACTCAAAGGAGATGGACTACAACATAAATCCACTACCTTTCCACTCTCATTTGTCCCCACCCTTGCCTTTTCCTTTCCCTTTCTCCATTCCCTGTTCCTCATTTCTTATACCCTACAGTAAGGACTGACAAAGATGAACATGATTAGTCAACTTTTCGTTCTACAAAGATTATTCTATATATCCAGATAGTAAGTACTCCTAACAGCTACTGGATAATAATTTGTTATACTCAAAACCCACAGGATTCATATTTATCATTTACATTTGTCTCTGGCTACAGCTCTTAGAAATAGATAAAATATGTACAAATGTATTTTGATGTCTTCTTAAGGAAAAAAAAAAAAGACTTTCCAGTGAAAACAAGAGTAGACATTCACAATAATTAAAATACTGAAACAAATCATTAAGATATGAATTGAATCCCCACTAGTTATTTTTGAAAGGAAGTCAAAGAGAGACATCAAAAATAAATGAAAAGCTGGCATTATGAAAATTCAAGTTTCACTTTGAATCTATTAAACTTTTCCATAACTTAGTATCTGTTTCTGCCTTACCAAAAGTCTTCAGAGGGGAAAAATGTTATGCTGAACATATGAAGAAGATGTAATTTGCATAACTTTTCAAAATTGCATTTAACAATATGCATTAATGGTCCATACTGTAGGTACCTGGTGGAGACCATCTGAATAAAATGATCTTTCTCATTGTATAAGGTATGACAAAATATGGCAAGATCTAATTTCCAGTTGGATAGAAATATAGGACACAAGAAATCAGAGCCCAGACTGGGTAAAAAAATAACTTTACATTTCTCCTTAGAAAGTCAAGCCTGATATGCATGTTACCCAAACTACAGTTTGAGTCTGAAATTGTGTCAAGATTATTTATTAGCAAAAGACAAGAATTTTTAGCAAATGTATGTAATTCAGAGGGATGTAATCATCTAGACATTTGAAAAATCATTTTGTAGTTAAGAGAAACCCATTCTGCCTCTTGTTTTTGGAGAATATGTAGTAATACCACAGAAGACAACAATCACAGAATCACTGAATGGGTAAGGTTAGAAGGGACCGTAAAGGATCATCTGGTCCAACCTCCCTGCCTAAAACAAGGTCATCCTACATCACATTGCATGGAATTGTGACCAAATAGTTCTTGAATATCTCTAGTGAGGGAGACTCTACAACCTCTCTGGACAACCTGTTCCAGTGCTCACTCATTCACACAGTAAAGAAATTTTTCCACATATTTAGATGGAACTTTAATGCATCTGTTGCTGCCCGTTGCCTCTTGTGCTATTGCTGGGCATCACTGGGCAAAGCCTGGCTCCATCCTCTTGACATCCCCCTTCAGATACTTATTCACATTGACGTTGTCCCATCTCATTCATCTCTTCATGAGGCTGAACAGGCCCAACCTCCCTCATAAGAGAGATACTCCAGGCCCTTGTTCATCTTTGGAGCCTTGTTCTGGATTTGTTCCAGCAGCATCATGTCTCTCTTGTCCTGAGGAGCCCAGAGCTGGTGGCAGCACTCCAGATATGGCCTCACTAATGCTGAGTAGAGGGCCAGGATCACCTCCCTCAACCTGCAGGCAATGCTTTATTTAATGCATCCCAAGATACCATTTGCTTTCCTTTGAAGTCAAGTGGAGTTTAATCATC